>CM042140.1:10852362-10934862 GCA_023376005.1 Doryteuthis pealeii
CTAAGATTCCTGGCTACCATTATCCAGAAAATAATATATGCAATTATATATTGATCCAGTAGTTTTGCCAGAATTAAATACTCGCAAATTATGTATGTGTTAAATGTGATATAGTTATTTACTAAGCTTAGCATAGATGTGGCACAAGGCCAGAAGTATGGGGTGCCCAATGAGAATCGAACTCACTAACAATGGTCTGCAAATCTAGCTTGCTAACCATTACACCACGTGAGATGCCCATATTTTGGTAATATACTTATTTACTAAGTTTAGCTCAGATGCGGCACAAGGCCTGAAGTGTGGGGCACCCAGTGAGAATCGAACTCAATAACAATGGTCTGCAAATCTAGCTTGCTAACCATTACACCACGTGAGATGCCCATATTTTGGTAATATAGTTATTTACTAAGCTTAGCTCAGATATGGCACAAGGCCAGATGTGTGGGGCACCCAGTGAGAATCGAACTCACTAACAATGGTCTGCAAATCTAGCTTGCTAACCATTACACCACGTGAGATGCCCATATTTTGGTAATATAGTTATTTACTAAGCTTTGCTCAGATGCGGCACAAGGCCTGAAGTGTGGGGCACCCAGTGAGAATCGAACTCAATAACAATGGTCTGCAAATCTAGCTTGCTAACCATTACACCACGTGAGATGCCCATATTTTGGTAATATAGTTATTTACTAAGCTTAGCTCAGATATGGCACAAGGCCAGATGTGTGGGGCACCCAGTGAGAATCGAACTCACTAACAATGGTCTGCAAATCTAGCTTGCTAACCATTACACCACGTGAGATGCCCATATTTTGGTAATATAGTTATTTACTAAGCTTAGCTCAGATATGGCACAAGGCCAGATGTGTGGGTCACCCAGTGAGAATCGAACTCACTAACAATGGTCTGCAAATCTAGCTTGCTAACCATTACACCACGTAAGGTGCCCATATTTTGGTAATATAGTTATTTACTAAGTTTAGCTCAGATATGGCACAAGGCCAGATGTGTGGGGCTCCCAGTGAGAATCGAACTCACTAACAATGGTCTGCTAATCTAGATTGCTAACCATTACACCACGTAAGGTGCCCATATTTTGGTAATATAGTTATTTACTAAGCTTAGCCTAGATGCGGCACAAGGCCAGAAGTATGGGGCGCGCAATGAGAATCGAACTCACTAACAATGGTCTGCAAATCTAATTTGCTAACCATTACACCACGTGAGGCGTTAAATATGCTATAAATTGTTATTGCATATCTTGGTATTAATTATAGCAAGGTCAACAAAAGGATTTATATGTAATAAAATTGCAAATCATCCTTTCTTGTTTAAATAGTTCCTGTTGATTTTTTTTCTCGTTCCGTGGAATTTTCATCGATTCTGTTAGTCCTAATATTAATCATTGTTGTTTCCCTACAGCCTAGGAATGTTTAGTATCACTTATAAACTGTCTGGTAGACACAAATCTTTCTGGATTTTCCCTGTGTCCACAATTCTCAAGTTTCTTGAACCCAAACTATAATTCGCCAAACGTCATTTTTATTTTATTTGTCTGTCTGTTATCGAATAGCTCCAAAGTGACCAAAGACATGACCACTGACATTTCTGTGCTCACGAATGGAACGAGATACGAGCGAGCTTCAGATACACTTATGTTAATAAGTTCACTAAAAACATTTAAGATTCCAAAGTTACCTTAATTTACGTGTGTCCCTTGGTTGATTTTTTGCTTTGTGTTGAGAGCTAAAATTTAAGGGATCAGCGAGCTTCAGATACACTTATGTTAATAAGTTCACTAAAAACATTTAAGATTCCCAATTTATAACGCCAAAGAAAAATATTATTTATAAAAAGTAAGTAAGTCATCGGGGCGGCCTAAAGTCGGTATCAGCCAGTCAGCGAAGGAGTCTATCCCCTTTTCAATAGCGCTAGAACAAGGAAATTGTTTTTGGCGTCTGAGGTGGAGCGCCACACCTATCATCAGCTCCTTACTTTACCGCACAGATCCCTGTGCTACTCATACGCTGAGTTGGCGAGGACCGGTATCGAACTAGGAACCTTGTGGTTTCTAGCCGAACGCTCTACCGACTGAGCTAAAACATTAAAACTTATTACAACACATAATTCATTATATTCCATCTTATGTTTTTTTTAGACAATGCAGGGTTATTTGTCTTATTTAAAAAACGTAACAAAAAATGACGGTGTTTTGGAGGAGGTTTAAAACGGATTAATCACATTTCAGTTTACTTCCATAGGGAAAATTGATTTGATATACGAGGAAATTGTGTTAAGATTACAACGAATAAAAACTCGTAAGTCAAAGCACTACTGTCGTAATATTATTTTGAGTTTATTCGATGAAACATTGTTTTTCGCTTATTTTTAAGAATCTAAAATTCCAAAGCAGCGTGGATCGAAAAATAAAGAACAGGTCTCTAGCGAGACTCGAACTCGTATCAGTTATCTTAGGGAGCGTATCTTAACGCGACAGTTGTCTTACCGTGCAAGCTACGAAAGCTACCGGCTACAGTCATTCAAAAAATACTGTTCAGGTATTTTTCCTTTTTGACCCCCCCCCCATATATATTAATACTCGTGTTCCTTAAAGGTACAACGGCTATCATCTTGCAACACCATCTGATTAAAAATGAGATCGTCCAAGATGAAATGCAAAAATGTAAATCCTGGTTATCTGGTGTTGCCCATCTGCCGAATTCTTATTTCTTATGAGTGTCATCACCTCATCTAAATAATGAACCTTCTTCTATACAATGTTAAACCTTCTTCAGAACAATATGATAAAAGGAAATCTTTTTCTTTTCTTTTTATCATATTGTCCTGAAGAAGGTTTTACATAAACCGAAACGTTTAAATGTCGACATAATAAATTCATCTTTTGTGGAACACTTTGTTTTTCCTATTTCTTTACATCGTCGTATTAATTTCCATATTTCACCCCCATAGCCTTTTGAGCTTTTGGTCGAAATAAATTTATTACAGAATGACGGTTTGTTAAGTTTTTTCTTTCTTTGAAAGTTATATATATATATATATATATATATATATATATATATATATAGAGAGAGAGAGAGAGAGAGAGAGAGAGAGGGGGGAGAAATAGAGATATAGATATAGATATAGACAGATAGATATAGATATTTAGATAGATAGATAGATAGATAGATAGATAGATAGATCTTTCTGGTGTAGCTGAGAGGTTAAAGTAATTGGAAATATTCTTACCAATGACTTGAGATTGAATCCTCCTCATCCAATGGATTTGAAGTGTCCATCAGATCCTGTCATGATGTCTACTAGAAACTAAATGTAACACTGACCGAGATTTTTAATGACAGACAAACGCCAAAACCGTTCTATGACCATCATCGTCTTCTTTGTTAAAGTGTCAGCTGACTAGTCAGTTTTTCAGCCAGTCACGATGAAATGCTATGATTCTATCTAGATAAAAGTAACAAATAATAAGGCCTACGCAGATGATCTGGCTCTTCTTTCAAATACACCTGCACGAGCCGAATCCTTGTTACACAGCCTAAAAAAGGCAACCCGGAATATCAGCCTGTACGCGAACTCCGATAACACTGAGTTCATGTGCTTTAAAAATGAAGGACATCTCCACACTCCATGGTAAACTCCTAAACTCAGCGGAACAATTCACGTACCTAGGTAGTAATATCTCATCCACAGAAAGCGATGTTAATGCACGCATAGGGAAGGCATGGTCTGCTATAAACAGATTATCAGTCATATGGAAATCTGATCTCACTAACTAAGTTCAAGCGACAATTTTTTCAAGCCGTAGTTGTATCAGTGTTACTATATGGCTGCACCACTTGGACCCAACGAATAAACTAGATATAAGCCGCACAAGAATGCTTCGTGTGATCTTAAACAAATCGTGGAAACAACATCCCATGAGAAAACTGCTGTATGACCACTTGCTCCATATTACACAAACCATCCGAGTAAGATGAACAAGACACGCCGGGCACTGCTGGAGAAGCAAGGACGAACTCATAAGTGACGTTATCTAATGGAAGCCAGCATATGAGCATGCTAGTGTGGGCCGTCAAACAAAGACCAGCTCTGTACGGACACTTGATGCTGCGCAGAGGACCTCCCAGGAGCAATGAGTGATAGGTACGATTGGCGAGAGATTGTCATAGATATCCATGCTACTAGCGCGACATGATGATGATGATGATGATGATGATCGTTTGGGTTAGTTACGGGGACAGCTGCTGGCCGTAGCTAAATGAGCGAGAAGTGTTTGTTAATAGATGTCGCTGCTGTTGCGCTAAGAAAGATCCCAGAGAATAAATGATACGAGTTCGAGACTTGCCAGAAACTTGTTTTTTTAAGGCCTGATCCATGCTGCTAACAGTATGCAGTAAGCAACGCAGACTATGATTGCGCACGTACACATGCACGCACACACACACAAACGTACACACACACACACACACACACACACACACACACACACACACACACAAACAAACAACTCAGATCCACGCACATGATTAAATTTATTTTTTATCAAGACAAGCAAAGTGTTAATTGTAATATTTAAGTTTTATTCTTTAATCACTTTCACGAATATAATCCCTCATTATTTTTGCTCAAAAAGCAAGATCTGGTGATAGTACGCTCTTCTATATAAGGAATGGAGCACTCTGTGACGGCCTTTACACACAAAGCGATGTGTGTATTAAAACAGTTAAAACCCCTTCCCATTCTGTAAGTGAAGACAGCCTAATGGTTAAGGTGCCGGACTGACGCCCAACCGATCGGATTTTAATTCCGGTTGTAGGTAGCTTAAAAATGTCTAGCCACACTAAAGAGACTTGATAAGTCGAAACACGTGTCTGTGGATGACCCTATATATATATATATATATATATACTTTGTTGTAAATTGTTTTATTTTCGTAGTTTCGGTCGGACATACACACATACATACATACACACCAACTGCCCTTTATATGAGTATTAAAAAAAGGCGTCGGGATGGCCTAAAGTCGGTATCAGCCAGACACCGAGAGAATCTATACCCGTTTCACTGGCGCTAGACTAGGGAGATTGTTTCCGTGTCTGATGTAGAGCGCCACACTTACAATAGCTCCTCACTTTGCCATACAGATCCCTGTGCTACTCATACGCTGAGTTGGCGAGGGCCGGTATCGAACCCGGAATCTTGTGGTTCCTAGTCAGACGCTCTACTGACTGAGCTAAACCCGTCCTTATATATATCTATAGATTATATAGTGGTCTAATGGTTAGAGTCGTAGGAAATGGACTCGTCAACGCGAGTTCAATTCCTGGGCGAAGCTGTTGGCATTTCACATAGCTTGGGAAAGGTATGAATCCAATTCTACCTCCAGCGCAGACTGGACTCTTGGCTAGGTAACCAGTCTAGGAGAAGGAAATTCTGAATTCAAACCTGTTAAACTCCGCTTAAAAAATTGACCTTGTGTTGCATCCTGCTCGTGCTCGGTATTTGTATATATATATATATATATATATATATATCATTCAGGGATTGACATTTTCTCGATCTGTTTAGCCTTACATTTGAAGATATATGCCCACCTAAATTCATTAATTATTAACTAATTAATTTTCAAAAATTAGGTATGACTTCAATTAAGCACATATCCTTCAAAAAATAAACACAATGTTTATTTACGTACTTTCATATATATATATATATATATATATATATATATATATATATATGCTCCCATACATTTGGTATGAGCTCTCTAACTGGTAATTTAAATTAGCTCTCACTACTAAGCATATAACCAATGATCGTTTCCCCGGAAATTTGATCTATCTGTGGCCGTAAAATACATAAACAAACCTATGTACTTAATAGTTTAAAAAACACCAGTCCCGCTACAGCTGTCAGTGGCCAAGGGGATAAGGCTGCAAAATAGTCAGTCTGAGTTCGACACTAGCCAAGGATAGCTGTGTCTAGCCACACTGAAGAGGCGTGAAACGCCGATACGCGTGTCTGTGAATGACTTATTAATATATGTATATATATATATAGATTATCACAAATAGTTTCATATTATATTAGACAGACACCATTAGTAATGATGTTTGTGTTTTTGTTTTGACCTTTTGGTGACGATTCACAACATTCCGAGATGTTGTGAATCTGCTGATGGCGATGTACAGTTATTAAATGTCGATCTCTCGAACTGAGTTTATTTCTGTTCTTTGTTTTGCGGTCATTTCAACACACGCACCCAACTGGAAACTGGAAACAAACACAATGTGTTACTTGTAACAAGGAGAATAAACCGGAGAACACACACACACACACACACACACACACACATCTTATTTTAGCATTTATTGTTTTTATTAGCAAGAAAGAAAAAAACGCCCACCGGGCGGTGTAAAAATATTTTTTAAAAAATATATTGCCAGATAGGGGGTGGGAAAATTAAATGAATAAAGTAAAACGTTTAATATTTTTTAAATTAATTACTTAAAAAAAAGCATCATGTTGACTCCGTTCCACTGAGATATTTGTTTTGTTTTACGACACTGAGGACATCCGAAACGTTTCTAAAAAAAATTCTGGTTGGATTATTCAGACTCTTATATTTGGAGAAAATATATTTTTGTTCGGATTTCATAAAATCAAATAAGTGTGTGTGTGTGTGTGGGGGGGGTTGATCTAGTAAAAAAAGAATATTTCCCCTTATATATTTTAGAAGAAAAAAACTCTCGAACATAATGAAAAGATGAAAAGAAGGAAAGAAAGAAAAAAGAAGAAGAAGAAGAAGAAGAAGAAGAAAGAGAGAGAGAGAGAGAGAAGAGAGAGAGAGAGAGAGAGAGAGAGAGAGAGAGTTAAATCAAGATTATTATACTTTTTACATTTTGAACTATTTAGCAATAGCTCTTATGTAAACATATCAAACGTTGTGATAATTAAATTATCATACTATAGTATATCTATAGGTACTGCTAGTCTAATATTATTATCTAATGGCGATTAGGTGCGTATGTTTGTCTGTCTGTAACCGAAACTAGGTCACTACCAACGTCACACTTGCCTTAGTTATTAACGTTATATTCTAAATGTGTATTTAATAATCATTATTTAGCTCAGTAGGGGGCCGGGTTAGCTCAGTCGGTAGAGCGTTCAGCTAGAAACCACAAGGTTCCTAGTTCGATACGGGTCCCCGCCAACTCAGCGTATGAGTAGCACAGGGATCTGTGCGGTAAAGTAAGGAGCTGATGGTAGGTGTGGCGCTCCACCTCAGATGCTAAAAAACAATCTCCTTGGTCTAGCGCTATTGAAAAGGGGATAGACTCCCTCGCTGACTGGCTGATACCGACATTAGGCCGCCCCGACGACTTTACTTACTTATTTATTCTTAATTAACACCTTAATTATTTATTTTACTTAATTTACTATAAAAAAATAATTTAAATTAGAGAACAAAGGGGATAAAGGGGAAAAAAAAAAAAAAAAAAAAAAGAAAAAGAAGAGAAATAACACAAAAAAAAAAGAAAGAGAGGGAAAGAATAAGAAATGAAAGGTGAAAGCGAAACAAAAGCTAAGTATGTTAAAAAAAAAAAAAAAAAAAAATTTTCTATTAACGGTTTTTATTCATTTGTTCACTTTTGTTTTTGAAATTATGACACGCTCACACCGTTGCTACACATTACTACACATTGCTACACATTGCTACATTGCAACATCTTACAGGATGTCAGCCTTGTTCTCAACAAACTTTTAAGAAAGAAAAAAAAAGAAAGAGAGAAATAAGAAATTACAGTTATTCGCCCATTCATAAAGGAGGAGAAGAAGAAGGAGAGGAAAAAAGGAGAGGAAAAGGAAATAAGAAGAGAAATTATAACCACACAAATATAAAAAAAAACATAAGCACGTCATTTCTGAAATCCGTCTCTGACGATAAAGCTTCGCTTTGAAATCGATTAGACATATAAACATCTTTTTGTCTTTATTTTTTACGCATTGTATTGCCTTCGAATTTTATTATTTTATAACCTTAATTATTAACGATGTCTATTAAAATCAAATTAGATTCGGCTAAGAATAGCCTATGTTATTAATACGTTTCAAATCCTGTTACGGATGTCACAATATATCACTTATAAATAAAGGTTTACATAGTAGGTATTTACCCAACCCATTCACCACGGGTTTGGATGGGACACAAGGTTGCAAGTATGGGGCATCCAGTGAGGATCGAATTCGTCATTCAGTAATAATGGATCTGCGATACTAGCTTGCTAACTATCACATCACGAACATTTTACATAGTATAAGTAAAAGTAAAGTCGTCGGGGTGGCCTAAAGTCGGTATCGCTTCTCACTAGCGCTAGACAAAGGAGATTGTTTTTTAGGTGAGGTGGAGCGCCACACCTACCATCAGCTCCTTACTTTACCGCACAGATCCCTGTGCTAGTCATAACGCTGAGTTGGCGAGGGCCGGTATCGAACTAGGAACTTGTGGTTTCTAGCCGAACGCTCTACCGACTGAGCTAACCCGGCCCCTTGGTGATATTGATTTCTAATACTATTGTTTTATTCTCAAACATTAAAAATAATCCTATGTATGATTTTATATAGAAATCAATTAAAATTAAAATGATTGTAATTTTTTTTATATGCGTTCTTATTTAGTTTCGTTAGTCTTTCTAATAATAATATATATAATAATATTCTATTACATTGAAACTTTAAGGAGATGATGGTAGGTGTGGCGTTCCACCTCAGACGCTAAAATAATCTCCTTGGTCTAGCGCTAGTGAAAATGGGATAGACTCCCTCGCTGATTGGCTGATACCGACTTTAGGCCACCCGAAGACTTTACATTAAAACTTAAATATTTGCGCTGGGAGAGCGCAGATTTTTGCTAGTACAAATAATTGACATACGGTTGTAAAGCTTTGAGTATTCCTATGTAATATTAATAATCATATGGTTTCAAGTAATTATTCATATTTAACAGGTCATTTGTTTTCACGGTTATATCGTTTCAAGTAACTAATAGTAATAATAATAATGATAATAATAATAAATCATTCATAAACAATTATAGCTTCACGTAACTTTTATTAATACAAATAATTTACACCGCCCTGTCGGTGGGGCGTTAGAATGCACCAACTGCACCTCTGCAGAGGGGTAAGAATCCCCCAATGGGGCCACCTGTTGGCCGTGGGTGACGACCCGTGATGCTTAAGGATGGAGCCCAGGTGGATGAGCAGTTCATGACATGCAATACTCCACTTTGGCCCTATCTTGGGCTAGACGGGCGGTCGGAGAGGCCCCCTCCGATCAATCGGCTGGTCACGTCAAGCCCTAGCACCTATATGATTGCCCCAACCCTATTGCCCTTATGGCAAGCCCCAACCCCTTTTTATCATATGGGTGCTAGAAGGCGGTGGCTGCGGGTCTACATGTCATGGGAATGACGTTAAACTCTATCTGATGGTGAGGTTCCAGTTTTGGAGGTTTGGGGAATGTGGAGCACCCCTTCATCCCCATTGCTCCCTGGTCCACTCTGACCCGAAGTGGTAGTACCTGTTAGGGTCCCATCTATGGGTTAAATAGAAAAATGTATTTATAAAAAAATTGTATTATCCATTAAGAATTGATTTATTTCAAAACTTTATCGGCATTAAATGACCCACTGAGGTTAATATGCCGTAAAACAAAACAAACCAAACCAAATAATTTACAGTTACATGGCATCAGTTATTCCTATCAAATACGAATCATTTTCAAATAGATCTATTTGACCCATAGATGGGACTCCAACAGGTACTACCACTCAGAGTTAAAGTGGAACTGGGATTAATGTCAATGGATGATTACTCTACACTCCCCATACCTCCAGAACTGGAGCCTCATCATCAAATTAAAAAAAGTTTAGTGTCATACCTAGGATACCCCACATTGAGGGGTCTCACCCTTCTACATGGAAAGTAGTCAGCATATTCTAAACCACACCGACAACACACCATTCACTTTAACTCAAAAGATTACCGCTACACAATCTTCCTACTTTATTCCCGCTTTAAACTTGTGTCTCACTAAGCTATGGTTATCTATATGTTAATACTCTTCTTCCTTAATTTTACGACCGTTATCATCTTACAACACCCTGTGGTTAAGACCTTCCACATCGTCCAAGATGAAATACAAAATGTAAATCCTGATTATCTGGTGTTGCTTATCCACCGAATTCTTATTTCTTATGAGTGTCGTCACTTCAGCTACATAATGGACCATTCCGTTTTTATTATAAAGAAAGAAAAATGACATGCTTCACTGAAAAGATATAATAAGAAAGAAAGAAGAAAGAAAGAAAGAAAGAAAGAAAGAAAGAAATGAAAAATCGGACACATAGAAAGATAGCAAAAGAGGGAGACGGATAAAGAAATTAAAAGGGTAGAGGATCCGTGAATAAAGAAAGAAAGAAAGAAAGAAAGAAAGAAGGAAAAAAAAAGAAGAAAGGAGTGAAAGGAGAAACGTGGACACATAGAAAGAAAGAGGGGGAAAGCAAAGAATTGAGATGTAGAGGGAGAAAGAGAGCTGCAAAGAAAAGGAAGACAAAAGAAAGAAAGAGAGAGAGAGAGGAGGAGGAGGAGGAGATGGGGAAAGGGGGCGAAAGAAAGAAAGAAAGAAAGAAAGAAAAAGAGAGGAGAGAGAGAGAGAGGGAGAGAGGAGGAGATGGGGAAGGGAGCGAAAGAAAGAAAGACAAAAGAAAGAAAGAAAGAAAGAAGAGAGAGAGAGAGAGAGAGAAGGAGGTGGGGAAAGGGGGAGAAAGAAAGAAAGAAAGAAAGAAAGAAAGAGTCACTAATATTTGATGATCGAAATCAGAAATCAAATGCAAGATTTTTGCAAACAGGAATGCACAAACCAATTGGCCTTGTGCCAGACTCGGTTAAACTTGGTAAATATCTTATAAAAATGTCACGTTGTTTCCTTTGCGCGCACGTGTATCACTCTTACGATTGTAAGACATTTGAGGATTTCATCGATAAATCTTGTTTGCTTGTGTGCCTTTTAGCCAACCAACAGTCGTACGACGATGGTAGAGAGATGACGTCACCGCTTGAAAGTGACATTACCATGACAACACACCAACGTCCATAGTGCATGCTCAAAGCCAGTAACACCACACTCCATCCACCACCACCACCACCACCACCACCACCGCCGCGCCGCCGCCGCCGCCACTTTTTTTTTGTCTCGCTTTCATATTTGCGGTTTTGCTTAATAAATAATATAGATATGTAAAAAAACAGACTTAGCTTTGTATGGCACAAAGCCAAATAAAAAAAAAAAGACCTGTATGATTGTCTCGACTGTAGCGCCCTTATGGCAACCCCCAACCCTTTTTATCATATGGGTGATAGAAGGCGGTGGCTGAGGGTCTTAATGTCCAGGGTATAACGTTAAACTCTATCTGATGGTGAAATTCCAAGTTTGGAGCCCTGGGGAGTGTGGAGTACCCCTTCATCACCATTACTCCCAGGTCCACTCTGACCCGGAGTAGTAGTACCTGTTAAGCTCCTGTGATGCTTAAGGATGGAACCCTGGTGGCTGAGCAGTCCATAACATGCAACACTCCACTTTGGCCCTTACTTAGGCTAGATGGACGATCAGAGAGGCTCTCTCCGATCAATAGGCTGTTTATGTCAAACCCTAGCACTGATTGTCCCAGCCCTATTGTTCCTACGGAAAGCCCCAACCCTTTTTTTTATCATATATGTTCTAGAAGGCGGTGGCTGAGGGTCTTAATGTCCTAGGCATCTGATTATTAAGTTCCAATTCTGGAGCTTTGGCGAGTGTGGAGTAACCCTTCATCACCATTACATTCCAGTGCCGGAGTGGTAGTACCTGTTAGGGTCCTCTCTATGTGTTAAAAATGATTTTTAAAAATATGTTTAAAAAATTGAGTATCCATTAAGAATGAATAAAACAAAACGTCTTTGGCATAGAATAACCCAACAAACTTGACATGCCGTAAAAACCAACCAACCAAATAAAAAAGATAATAGATGTGAAAAGAATTGGCTTATGTCAATCTTCGTATTTTCTCACTTGGAAGATTGACTCGACCCAATTCTGATTCTTTATTTTAAAAGATTCGAATTAACAAAATCAATGATGTTAATTTTCTTTTTATGAATCTTTTTTCTTTTTATTGTAAAATTTTGGTCTCAATTTTTTTTTTCAGGTCATATAAAATGGATTTGGATTAGGCTGATCCATGTACGGAAGACGTGAAATAGCAAACAAGATCCTCATAACAGATAGTTTCGCATTCATCCAAGTCAGGCAAGTCGTATCAAATGAATTTGACTGGATCGATCCTTGTACTAAAGACGTATTTCTCTGAATTTTTTTAGATGAGGCTTGATGATTTGGATTATTTGGATTATTCGTACGATTGACCTCATTTTTATTGTTACTAGCAAATATATGCACCCTCTGGGTGCAAGTATTTAAGTTTAAATGTAATAAAATATTAGATTAAATCGGAAAGGCTAATAAAACTAATTAAGAATTCAGATAAAAAGATTTGAAACAGAGGGGGTATAATCGGAAAATAGAACAACTGAAACTTACTCTTTCATCACTCTCATCTTTCATTGCTAAATTTTCCTAATTTAACTATTTAGTTAAAATAGGAAGTAAAGAATAAAATTACAATTATTTCTTCTTGTTAATGAATTTCTTTTAGGATTTATTGAAGAGATTTTTACTCATATTCATTAAGATAAAACCAAACAATTAGAAATCAATAATACCAAGCACATTTTTATTAAAATCAGTTTTTTTTAATATCAATATGCAAATTAGCTTTACGTTTACACTGAAAACTGGTATTTTGTTGTATATATAATACAATTGCATGTTATTAGTATTTAGGTAAGGCCAACAGTATTAATAATGTCAAACAGTTTTATTATTAATTGAGGTTTAAATAGAAATAGAATCATGGAGAATGTGACGTAAATAACTAAGGGAATTGTGACTTGAGTAGTAACATAGTTTCGGTTACAGACAGAAAAACACACAATCTCCATTATAATAAGATATACACAACGTTTAAGCCTATATGCTCTCCGGCCTTCTTCAGGTATTTCTTGTCGAATTCAGGAACCTTCTCGAACTCAGGAACCTCGGGAAGACATGAAATAGCAAACAAGATCCTCGTATGAGATTTGGTCGCATTCTCTCAAGTCAGGTAAATCGTATCAAATGAACTTGACTGGGTTGATCCATATATAAAAGATGTTAAATCGCAAAATATCATGGTAGGAAAGGACAATGAAGAGCAAGATCATGTTAGCACAAAGGCAATTTAGTTGTCAAACGTTTTATGATTATGATTATTATTATGCAGGGAACTATAAATATGATACCAGACCAGTCGATAAATAAAACTTCGATTTATCATATATATATATATATATATATATATATATATGGGAGAATATGTGCTTAATTGAAGTCGTACCTAATTTTGAAAGTTAATTAATTAATAATTAATTAATTGGGCGGGCATACCTATCCAAATGTAAGGCTAAACAAATCGAGAAAAATCAATCTCTGTATGTACATTTCGGCCTATTAGGCCTCATCAGCAGAGCTATAGATAGGAAGACCGCCTTGTGCATGATTCGAACCCTGACTGTCAAGCTGACAGGCGTGGACCGTAACCCCTACACCAACCGGACTTTCTTAGATTTTTCGTTTTCTTTAGAAGTAGGTTTTTATTCCTCTTATAGCGACTTTTTCTACACAACAGTATGAGAAGTAAATACACAAACGATGTGTTTTGATATGGCTTTTTTAAAAAAGCCATATCAAAACACATCGTTTGTGTATTTACTTCTCATAATATATATATATATATATATATATATATATATATATATATAGTGGGCAAGGTTTTTAGCCATCCTTGATTACAGCAATTTTGGTTTGTGTAATAAGGCTTGGAAGGAACCATAATTAATCAAGTCACTGTCATGGTTAGCCCAAAGTCATGACATGAATCCAATAGAGCACGTTTGGTAGCACCTTGACCAAAGAGGTTGACAGCGTGCGACCAAAATCACAGTGGCAACCCTTAAAGAAACATTGCAAAAGGAGTGGCAAAATATGGATCAGACGATTGTTGATAACTTGATTCAAATCCATGAAAAACCCAACACAAACACTGAAACTAGCAAATGCAGGACCTACTCCATATTAGTTCCAAATATGGTTTATTTATGTTGAGTTGGTATTACGTAATTAAATGTTGAAATTGGATGCAGTTTATTTCTCCTGTCTAAAAACTTTTATGTTGAGTTGGTATTACGTAATTAAATGTTGAAATTGGATGCAGTTTATTTCTCCTGTCTAAAAACTTTTATGTTGAGTTGGTATTACGTAATTAAATGTTGAAATTGGATGCAGTTTATTTCTCCTGTCTAAAAACTTTTATGTTGAGTTGGTATTAGGTAATTAAATTTTGAAATTGGATGCAGTTTATTTCTCCTGTCTAAAAACTTTTATGTTGAGTTGGTATTACGTAATTAAATTTTGAAATTGGATGCAGTTTATTTCTCCTGTCTAAAAACTTTTCTTATGTCACTGTCTATCAGGAGTCAAAAAGTAATGCATTGTCTTTTTTCGTAAGAAACCATTCCTCTTTGATTATTCGTAGAATTTATTTTTTAGTTGCATGTAGATTATTCCACTTGATCCAATAGAGGACATGAATAGACAAACGCTTCCAAAGAAGAAAATGGTGTCGAAAGAGTCGGTTGCATCGTACAAAGCACCTGTATACAAAACAAACAAAAATGACATTAGAATTCTTTCATACACTATAAACTCTATTATTCCACTAACTTAATTGCCGCATGATATGGCGGCTTTTAAGATAGTTAACTAATAGTTTTTGTTGCCATAATTCTAGTAATGTTTTGTCATAAATAAAATGTCAAATTTACCTAAATCTTACTATAAAAGATAGGTTTTTTGTTGTTCCGCCCTGTCGGTGACTGCACCTCTCCAAACAGTTAAGACCCCTCCCAATGGACCACCTCTTGGCCGTGGATGGTGACCTGTGATGCTTACGGACGGAATCCTGGTGGCTGAGCATTCCATGACATGCAACACTCTACTTTGGCCCTTACTTGGGCTAGACGTGTGATCAGAGAGTCTCCCTCCGATCAATTGGCTGGTCACGTCAGGCCCTATCACCTATATGATTGTCCCGGCCGTATTGTTCTTATAACAAACTCTCAACTCCTTTTATCATATATGTGCTAGAAGGCGGTGGTTGAACGTCTTGATGTTCTGGATATGACGTTAAACTGTATCCAGAGGTGAAGTTCCAATTCTGGGGCTCTGGAGAGACGAACGCGTTTGGATGAAAAAACGAATGGATACCAAACAGTAGAAATGAGGTAAATTATCTCATGTGGAAGAAAGAAATTGTATGTGAGCGATAAGATTTAAAGGGAGGAAGAAAGAAAGTCCTAAGATTGGGAATAGGGTGAAATTCCGTGGTCGAAGAAATGTATGTAATGTATGGCAAGCTCGAGGGGAGAATTTTCTCAGGAAAAACGTACTAAACTATGGGAATAAGGTGAAGTAAGGTAGATGGAAGGGGAAAAGAGAATAACGAGTAGGAAAGTAAAAAAGGGCGGCAAAAACCAATCTGTTGGAAATAAGGTAAATGGAAGGGAGAAAAAGATTGACGGGTGGGAAAATAAAGATCTTTACGCGGAAGAAAGATGGGGAGTACGGACTTTTGGGAATGAGATAAATATGGCAGACTGTAGGGGACAAAAATAGGGGAATTATTCTAGGATCAATTAACTCTCTGGATAGATTATGTTCTAGAGAGTACCCCTTTATTGCTATTATTCGCAGGTGCACTCTGATCCAGAGGAATAGGATCCCATCTATGAGTTAAATAGATAAAAGAATCCGTTTTAAAAATGTTAAAAAATGGGACATTGAGACCCTCGGCCACTGCCTTCTACCACATATAAGATAAAAAGGGTTGGGATTTACCATAAGAGGCATATGATTGGGACAATCATATTGGTGCTAAGACTTGACGTGACCAACTGATTGATCACCCACCACCCGTCTATCCGAAGTAAGGGCCAGGGTGGAGAGTTGCATTTCATGGACTGTTCATCCACCAGGATTCAGTCCTTAAGTATTACAGGTCACCAGCCACGATCAACAGGTGGACCCATTAGGATGGGGGAGTCTTACCCCCTCGCAGAGGTAAAATCCTCGTATTCTACATCCTCAGCCGACAGGGTGTGTTTTAAAACGAGCTATCTAAGCTAAAATTATGATAATTATGTAAAAGTACTAGAATATATTAGGATGAATAATTGAAGGAATAATATTAATTACCTGTGATAATTGGATTGATGATATAAGCCAGACCAATCAGAAGACAAAGGGGTGAATATCCTTTGGTCAGGTTTTTCACTCCCAGAATGGAAGCTACAAACACAACTCGAAGGGCAGAACTAAATCCTATAAAAGAAAAAAGAAGATTTCAATTTGAATTTCGCTTATTATTACTAGCAAAAAAAACAAAAAAAAAAAAAAAAAAAAAAAAAAAAACTCCGGGGGTTGTAAAATTTAATTTTTGAAAAAAGATATTGCCTGAGAGGGGTGGGAGGTAAACATTCAATGCGAGAGAGTTTGTACCATAAGTAAGTAAAATCATAAAATTTATTTAAGGAGCAAATAAATAAATAAAGCAATTTGAAATGGAAACTTAGTTCTGATAACTTTAAATATATATTAAGATAAAACAGACTTTATATAAATATATAATACCGTGAATGTATTTATTAAAACTTGTTTTTAAAAAACAATGAGGGTCGTCTAAGGTTGCATACTCAAATTCTGACTATATTCATTCTATGTTATTACGATTTTGAGCAATGTGACGTAAGCAGTGATGTAGTTTCGGTTAAAGATGGTTAATAGAGATCTAATCGCCATTATTAATAGATATACGGATTTATGCGAAGATCATTCAATAAAAAAGGTAACCTTTTGAAAAAAAAAAAATGTTTTTTTCCCATAAATATAAACTCTGCATTGTTGGCATGTTGCGGAATTAGCTAGTAGCAAAAAATTATCTTGAACAGAGGTCTGTCATTAAATTCATGGTGGCTGAGAAGATAATACTTGCCATTACATTGTTAGGGCTCAGATGGTGCAGCCGTACAGTAGAACTGATACGGCTACGGTTTGGAAGAATTCAATAGATAAATAAAATAAGTTGATCTGTTTTTGTTTTTCTTCTTAATACTTACCATTGCAAATGCCGAACAGACAGACACACAGGATAAACACAGCAAGTGAATTACAGAAGGCGAAGGCCACACACAAACCCGACATGCCGAACAATGAAAATGTGAGAAGGTAACTTGTAGGGATGTGAAGAAGGTCAGCAAGTATTCCAACAATAATTTGGCTACCGGCAAACACTGCTCCGTAGATGGACATTACCAGAGCCCCTTCTTTACGGGTTAACCCAACACTCACGACTTTTGCTGGAAGATGCATCAGAACAATCTCACAAACTAAAAAAAAAAGAGAAAAAAAAGGCATAACTATGTATACATTGGTGTGCTTATTTACGTCGCGAATGTTAAACAGACAGGAGTTAAAAACAGAAAACACATGAACATAACATGGAATTTCAAATAACATGTATTAATACATTTACACAAATAAGAAATTACGCTTGAAATATTTGTGGGTAACAAACGATAGAATTGTCTGTGGGAAATGTTAATTATATAAATATAACGAATACAATTCCACTTAATTGAGTCCTTGTAAAGTTGGCAAGTTATCGCACCTACAACGTCCCTTTCCCTATCTCTGTCACACTCTGCTGAATGTGAGGAGTGTCGTGATGCACGTCCGAGATGCCAGTTGTAAAGAGGAAGAATTCTTATCTTCAATTTTGCCGCTAAAGTTTGCGGGTCTGTGATTGGTTGGTTTGAAAAGTGGCACGTCGACCAAGGGAGACAACCTACCTACCTTAGATATATCTTTTTACATTGGGTGCCTTCGAATGGTATAATGGTTAGTGAGCTAGGCTTGTAGACGATTTTTATTGAGTACGATACTCACTAGGTGCACTATATATCTAGCCATTTACCAAGCTAAGCTTAGTAAATGATTACTATGTATACATAAATTGTATTTCCCATCCACATTAAATTTTAGTACAGCAAAAAGCCAGATAGGATGGCAAATCAGCAAATTAGCTTACACCAAACTTCTAAGAGAACAAGAAAGACTGTCAGACTTGAAAATCAATATTTAAAGTAAATTCGACTTCAACCATTGGTACTGATAGGAAATAAACACTTACCTTAGCCATTAAACATTAAACAGACTTGCATACTTAATATTTTACGGCCGAATACGTTTTTGTATTATTAATTCTTGATCGGTACACAATTTGTTTTTGTTGAGTATCTGACCGCCATCCTTAGTTCCAGATGTAGTAAATAAGTAAGCAAGCCAATAAGAATCCGGTGTTATAGTATTCTTTGTAAGTCCGACGTCCAAGATAATCCAAATGTCAATGAGTTAAGATTAGAATCAGGCCTCTATAAATACACCAACAACAGCAGCAGCACTGCCAGTGATTGGACAATAGGAATCTTCGGTGGTCACGTGGTAGTCAACGAGTCTATATTTAGAAGTGACCATTTGCCCCATACCTTATATTACAAAAATCCAACAGTTTTAAACACATTTTTCTATTCAACCCATAGATGGGACCCTAACAGGTACTACTACCACTCGGGATCAGAATGGACCTGGGAGTAATGGGGATGAAGAGTTACTTCACATTCCCCAAAGTTCCAGAATTGAAACCTCACCATCAGATAAAGTTGAACGTCATACAAGAACAAATAGAAATCATTATAACATGTAGGAACTCTATTCTTACCGTTAATACTTCTACCTGGATTAAGAATAGCATAGATGATTTTGATGTTCCTATGGGGGCATATGACTCTGCCGAAATATAATATTTGATAGGTATCTATATATTAGACACCTTCGGCAGAATAACTGACCTAAATATGTTGGATTATATAGGGGTGACGGTCGCATATATATCCCAGATAGCAATGACCCCAAAACGTCAAGAATACATAAGAAAATTATAAGAGCTTTTAATTTTCTTGAAGTTAAAATTGAAATAGCATCTAACCTTAAAATAGTTAATTTTCTGGACATTACTTTTTATCTGGTGACTCTAATTTCCAATATGTATATATATATCCAAAGTGTGAAATAAATTATATATATATATATATATATATATATATATATATATATATATATTAGGTTGAATTTATTTTTAATGAGTACTGAGTTATCGATTTTTTTCACACCGGTAGAGTTTAGAAATAATATATATATATATATATATATGTATATATATATATATATATATATATATATATATCATGTCGCTCCAGTAGCGCGGATATCCATGACAATCTCTCGCCAACCCTCCCTATCACTCATCGACCCCGGGAGGTCCTCCGCACAGCACGCTGCATCCATACATAGCTGGTCCATGTAGGTTTTTGCTGAACGGCCCGCACTAGTATGTCCATGTGCCAATTTCCACAGAAGGACGTCGCTTATTAGCTCGTCCTTACTTCTCTATCAGTGTCCGGCATGTCTTGTTCGCCTTACTCGGGTGGTTTGTGTAACAGGGGGCATGTGGCCGTATAGCTTCTTTCTTGGGGGATGTTGCTTCCACGATGTGTTCAAGATCACACGCAGCATCCTTGTGCAGCTCCCATCCAGTCTATTTTCCAGGCACCTCACCAAGGTGCAGCCATACAACAGCACCGACACCACCACAGCCTGGAAGAATTGTCGCTTTAACTTGTTGGGGAGGTCTGACTTCCATATAACTGACAGTCTGTTTATAGCGGACCATGCCTTCTGCCTGGAAGAATTGTCGCTTTTACTTGTCAGTGAGGTCGGATTAACATATGACTGATAATTTGTTTCACACTCAACGGTAAGCCTCTTAAGCCCGTAGAACAATTCACATACCTAGGTAGTAATATCTCATCCACAGAGAGTGATGTTAATACACAAATAGGAAAGGCATGGTCGGTATATATATATATATATATATATATATATATATATATATATATATATAGAAGAGAGAGAGAGAGAGAGAGAGAGAGAGAGAGAGAGATGTTGTAACTTACCTGCCCAAAATAGGTAAACAGTTATAAGCAATTGCATTCCCGTATTCTTCAGAACTTCCGGATCAAAAATGACTAAGCGAAGATAACTGTATTTATTCGCCAATTTTCTTGCAGGACCATTTTCAAGAGGACAAGGATTTTCAGGAGGGCCAGGATTTTTAGGAGGGCCAGGATTTTTAGGAGGACCAGGATTTTCAGGGTCATCAGAATTGCCTGTCTTCAAAATTAAGTTGATTGAATTAAGAATAAACAACTATATATATATATATATATATATATATATATATATATATATATATATATATATTTAATATACCAAGCGTGTTGGTAGATCCTTGCGGAGAGAAAAAACCCGGCAGAGAGTTTGATTGTAAAAATATACTACCAAACATCAACCAGGAAGAAAAAAATTTTTGAAAAAAAGAAAAGACCAAGATATTCGTACCAACAAAAAATAATCTATTGGTATAGTATTTGGCCAAAAGAAAAAACAATTTATATGCATATATATGTATATAAGATATATATATATTCATATAACCACTAGGAGAAGCTAATTTGTAAAAAGTGCTCGATACCTAAGTAGAGCCAAGTAATAAGGATATCTACTGAGTCAGACGAACCTACTATTAGTTTCATTTTTTGTTTATATATATATATATATATATATATATATATATATATATATATATATAAAACAAAAAATGAAATAAGAATACTGGGGTTTTTTGAAGCATGACTAACTGTGAGTTATATTTCAGGATTTTAAATGCATTAACAATATGGGCAGTTTTGCGGCAAATCTAACTCAGCTAGACATTAATCGTTAATGAATAAGATTCTAATTAAGATTAAATAATGACTATTTCATAATCGTTGAGAATATAACTTAAATAACTAAGGAAATCGTGACGTCATTGTTGACGTGGTTTTGCTTACAGACATACAGTTACATAATCTCCATTATAACAAGATAATATAATCAACTTAAAATAATCTGGTTAAGAACTCGAGAGGATGAAAAGAGAAAATGTTTAATATTTACATTTGTCCATTTACTTTCATTCCTTCTTTCGTCGGGTTCGAACCCTGAATTCGTTTCAGGTTGAAGCATTTTCACAGATTTCAAAAATTACTTCTGAAATGAGAAAATTAAATTAATCAATTAAATTCAATTAATATTTCGCCTCTGTTGGTTTTAGAAGCTTCATCAGAATGAACTTTATTATTTAAAAACAGAATAGTATATAGAGGTGTGAAGGGCAAAAGGAGGAGGAGGAGGAGGAGGAGGAGGAGGAGGAGGAGGGAGACAGAGAAAGATCAAGTAAGGGTTGTCACAGATGCAGGTTGTACATATGTTTGTGTGGGGCAAGGATAGAAGGATTAAAATGTCTAGGGTAAATGAGACAGTAAGTTATTAGTGATAGTGCTTAGATGTGTGGCTTGATTGGAGGAGACAGTTTTGAGGAGTCGGTGTATAGTAGGAGAAAATGTGTTGATTAAGTGATTTTTTATTTTTTTTAAATATTTTTTTATCCGTTTCTGTGTTTCGGTGATTTGAATTTCTTATATTTTTTACATTTTTTTTATCCGTTATATGTCTTTTTGTTTCTCTCTCTCTCTCTCTCTCTCTCTCTCTCTCTCTCTCTCAATCTTGGACAAATTAAGTAAACTGTTTAGAGAGATTCTTGAACGTAGCGTCACCGTTTGTTATCACTACTTTAAGGTGCACTCTGAGCCAGAGTGGTGGTACCTTTTAGGATCATATCTAATCATAACGAAAATTCGATTTCTGTCTGTCTATAACCGAAACTACGTCACCGCTTATGTCACAATACTCTCAGGAATTGCGTAAGTTCATCAATGAGTATTTAATTTATAGTCAAAATCATTAATATTAATACGTAGAATAAATCTTACCTATTAACGATGTTTCAATGAAAATCTGAGTAAGATGTGCCTCAAAACAGCCCATGTTATTAGTGCATTTAAAATCCTGTAATGTGCCTTATATATTACTAAGAAATAAAGGTTTACATAATATATGGTGTAGTTAATTTGCATACTGGTTTTAACAAAACCGCGTTTAATAAATAATCACTTGGTGTTATTGATCTCTAATATTATTGTTTTATTCTCTAACGTATTAAAATCAACCCTATGAATGATTTTTATTTAGAAACCAATTAAAATATGATTCAAATAAGTGTAATCTTTTTATATGCGTTCTTATTTAATTTTGTTAGTTTTTCTGATTTAATATATTCCATTAGATTAAAACTCAAATACTTACACCCGGCGGAGGGTGCGTATTCTTGCTAGTATCTTTTAAATCATGAAACTATAAGCAACACGTAAGCAAGGAAATGTGAGGTAATTGATTATCATATTTTGATTTGAATTGATCAACATGATAATGACATTACCTTATATGCTGAACACTTATAGGAAGCGCGTGGTGTAATGGTTAAAGTCATGGGAAATGGACTCGTCGCCCCGAGTTCAAATCCTGGATGTGGTAATTGCATTTCACTTAGCGCTAATACCCTTGGGAAAGGTATGAATCTTACTCTCCCTCCAGCTATGGATAAATAGCAGGGCAGACTGGGCTATTTAACCTTGGTTGGGCAACCGGTCTAGGAGATGGAAAACTCTGAATTCAAACCTGTTGGACTCCGCTTAAGAAATTGACCTTGTGTCACATCCTGCTCGTGCGGAGGGGTTGGTAAATATATATATGCTGAACACTTGAAAAACTTGCAAGATGATATTCAGTCTTCTTCCTGGAATGAATGTTGATCGTGTAGATATCTGTTTGCTGAAGATTCTCATTGAATTGCGGTGAGATTAAATATTTCAAGCAAGATTTAATGATAGAAACCATAAAATTTGGAAAAGTATTGACACTGCTAAAAACATGTCCGATATTCTCATACTGATTTTGTTGCATAGGGACCAAAGTCGAGTTGTAGTGGTAGTCGTTAGTAGTAGTAGCCGTCGTTAGTTCAGAAACAACATACGAGAGCTGTATAGTCAAAAAGGGGTTGTTTATTTATTTTTAGGCTCGTGGGTTCTTTTTCGGAGAAAAGGAGAGAGTGAGGGTATGGTCAAGCTATTCTACTGTAAATCACGTTCATGCGCGCTGTTCGTTGCTACCCTAGATATGTCACGACGGAGCCCCAACAAACACACCTGACTCTCCTGGGGTCTGGTGAAAAAGAGCCGAATTTTCTTTACTTCCGTTTGTGGTCCCGGGGTGGGGTGGGATCACATCCACTTTCGCTCCTCCGCAGAAACTGGGACTTCCGTTTTTATTTTTAACTCTAGTTCCGGGGTCATTAGTCGGTCAATGGCTGGCCCTCCGTTGAGTGTTTACCCTTCCAAACTTTAACCTCTTTTTGTTCTTATTTCTTTTTCTTCTTTTTCTCCAGAAATCCGATTACCGTTTTCTTTTCAATCCCCATATTCCCCGTAGACCATAATAATTACGGTACAATTTTCCTTCACCTTATTTTGTTGAATATGGAATATCATCTCTTTGTACAATATCGAGTCAGTTGCGAGCATTTGATAGTAAGTTAGAGACATGGCTAAAACCAAATTCAACAAAATAAGATGAAGGAAAATCAGTAACATGCAACTGGCTCGATATTGTATAAAGACGTGATATTCCATTAACAATGACACCGTTGATGCTGGGCAGCATCAATCACAAGAATCCCATTGAATAAAGTAACATTTTTTTTAAAAATGTCTATGTTCTTGTATATCTGTGAGTCATTTTACTAGTGAACATTCATTTTTCATAGAATTTAGTTGTGAAAGTTTATGGGCAATAAATTAGTTATACTTTTACAATACACAAAATATTTTATTTTTTAATACAATTCTTAATAATATCTATTATTATAGTAAAGCTGGGCGAATCAATGTTTGTCTACTAAAGGCTTTTTTTACTGTTTAGTTTAATGACACGAAAGTTATACTAAATTATTCCTTAGTTCTAGGATTGAGTTATGTTTGAAAAAAAAAGATCCATTTTAATTGGTTTTAGTTAGTCATAATTTGCAATTAAGTAAAAAACTGACCCGTATCTTACTTCACATTCTGCTTATCATTTTCCCCCCTCTCTATGTATATCTTGATTACCTTTTCGTTATATATGTTAGTTTCTCAGCGAGACTAGAGAGAAAGAGAGATGGGAGAGTTTGAAACGTATTTGTATGTTAAGTTTCATAAACAACATATTGGCTCATAATAAATTTAAATTAGGTGAAACATTCCTTTTCTTATAAATCTTACAAAATGATTTCAATGACGTTGTTTTTTAATTCTCCGGCCGAATTAAAAAAATTAATTTGCTTTGTAAACTCACTTTTCCCTAATCCCAATTTATCTACCCAGAGCTCAATGGGTGACCCAACAGGTCACGTTTTGTCTAGTTTAGTTATAAAAATACAACAATACTTTTAAAATCATCGAATAGCTATTGGGGTCTATCAAAATAAAATAGACATCAATTCTAATCACGCGTATTATATTCCACCGAAATAGGCTAAAATCCCCCCCAAACCCTCAATTTTTAATTCAGTCAGATATAAAAAATGGCTCAATAATTTTTACGTAATAATTGAGATAAAACCATAAAACGTGTCCAGTTACTTTTCCCACATAGGCTCATTGGTTTCATAACTAATTAACTTATAAACCACGAGAATACGGATAAAAAACACACAGCTCCGAAATAAGATTAGCCATTGAGATTAGTGATTTTATCTGCCATTTTATAATCAGCCAATCAGAATCACGTTTTCAAAAAGACGAATAACATAATTTTCAGTGAATGCATGAACTCGGTTTTTTTAGAATGTATCGATAAATAGAATTTGGAAGGGCCACAAGCCTTAATTGCAAAACTTTATAGAATACAATTCTATATTTTATATCAAAATAAGAATAAATACGCGTACACATTTCTTTTCCCAAACTTAAGGGAAATAAATTAAAACAAACACACAACACAATCCTTTTCCCAAACTTAAGGAGAAGAGATTAAAAACATACGAATACAATTCTATTCCTAAACTTAAGGAAAAGTGATTAAAACAAATGTTTACGTAAAAATCAGAATCGATTGGCTAGGTTAGCATTGCTTTCAGCTACGTCCGCGCGTTTGTGCGAAAAATTAATTACTTTTTGATCCCATCTTGTAATTATAAAACACAGAGAAGAAATCAGTAATTACACAGACTTCATCTCTCCGTCAAACAGGACACACACACGACGACAACAAACAAACACACAGATCTCGTCTCGCTGTCAGACAGTTACCATCTCCACACCAGATAGATCACTCAGAATTCATCTCGCGGCCAGATAGACAACGACCAAGAAACAGATGTCCGAACGAACGATTTCACTACCCCCACACAACTAAAACGCACCTACTACTACCATTATTCTTACCACTTCGTTCTACATCAAGAATCCGTTTCAGCAGGTTGTATTGACAAAAGTAATTCTCATTTCTAGCACACATATCCGAACTGTTCGACTACATAAACATTTCACATTTATCATACATACATTTCTTGACGAACTTTTACATTTTACATTTTACATTTCGTAGCAAACCTTTCCTCATCATATCTACTCTATTTCTTTTGAACATTCAATTTTGTTGATTATTGCAAATTTATTCTCCGAATAAATTTATTTGTTACCATTTAATCATATGCATTTGTTTTATCATTTCTCCGTATTTTCTACCTAAACTGTGTCATATTTTTATTCGTCATTTTAATATCATTTGCGAACCCCTACTACAAGGCATCTACAACTTCCTTGTGTAATTCAAATTTATTAGTTAAAAGGAAAAGCTTAAAAAGTCAAACCAAATTTAGAAAAAATAGGAATACTAGTATGTCGCAACAAGCCTGCCCCCCCCTTAATAAACAAAAACGTAAATGTTTGATTACCTTCTACATCTTCGACAGAACTGAACGTTTTTTGGGGGTGGGTGGGATTGTAGCCTAAAAATCTGTTTATTGAATTGAGAATTATTTACTGGAAATGCACTTTACCTTCTGTCTTTATAATTTTCTTTTTGGCGGTCGTAAGCGGCCGACACAAGGCGCCGTATACAACAAAGTTCAACATCAATCCACCCATCAATAGAAATGTTCCCCTCATACCATAAAAGGAAATACTTCCTTCTATTAAATGATTAAGGACAAATCCGCCGGCTCCACCTCCACTATTGGCGATTCCCACAGCCAATGTCCGTCTTTTTGTAAAGTAAGATCCAACGATAGTGTTGCCAGCAAAATAGGAAATTCCAATGAAACCACCTGAAAAAACAATAAAGTAATTTACCGAACGGGAAATATATCAGACTAGCAGGACCTGTGGATATACCACAGTATGACAATTCAATTATTACAACTAGCTCAGTCGGTAGAGCTTTCGGCTAGAAACCAAAAGGTTCCTAGTTCGATATCGGCCATCGCCAACTCAGCGTATGAGTAGCACAGGGATCTGTGGGTAAAGTAAGGAGCTGATGGTAGGTGTAGACGCAAAAACAATCTCCTTCATCTAGCGCAGGTGAAAAGGATAGACTACCTCGCTGATTAGCTGATACCGACTTTAGGTCACTCCGACGACTTTACTTTCTTTTTTACTTACTTAAGAGCTATTACTAAATAATTCAATATGTAAAAAGTATGATAATCTTGATTTAACTCTCTCCCACTCTTTTTTTCTTTCTTTACTTCTTTTCCTCTTTTCATTATGTTCAATTCAAACAGATTAGCGTTATCGCTTCTGCGTGCTCACCCCTCTCTCAGTCTGTCCCCTACTCTTTTTCTTTCTTGCTTTCTTATTATATTTTTTATGTGTAGTATGTCCTATTTCTCCTCTTTCTTTCTTTATAATAAAAACGGAATAGTCCATTATTTAGCTGAGGTGACGACACGAAGAAATAAGAATTCGGCTATTGAGCGACCCCAGTAAGATTAGTATATTTAATCAGTCTGTCTGTCTGTCTGTCTTTCTCTCTTTCTTTTCATTCAACTTATTCTCTCTTCTTTCTTTCTTACTTTTCTTACGTTAAGAGAAAGGAAATGAATCCGACGGTATGAGTATAGATAAAAGGATATGAAAACAACACAATATGCTGTTAAAGTGAAAACATTTTATATCATATTCATAGCTAATATTGAACAAAATTTCGATTTATAAAAATCATCTTCAGAGCTTGTTTTTTTTACTCCGGACTTATCAAGAGCGGAGACGAAAATAATATGAATTCAAAACGAAAACATTGATATTGCAAAAAATTTATGCGGTAGTTTTAAATATAAGCACATCCACCCACGCGTTTCTCGGTCAGCGACAGTCATGTATATCTTATTGTAACAGTTTTTGAAAAGAGAAGACATATTTCAATATATATATATATATATATATATATATATATATATATATATATTATATCATATCATATCATATATCGATTCCTGAGCGGATGCTCTACTGACGGTGCTAATCTGGTTATACAGATATTTTAATAGCTTATCTTAGAAGGGACCGGCTTACCTCAGTTGGTCGAACACCCGCTGAGAAATTGCAAGGTCCTGGTTCGATACCGGTCCCCACCAAATCAATGTTTGAGTATCACAGATTGGGTTATCTTATCTGTGTGGTAAAGTGGGGAGCTGAAGGTAGGTGTGGCGCTCCACCACAGAAAAAACAAAAAAGCGAAAAGTGGATAGACGTCCTCACTGTCTGGCTAATACTAACTTTACGTCTTTGCTTTTTCTTAGAATTACTATACAAAGATTTTAGATAAAGTTGCTTTTATTTACCCGAGAGAATACCGTACGTAGCATAAAGGACTTCAATTCGTTTTGCAAATATACTTGCAATAGTTGATATAGCCGAAAACAATCCTCCAATTATGATGATTTGGCGATGACTTGCATTAAACATCATCAGAATCAAAACTAATGGACCTGGTAAATGAACAAAAAAAGCATTTAAGTCAGAAATACGATTCTTTTGAGCGGTTATATTTTTTCTTTTGAATAACAAACTTTTAATTCACCCTATCAGCTAGAGCTGTAGAATTCACCGACTGCACCCCAACCACAATGGGACACCCTGTTGGCCGTGGGTGGCAACCCGTGATGCTTAATGACGGAATTCTGGTGGCTGAGCAGTCCATGACATGCAACACTCCACTTTGGCCCTTACTTGAGCGAGACAGACAGAGAAACACCCTCCAGTCTCATCGGATTTATCTACTTTGATGTCCGACTGCAAATCAATCGATTGTTGTTACCTGTTAATCGAATCCATTAAATAATGAGCTGTGTCGGTTGGGATTTAGAATACACCAACTGCACCTTTGCAGAGGGGTAAGACCCTCCCCCCAATGGGGCCACCTGTTGTCCGTGGGTGGCAATCTGTGATGCATAAAGACGGAACCCTGGTGGCTGAGCTGTCCATGACATGTAATACTCCACTTTGTCTCTTACTTAGGCTAGACGGGCGGTCACGTCAAGCCCTGGCACCTATATTACTGTTCCGACTGGAATGATCTTAGGGCTAAACCCCAACCCCTTTTTATCATATATGTGCTAGAAGGTGATGGCCGACGGTCTTAGTGTTCCGGGTATGACGCTAAGATACATCAAATAGTGAGGTTTCACTTTTGGAGTTCTGGGGATGGTGGAGTACTCCTTCATTGTCATTACTCCCAGGTCCACTCTAACTTGGAGTGGTAGTACCTGATAGTTTTTTTTTAAAAAAATTTGAATACCCAACAAGAATGAATAAATCAAAAACGTCTTCAGCATATAATAACCCAAGGGTTTACATGCCGTAAAATACATCCGAACAACCATCGGTTATAAGCGTCAATCATTTTGAATAAATTGTTTGAATAGAATGAAATAAAATGAGAAATAACCAAACGGAGGTTGGAAATGAATTGGAATATTTATAACAATAACAAAATACAATACTCACCAGCGGCTTGAAGAAGGTAAATCACTGCTAATGGTATAAGACTGCATAATACTAACGTATTTATGAGAATTGGGATATACTCATTAATGTTCAAAGGTAGCGTATATAACATATAATCAGATAGACAAAGATTTGACACTTATAGGGGAGTGAATGCAGTCTGCTCCAATGGATTACAAGGAACACAAGAAGAAGGCCGGTGTGTAGATCAGACGAAACTTTGTGTATGTATGTTTCACAATGAAGATGAGAACAGACCGAAAAATCAAAATGATATAACATTACCAAGCCTCATCTCAAAAAATTCAAAAGAACCTTTAATACGTTTCAAAGTTGGAGGCGGTTAGATGATTGATATTCAGTGACATCAAGTTGACCCCAACTCCTTGTCACTTAGAAACGGTGGAAAATAAGTTGAGTTAGTTTAGTTAGTTAAGCATGGGACGACGTAATGTAAGCGTGTACCGGTTTGGCTCCACACATTCGATTGAAGATCCTTGTAAAAGACTGAAAAAACGGTCATTAAGATTCTAGCGATTGACTCGTTTGTTGAGTCAATTTCCCGGTAATGCCTAACTCATTTGGGCAATTCTATAGCTCAATGAACTGCTGAAGAAGTCCTCATTGCAGTGGTGTGACCATTGTTCGTTATTTAGTTGACAGTAGAGATTTATGCGCAGAATTGGTAATTCAAGCATTGTAAAAGACTGAAAAAACGGTCATTAGATTCTAGTGATTGACTCGTTTGTTGAGTCAATTTCCCGGTAAGGCCTAACTCATTTGGGCAATTCTATAGCTCAATGAACTGCTGAAGAAGTCCTCATTGCAGTGGTGTGACCATTGTTCGTTATTTAGTTGACAGTAGAGATTTATGCGCAGAATTGGTAATTCAAGCATTGTAAAAGACTGAAAAAACGGTCATTAAGATTCTAGCGATTGACTCGTTTGTTGAGTCAATTTCCCGGTAAGGCCTAACTCATTTGGGCAATTCTATAGCTCAATGAACTGCTGAAGAAGTCCTCATTGCAGTGGTGTGACCATTGTTCGTTATTTAGTTGACAGTAGAGATTTATGCGCAGAATTGGTAATTCAAGCATTGTAAAAGACTGAAAAAACGGTCATTAGATTCTAGTGATTGACTCGTTTGTTGAGTCAATTTCCCGGTAAGGCCTAACTCATTTGGGCAATTCTATAGCTCAATGAACTGCTGAAGAAGTCCTCATTGCAGTGGTGTGACCATTGTTCGTTATTTAGTTGACAGTAGAGATTTATGCGCAGAATTGGTAATTCAAGCATTGTAAAAGACTGAAAAAACGGTCATTAAGATTCTAGTGATTGACTCGTTTGTTGAGTCAATTTCCCGGTAAGGCCTAACTCATTTGGGCAATTCTATAGCTCAATGAACTGCTGAAGAAGTCCTCATTGCAGTGGTGTGACCATTGTTCGTTATTTAGTTGACAGTAGAGATTTATGCGCAGAATTGGTAATTCAAGCATTGTAAAAGACTGAAAAAACGGTCATTAGATTCTAGTGATTGACTCGTTTGTTGAGTCAATTTCCCGGTAAGGCCTAACTCATTTGGGCAATTCTATAGCTCAATGAACTGCTGAAGAAGTCCTCATTGCAGTGGTGTGACCATTGTTCGTTATTTAGTTGACAGTAGAGATTTATGCGCAGAATTGGTAATTCAAGCATTGTAAAAGACTGAAAAAACGGTCATTAAGATTCTAGTGATTGACTCGTTTGTTGAGTCAATTTCCCGGTAAGGCCTAACTCATTTGGGCAATTCTATAGCTCAATGAACTGCTGAAGAAGTCCTCATTGCAGTGGTGTGACCATTGTTCGTTATTTAGTTGACAGTAGAGATTTATGCGCAGAATTGGTAATTCAAGCATTGTAAAAGACTGAAAAAACGGTCATTAAGATTCTAGTGATTGACTCGTTTGTTGAGTCAATTTCCCGGTAAGGCCTAACTCATTTGGGCAATTCTATAGCTCAATGAACTGCTGAAGAAGTCCTCATTGCAGTGGTGTGACCATTGTTCGTTATTTAGTTGACAGTAGAGATTTATGCGCAGAATTGGTAATTCAAGCATTGTAAAAGACTGAAAAAACGGTCATTAGATTCTAGTGATTGACTCGTTTGTTGAGTCAATTTCCCGGTAAGGCCTAACTCATTTGGGCAATTCTATAGCTCAATGAACTGCTGAAGAAGTCCTCATTGCAGTGGTGTGACCATTGTTCGTTATTTAGTTGACAGTAGAGATTTATGCGCAGAATTGGTAATTCAAGCATTGTAAAAGACTGAAAAAACGGTCATTAGATTCTAGTGATTGACTCGTTTGTTGAGTCAATTTCCCGGTAAGGCCTAACTCATTTGGGCAATTCTATAGCTCAATGAACTGCTGAAGAAGTCCTCATTGCAGTGGTGTGACCATTGTTCGTTATTTAGTTGACAGTAGAGATTTATGCGCAGAATTGGTAATTCAAGCATTGTAAAAGACTGAAAAAACGGTCATTAGATTCTAGTGATTGACTCGTTTGTTGAGTCAATTTCCCGGTAAGGCCTAACTCATTTGGGCAATTCTATAGCTCAATGAACTGCTGAAGAAGTCCTCATTGCAGTGGTGTGACCATTGTTCGTTATTTAGTTGACAGTAGAGATTTATGCGCAGAATTGGTAATTCAAGCATTGTAAAAGACTGAAAAAACGGTCATTAAGATTCTAGTGATTGACTCGTTTGTTGAGTCAATTTCCCGGTAAGGCCTAACTCATTTGGGCAATTCTATAGCTCAATGAACTGCTGAAGAAGTCCTCATTGCAGTGGTGTGACCATTGTTCGTTATTTAGTTGACAGTAGAGATTTATGTGCAGAATTGGTAATTCAAGCATTGTAAAAGACTGAAAAAACGGTCATTAGATTCTAGTGATTGACTCGTTTGTTGAGTCAATTTCCCGGTAAGGCCTAACTCATTTGGGCAATTCTATAGCTCAATGAACTGCTGAAGAAGTCCTCATTGCAGTGGTGTGACCATTGTTCGTTATTTAGTTGACAGTAGAGATTTATGCGCAGAATTGGTAATTCAAGCATTGTAAAAGACTGAAAAAACGGTCATTAGATTCTAGTGATTGACTCGTTTGTTGAGTCAATTTCCCGGTAAGGCCTAACTCATTTGGGCATTCTATAGCTCAATGAACTGCTGAAGAAGTCCTCATTGCAGTGGTGTGACCATTGTTCGTTATTTAGTTGACAGTAGAGATTTATGCGCAGAATTGGTAATTCAAGCATTGTAAAAGACTGAAAAAACGGTCATTAGATTCTAGTGATTGACTCGTTTGTTGAGTCAATTTCCCGGTAAGGCCTAACTCATTTGGGCAATTCTATAGCTCAATGAACTGCTGAAGAAGTCCTCATTGCAGTGGTGTGACCATTGTTCGTTATTTAGTTGACAGTAGAGATTTATGCGCAGAATTGGTAATTCAAGCATTGTAAAAGACTGAAAAAACGGTCATTAAGATTCTAGTGATTGACTCGTTTGTTGAGTCAATTTCCCGGTAAGGCCTAACTCATTTGGGCAATTCTATAGCTCAATGAACTGCTGAAGAAGTCCTCATTGCAGTGGTGTGACCATTGTTCGTTATTTAGTTGACAGTAGAGATTTATGCGCAGAATTGGTAATTCAAGCATTGTAAAAGACTGAAAAAACGGTCATTAAGATTCTAGTGATTGACTCGTTTGTTGAGTCAATTTCCCGGTAAGGCCTAACTCATTTGGGCAATTCTATAGCTCAATGAACTGCTGAAGAAGTCCTCATTGCAGTGGTGTGACCATTGTTCGTTATTTAGTTGACAGTAGAGATTTATGTGCAGAATTGGTAATTCAAGCATTGTAAAAGACTGAAAAAACGGTCATTAGATTCTAGTGATTGACTCGTTTGTTGAGTCAATTTCCCGGTAAGGCCTAACTCATTTGGGCAATTCTATAGCTCAATGAACTGCTGAAGAAGTCCTCATTGCAGTGGTGTGACCATTGTTCGTTATTTAGTTGACAGTAGAGATTTATGCGCAGAATTGGTAATTCAAGCATTGTAAAAGACTGAAAAAACGGTCATTAGATTCTAGTGATTGACTCGTTTGTTGAGTCAATTTCCCGGTAAGGCCTAACTCATTTGGGCAATTCTATAGCTCAATGAACTGCTGAAGAAGTCCTCATTGCAGTGGTGTGACCATTGTTCGTTATTTAGTTGACAGTAGAGATTTATGCGCAGAATTGGTAATTCAAGCATTGTAAAAGACTGAAAAAACGGTCATTAATTCTAGTGATTGACTCGTTTGTTGAGTCAATTTCCGGTAAAGAACCAAAACTTCAAATTTGCGGCCAATTCCATAATTGGCACGATGCTTTTCCTTAGTTATTAAGTTATTATTCTTCAACGATTATGAAATATCATTATTAATCTTAATTAGCATCTTATTTATTAACAATTGTTGCTATATAAAGTCTACTGAGTTAGATTTGCCACAAAAACTACCCCATATATTAATGCATTTAAAATCATGAAATATGTGTTATATATCTCTAAGAAATAATATTTACATAGTATTATGGCTTGAGAATAGTTTTGCAATAACGATTTTAACAAAACTGGGGTTAATTAAATAAATTATTTGATTCTAAACTATCATGTTATTTCTCAAAACGTATTAACAAGCAGAATCAAACATTAGGTACCACCAATTGGACCCTGTGCCCCAATTTACCCACCCCCTACATTTAACACAATGAAACTTGCAGAAAAATTAAATTATTTTCTTGAAAAGTTGTTTTTCCAATTTCCAAAAGAAAAAAACACATTAAGACAAACTCTGATGATTTTTTAAATTTTTTATCAGCTTACAAAAATAATGAAAATTATGATTTGAAAAACAATGTTTTTCATTTTTGCACTTTTAAAATCAACTGAAATTTAACGTAGCTAAAAACAAAGTTACGATAAGAGATTTTTTAAAAAGAATTCTATGAAAAATCAAATTAATGGTTGATTTTCACAAATTCCATAACTATTTACCTTTGGATGTAATATATTAAAAGTTTTTCCTATGTCTCCTATTTGAATATTAACTATACATATATTTTAATAGAAAATCCATTAAAATAACATTAAAAATAATTGTAATATTCTTATATTCGTTCTTATTTAATTTTTAGTTGCGTCTTTTCTAACTTAAAATAATAGGGGAAGCATACTTTTTGCTAGTATAAATAAGAAACATATAAATTTGAAAACATTTTTTTTATAAAATTACTAATCAGTATTTGAATTTAATTTGAATGTTTTTATTTCAATATTAATAATTATTATGTAAAGTTTACAATTATCAATGATTATTACTAAAACAGCAACAAAATGAAATTAATGAATAAAGATACAAACAATCAATAAAATTAATAATACAACATAATAAATTAATTAAAATGATGAATAAAAATAAATAAAAAATTAATATATATTAGAACCAGATAAATTAATACAAAAATAGATTTTAAAATCAAATAATTGCTTATAGCAAAATAAGTTACAGGATAGAAAATTCAGCTGAATGGTTCGAATTTGTGTTTCTTTTTCAAAATTAATTTCTTTACACTGCCAGAGGGTTTTTTTTTTTGCTAAGCAATAAAGAAGAAGACATAGTGTGAAAAAATGTAAATAATACCAAATATTATCAGAGTCTTATTTAAAAGATTCAGACAAAAAACACCTGAGAAGGCCCAGAGGGCACATGGCTTGTAATGTTGTGTATACAACAATAAAGATGAGACAAACAGTCTTGAAAAAAATACTATATTAACTACGAACCTGATGCAATTTTTTCAGTTCTGTCAAAGAAAAAAAAATGTTTATCACATTTTTAAAAAAATCCGAGAGTATATAAAAATATTTTTAAAATTTGAGAATAAATATAAAAAAAATTGTTTGTGTGGTGTGTCTGTGTTGTGTGGTTGGTTTAATAAACCCAACCACAGAAAGCGAACAATTGAAAAATAATTTCTTTCTTTTGTTCTATGTGTATCTAATAATGGTACAGTGCGATCTTGTAAGTATCAAAAATAAGGATAGAACCTGTTTCTATATCAAAATTATTTCTTCTTGATTAAGGTTACTTTAAGCAGTGTTGATCGAATAAAATTACCCCCCAGCTGTTAATGTATATATGCAGATACATTAATGTGATATATAGAGATATGTAATAAGTTACAGCATAGAAAATTCAGCTGAATGTTCGAATTTTTTTTTTTTTTTTTTTTTTTTGCTTAACTTCTATATCTATAAAATTGTTAGTGCGTTGACTGGGGAATTGGCCCCTAAATGTTCTTTGGAAATAAAAACTGAAGGGATTGAAATGAGAGGAAGAAACGAAGAACCATCCAAGGCAACAACATTTTTGATATGGAATTATAATACTCAAAGAGGACTCAATCTTCATGTGATAGACAACAAAAACGTATGTTTCAAAAATTGCTAATATAATAAATAGCGGCAAAAATGCCGATGAGTATAAATACTTAAAAGAAATCCACATCAACGATAAATGACTGTAATCTTATTCTTATTTTTTAACTCAATAGTAAAATTCAGGGAAAATTAGCAAGAAAGACCGGGCAGTGATAGAAAATGATGGATAAGAGTTAGTTTCAATTTGTCTTTTCGATTATACCCCCAACTGTTTCAAATTATTTATCTGCATTCTTATTTAGTTTCATTAAGCCTTACTAATTTGATAAATTCCATTACATTAAAACTTTGAATACTTGCGCAGAGGGCATATTTTGCTAGTTTATTTAATTAAAGAAAAATATTGTATTAAAAATATGTAGCTGAAAAAATGAGATTCCATTTGAGGTCGGTTAAATCGAACAATCGGAAATTTTCATGTCAGTTAACTTTTTTTGAATAAAAACTTGTATATGATATTCATTAAATTTTACAATATTTTGATATGTTCTATTAAATAGTCTCAAATATTAAAAAGTATAATAATCATGGGTATATTATGATTTTCCCTTAGAACCAAAATTAGTTAAAAGATATTTATAGAGCTCAAGACAACATTTTTTTCTATTTCATTTTTCTGTACTGCTGACCTCTCATCACAAATGTCGATATCAAACACTTGCACAAAATCATTCAATTATGTGCATGGCCTAATGAAGTTAATTTTATATTAAAGTTTTCAATTAAATTTTACTTATTAATAATGATAATAATAAATACTCACTTTTCTGAATTTAGAAGGCAAAAAAGCATTATCTCTTTCGTGGTTACAATCAAAACATCCCGATTAGTGTTTATCTTACGGCGAAAAAAATATACACTGACCTTAATGTCTGTTTATTTATAATTCCCTTTATTGACAATACTATATATAAAGCATTTTGTTTTTGTTTATAGATTAATTCAACATTTAAAAGAAAAAAATGTTTGAAATTACACGTGAAGACACGAATTTAAAATACATGTTGAAACATGAACGACAGTTTATGTGAAATTTTGGACGGACTCAAGGAGATATTGACTCTGAAGATTTATACTATTTTTATATTGGCGGTTAACCGCACACTAGTAATCATTTTGAGTTGATAGATTTTTTATTGGGGGGGAAGGGTGTATGTGTGAAAAAATATTTTAGAAAATTAATTTTACTAAGGAGGATTACTAAGGTTTATAATATTTTAACTAAAAATAAATTGGATTTAATCTTGAATGTGTGGCGAGTCGTAGTAAATTGAATTTTGATTTTTTGTGATAGTATTGATCACGGTGGGGGTTAGTATTACTTGTGTAATTTTATAAGTATATGATTATTATATATTATATATATATATATATATATATCATCGTGTGTGTGCAGGTGGTGTATATGTACTGTGGATGAACTTTGTGGCAGTTTGTGGTGGAAGAGAGTGTGCACTTTTGTCAATGTTCAAGCTGGCTAGGTCGATTACTCTTCACTGAATGTGGGTCCCTGGCTACATTTCTTTCATTTCTCTGCATTACTGAAGACGATACTATCACCCACAACCCGGGCTCAAAACATAAAACTAAGGCTCGAGCTTTGCTAGAATATATGTAAAATCTACCCACACATCCCACGGACCTGACACCCAGATGTCGGTAACTTACATTGAATCTTCCGCCTGGCGTTATCTCCTTAAAATTAAAGAAATTACTTTTTTCTTCAGAGCTTCACGATCCTCAATATTCCGATCATTAATTTCTTAAGATCCATAAAAAGCTTCGTGTACGGCCGCCTACGGAGTATACACCGTTCACTATAAGTGAGACACATGAAAAGTGTATTTATTAACGGCAGCTAGCCGTTCTTCCATTGAATTCTTTTAACTGATTACTTCTTAGATACCTAAGATTTTATTTAACTGGGTTAACTTCATGTGTGCCGTTCAATTCTCTTAAACATTACGGCCCAATCCTTTGTGCCCGTAAAAGCGACAAACACCCACATATACCTACAATTCTATTTTTATTATTTATTTTTCTGACCATGTTCTCACAACGATAGTGTCACAGAATTATTAAGTACTAAATGGATATCGAATAAGGTAATTTGTTATGTGGTCTTTGGATTTTTATCAATTTTTTTAAGATCCCTTTCATCGGGTGATGATCTTCCAGGCACGACCCCCAGTCCCTCTGTGCGCCCACTGAGTTCCTTTCAATATTATCTTGTGGACAGAGTTCACTGGATCCATTCTTTATTTTAAAGGGTTTTTTTTTCTTCTTTCTGTAGGTTTTTTGTTTCTATGATTTTTGTGGTTGCCTTTTTACAAATCATTCTTTCTTTTTTTGATAAGTGATTTTTCGTTCTTTTTTTTCTCATTTAATCCCTTTCTTTTTCTTTCTTTTTTTCTTTTTTCTTTTTTTCTTTTCTTTTTCTTTTCTTCTTTTTCTTTCTTTTTCTTTTTCTTTTTCTTTTCTTTTCTTTGATCGCTTCGGTGCGTGTTAGCTGTTGTTGCTAATCTATTTTTTAAACCCCCCAAATATACTTGTTTTTCTTTCTTGGGTTGTCAGACTGAAAAGGAATTTAAGCAACCAACGTTAGGGAGAACATTATGATTAAGAAGAATGGATCATATTTACCAAACTCCTCCACACGAGCAGGATTGAACAAGGTCAATTTCTTAAGCGGAGTTTATCAGGTTTGAATTCAGAGTTTTCCTTCTCCTAGATGGTTACCTATACAAGATTAAAGAGTCCAGTCTGCCCTACTATTTACCCATAGCTAGAGGCAGAGTAGGATGCATACCTTCCCCAAAGGTATTAGCGCTAGTGAAATGAAAATAACACACTCCAGGATTTGAACTCGGGTGGATGAGTCTATTTCCTACGACTATAACCATTACACAACGCGCTTCAACATAAAAGAAAAGACACAAGATTGTTTTAGGGTTAGACTTTTATCTAGATTACAACTAGAAGAAATTACTCCCGCAGTTAATAAATGTGTGCCCAACGAAGTTCCGCGTCTAAAGAGGAAATTCCTTTTTGGCGCCAGGAATTGGATCTTTTTCTGCGCATGCCCAGGGCGGGGGGCATTCCTGTCTGAGAGTCTACTTGGGATTCGTTCTTTTGTGCCTTTTTAGTTTTGTTTTTATTTAATCTAATTTGATAATGGACACATAGCCTAGTGGATAAAGGAGTTAGTTAAGACAGTTCTAAGTGACAGTTATCTCTGGACTGCAGGTTCAATCCTGGTCATGGCGCAGCAGTAACATAGAATAATAATTAACACAGATTAACGCCTCTACCCCCAGATTCTGTTAGCGGAATGAGAACAGGATACCCCCGTGGACTGAATAAAGGGTTAGGTTCAAAGTTCCTTGATGGCTCCATTACGACAAGAAGGTTACGAGTTTGAAAAAGAAGGTTCCCGAGACTTAGAAGGTTCCGAGTCCGAAAAGAAGGTTCCCAGACCGAGAAGGTTCCGAGTCCTACTAAGAAATACCTGAAGAAGTACAGATAAACATGAAGGTGAGGACAATAGTCCGAATAACGCAGATAGATACTAATTTGATTTTTGTTATTTTTATATTTTATTTTTATTTATTTTTTATTTTTATTATTTTGTTTTGTGTTTTTTGTTTTTTAATCCCTACATGGGATGGTCTGATTGACTAGAAAACCAACGTTCAAATTATTTTTATTCGACGAATATCAAACCTTCAGTGGGCGTCCCAAAGTTATTATTATATTCTTCTATTGATTTATGTTTCTTGCTAAGATATTTTTGGAAATACAGAATTCAGTTGCTCATCTCTCAGTTAATAAAGATAAAAGAAAAAATATTCCAGTGGAGATATCTCCACGCATCTTTATGCAATACTCATTGAAGAATTGTGTCTTCGACTTTTGTCTCTAAACGTTTACCTAACTGGTTCAGTCTGTAAGCTAAAAGAAAAGTTGGTTGTTGGATTTTACGGCACGTCAACCTTTGTGGTTATTCATGCTTCTGTTTGTTTTATTCATTTTTTGGGTATTCAATATTTTCAAACTCAATTTAAAAAAAAAATTTCAGACATTTTTTTCTATTTAACCATAGAATAGGACCTATCAGGTATTACCACTCCGGGTCAGAGTGGACCTGGAGAATGGAGATGAAGGGTATCCACACTCTCCAGAGTTCCAGAATCGGTACTTCCCCATTAGATGCATTTAACGTCATACCCAGGATACTGTAAAGGAGGGTCGTGCGGTTCTATCGACTAAGTCGAGTAGTATATTTCCGTTCACTTAAGTACCCAATTCTAGATTGTTGATTTGGACACATTGCATAGTGCATATGGTTAACAAGCTAAGATAGCAAACTATTGTCTACTAGATGCTCCGTTCTTCTGACCTTATCAAATAACTAATCAATCACTATTATTGATCGATGAAGCGTACTAATAATGTGCGAGAAAGGCGTGGCTGAGGTCTTAATCTGTCTGGGTATTGATGTTAAACTCTATCTGATGGAGAAGTTCCAATTCTGGATGCTCTGGAGAATGTGGAGTACCCCTTGATCATCATTTACTCCCAGGTCCATTTTGAGCCAGAGTGGTAGACTGTAGGTCCATTTAATGGGTTAAAAGAATAAACATGAGTAAAAATTGAGTTAAAGAAATTGAGTACCATCAAGTAATGAAAAAAAACAAAAAGTCTTCGGCATAAAATAACCCAACCGGGTTGACATGTGCTAATTGCTAGGGCGTTGACGTGACCAGACAATTAATTGGAGGGGGCTCTCTCACCGCCCGTTCTACCTAGTAAGGGTCAAAGGAGTGTTGGCATATCATGGACTGCTTATCCACCAAGATCCGTCCTTAAGCATCATGTGTCACCACGCAGTGGTAACAATGACCTAATTGCGAGGGATTCTATCTTTTTGTAGAGGTGCAGTCGTATATTCTACTGCCCAGCTGAACAGGCGGTCCGACAGTTGACATCAATCATTAGTTTAACCAACAAAAATACTGTTACAACTACACGATTGTAGAGGTCAGGTAGATCTTCAGTGCTTGAATGCTCATCATGTGGTAAGGATGAGCTTTAAAACCTCCTCAGTCATGGCTCCTTGTATTGAAGAAAGGAAAGTTGTGTATAAGTTCCACTCATAATTTCAGAATATCAAGCTTGGGGAAATCTTATCAATTGCAGCCTGAAGGATATAGATGCCTATTGTACGGATTACTTCCCGTTGTTTTGATGCGGTTGATGAGGCAAGATATCTTTCCTGGCTGCTAGGCTTTGCCGTTAGGAGACGTGGCGACCTAGATATTTAAAGGCAGTCCCGCGAAAGGGACTCGTCTCTCTCTCTCTCTCTCTCTCTCCTCTCATCTCTTATTCTGGAATCTCCATATATGAACTATATTCCGTCTAGTGACAACTTCTTTCATCATATATCTAACTATAATCAGTGACGGTTTGTTATTCAGACATTTCTGCGTGTTCATCGAACACGTGGTGACTCATTTATGTGTTAAGGGAAGGAACTTGAAGTTTGTTGAATTAAATGTTATAGTAATATCAATTGACTTGTCTTACTTTTCCTACCGAATATTCTGTGTGTTGGTTACTCTCTTTTGGGGTAACCTAATGTCATTATTGCAAACGGGAGTTGACATTCCCCTAATTCTTATATCATCAACAAAAACATACGTGGACATTTATGCCTGTCTTTCTAGAGTTGATAAATTTTGGGTTGCTTGATTGTTTCAAGGCTTGCATTTACCATGACAAACATCTTGAAATGACTTCAGGGAGACTATTCACAGAAAATATATTTTGGTCTCACTTATAATAGCTTTTGAGGCGCATGATGTAATGGTTAGAGTCGTAAGAAATGGACTCGTCGACCCGAGTTCAAATCCTGGACGAGGCTGCATTTCATATAGCATTGGGAAAGGTATGCATTCAACTATTCCCCTACAGCTATGGTAATAGTAGGGCAGACTAGACTCTTTAGGCAACCAGTCTAGGAAAAGGAAAACTCTGATTCAAATCTGTTAAACTCTGCTTGATAAATGGACATATGTCACATCTTGCTCGTACAGAGGAGTTGGTAAATATATATAGTCGCTAATACCCTTGGGAAAGGTATGGATCTTTCAGATATAGCTAGATAGTAGGACGGGCTGGCTCTTTAACCTTGGTATGGCAACCGGTCTAGAAGAAAGAAAACTCTAAATTCAAACCTGTTAAACTCCGCTAAATAAATTGACCTTGTGCCACACCCTGTTCACGCGGAGGGTTGGTAAATATGTATACTAGCTTTTGAGGTGTGAATACCCATTTAAACCCGGATGTGAGGGTTAGCGTAAGGGAAAGAGAGGAGAAACAATAGGACATTGTTTTTGTTTCGTTGTTTGTTTTTTTTTTTAATTTTAAAAAATGTTAGATATTTTCTTTTGTCGCCTCAGACACTCATTATAAACTGAGAGAAAAAAAAAAGTCTTATGCCAATGGTAGTTGGGAAAATGATGTCCTGATTTTGATGGCTTCTTCATAATGGATTTCATATTAGACAACCAGAAAGCGACAATTTCAAAATGACTCAATACAAAACAAAAAGAAAAAAACATTATTATGCGGTTCGGTATTTTTAGCGACGTCTAATACGTTTCTGACATTTACATCAAATATAGTTTGTTTTATATTTTATTTTGCCTATGCGTCCAGTAATGGGAACGACTGAATGACGAAGGCAATTTTTGTCTGGTATTATTTTTGGTTGTAGGATTCAATTGTAAATAGATTTTCAAATATAATAATACTGCTTTTCTCGAGAGATCAAGGGTTGGCATCTATTACATTTAACAATTCACACACAACACACACACACACACACACACACCACACACACACATCACTCATTCACTCATTCATTCAATATATGTATTATAGATATAATTTATATCTAAGTTAAGGTAGTGTGCTATATTTATAAGTAAACAGTGCTCTATATCATTGATAGAGCATTTATATCTAAGTTAAGGTAGCGTGGATATAAAGTCAATGGCGTCTGGTTACTGAGTTTCTCGCCAATGTGATCTTCAAAAGATTACATAGCGAAAAACTGCCAGTAACCAGGCGCCGTTGAATCCATGTCCAAGCTACCTTAACTCCCCCACATACACATACACACGCAGACACATATGTGTATGTGTGTGAGGTAAAAGTTTAAGAAAAAGTAAACACGCGCACGCACACACACACACACACACACACACACACACAACACACACACATAGGATGTTCAAATTCGCGCCACTGCTGATAAGATGGATTACAGGATATTCTTCTAAAAATCAACAAAAATAAATGAATAATCTGATTTAATAAAACTTTCGGTATATGAAGAACTTAAAGAAGAACTTTTATTCTAAATAAATATTTACTCTAAATTGAAAATGTTAATTATTTTTTCCTTGGTTTTTGTTTGATCCCCATTTAAGTTTCTTCGTATTTATTATTATTTATTTATTGCAAGATAATGAATTTTACATTTTTGGAAAGATAATTCAACGACGAACATATGTAAAAAATCGATACTCTGATTATCGGTATATGATGTCTTACATTTGAAATCTAAATCTCGGAAGTCGGAGCTGGTTGGAGATTCAAAAGTTCGGTGAAGAATTCGATAATTCTCCCGGCGTGATTATTCGAAGTACGAATGACTTCGTCTCTCGGTAGAAATTCGACAATAGGGAAATAGGGATGATTTCAGCCTGGACGTGGAGAATTCCAATCTGTCCGCCTTCAGATATACCTCGTGCCGACTTGTTTTTTTTTTGTGTTGTTTTTTTTTCTTTTTTGTTTCAGACTCACTGGTCTCTTCCCTTCTTCCATCTCTTTCTCTATCTAAGGGAAAGTTTTCCATTACAACACTTGCCTCGTTACTCCATAAGGAGTACAAGGATTGTTGACAAGCGTGCTTTTCTCTGAGACATTCCTTCGTGCCTGGGACCAACATTTTGTACAAGTTCTTATATTTCAGCCTGAGACACCTTACCCCATTGCAGGCCTGTTAAACAAACGCAAAGAAATGCATTGCTCAGAGCGAAGTAGAGCACGTCTGTTCTACCAACGCCGTTGACCAAAAAGAAACCGAATCTTTTCCTCTCTTGCGCTCTTTTCCCTTAACCTCCTTCCGGTTGCTCATGTGCACTTCTGTACCGGAAATGGAGGTTGCTCTTTCCTTTCTTCGCTTTTCTTTCTTTTCTTCAGCCAATTACCGTGATCCATTTCGTTGACTGACCGTCCTTGTAGTCTCAACATACTCTCTCTCTCTCTCTCTCTCTCTCTCTCTCTCTCTCTCTCTTCTCTCTCTCCTCTCTCTCCCCAACGCTGTGGCTAAGAGAGAAGAGAGAAGGAAATGCAGAACGACTGCAAAGGGAGAATGGGAGAACGAATGTCCTTGGTTGCTCTCACTTTAACCATTGCCTTGCTCGCATTGAGTTAAATGACTTGTATTTGGCTAAATTCGTCTCTCCCACCACGTTCCATCCTAACAATTCTTCGTCTCTTGCCATGGGCAATTATAACAACACGCACAAACACAAACACACACAAATACTCAATTATTCTCTTTGTTGAAAATTAATAATAGATTCTCTTTTATAAACAAAACAATTATCAAGATTGCATATCAACAGCATATTTCTCTCTCTCTCTCTCTCTCTCTCTCCCTCTCTCTCTTCCTCTCTCTCTCTCTCTCTCTCTCTCTCTCTCTCTCTTCAACTAATTAGCAAAACTAGCAAGACATGTGATATACCACAGCATATAATTTAATTATTACAACTTGTGATATGTTTACTTAAGAGCTATTGCTGAATAGTTCAATATGTACAAAGTATAATAATCTTTATTAACCCCCATCTCTCTCTCTCTCTCTCTCTCTCTCTCTCTCTCTCTCCTCTCCTCTCTCTCTCTCTCTCTCTCTCTTATTCATTTTTCTTTCCTTCTTTTCTTCTTTCATTATGTTCGATTGAAACAGATTAGCATTATCACTTCGCGCCTCCATTTCTTCTCTCTATCTTTCCCCTACTCTCTTTCCTTCCTTCTTTCTTTCTTTTTTTCTTTCTTATATTTTTTCAGTGTAGCATGCCTTTTTATTCTCTTTCTTTCTTTATAATAAAACGGAATGGTCGATTATTTAGCTGAGGTGACGACACTCATAAGAAATAGGAATTCGGTGGATAAGCAACACCAGATAATCAGGATTTATATTTTGTATTTCATCTTGGACGATTGGACAGTCTGATATAGAAGTTCGTCCGCAGACGACGATGACCTCACTCGACATGGAATGAAAATTGTGCGTGAGATATTTTAAGTGGAAAGAGGGTGCACAGAGCACAGTCTACTGTCTAGGCAGTCCGGCAGTTAGTCCTGTGGCAGAGGAAAGTCTTAGACGACTGTGCTGTCGAGATGCTGCAGGGTGCTGTCTCAGGTAGTATTGAGTCACTTCACGAAGGGCAACCCTCCCCGGAAGCCCCAGCGCTTGCACCCCAGCACCAGTTTGTATTGGGGATTTATGCGTGCGGTAAGTACTCCAATCCTACTATTATCGTGTGGATGGCCTTTGGCTCTCCTGGAGCTCATGCGCCCTTTGACAGCTCTTGTTTTTAGTGATGCTGGATGTCCACACACTCAACTCACCAGACAAGCCGAGCCGTTCCAGTTTAGTCACTGACAAACCGACATGGAACATATAGTATTAGTTACATGGTACTAGTAGCAGATAAAGAAGACATAAATCACTAATAAGATAGAAAAAGAAATCATAGAGCCAATAAATTGGCCCGTTGTGGTCTAGTTTAAATACCAACAGTTAGATAAAACAATAGCGTGGGCTGACGAAGTTACATAAAGAGGCTAGACTGAAGACCAGTACAAATGTTAGATTGAATGGTTTGACACATTATTGTCTGAAGACGTAAATATATAGACGTAACTAAATAAAAGTAAGGAAATAACTGTTGCAATATGACTTGTGTGAGCTAGAACTGCTAATGGAAGGAGAGGAATAAATAACAAAGGCTTAAAAAATAGTGATGACCCAAAGAGGAGAGCGATGGTTTTGACCGTAGCGTGACCTCGAACGAAGAATTGAGGGCAAGCAGAAGTCGGGTGTTGACGGAAGTCGGGTGTTGGCCGGAAGTCACGTGGTGACGTGGGGAAGGAAGAAAGGGTTCGTCTCTTTGGCTGGCGTCCGTCGTGGGGGACAGACTGATTAGCGCCAGAATTCTAGTAGTGTTCTCTCTCTCTCGTTCTCTCTGCCTCCCCTCCTCCCTGGTAGAAGCCACTAGACGAGCACGTTAATAAAGGCTGGGAGTTGTGACGACATGTTTCTCGTGTTATGATTTTTTATCGGAGTTTTATAACCGTGAGTATTACAACGTAACATAACGTAAAGTCATGTGNAGTGAATTAACGAGGATTTTACAATAATAAAAAAAACGGAATTAAAAAGAAATACTACAGACAGGAGATAGATACTACATTTAAAGAGACATTTTCACAGAGAATTATCACAGTGTGTCACAGAGAAAAACGTACTTGTCTAAAGGTTTATAAAAAGAAAGGAGTTACATTAATAATAATAATGAGATAAATTGCGGCGAGGCTAATGAATAATAACTTAAAGCTTTTAAGTGATTTTATATCACGTAAATAACAATTCCAAAGAGAAAGGTAAGAAAATATGAGAAATTATATCGGCTTCAAATGTGAGTCATAAGAAACGAAAAAACCAAGACAAATAGATAAATTCAAATAACGTTTATGTTTTGTGCGTATGAATTGCTAAAACATATTCTTTTAGCGGTCAATATTCTTACAAGGGTAACAAATTCAAATTTACTTATTAGACACCCATCTTAGAGGTGATTAGTTGGCGAAATTAAAATTTCTCGTCACATGTTCGTTTATGGTTCTTCTAGGTGGGTCCCTCAGGGTTCAGTCTGCTCGGCCGCAGTTGCTATGTTTTTGTTCGGCCAGTCTATCTGTTTCTGTCTCTGGCGAGTGCTGTTGAAATAGTGTCCACTACGCCTTCTCTCGGGGTCTTTAAAAGTTAGAGGGTACACACTGTTAGGGGCGATAATCCATATTTTTCATAGAAATTCTACTTTGGCAACCCCTTCCCTTAGCCAATATCCAGCTCGTACCAAAGCAGCTGATGAAGACCAAAATAAAAAATCATATCAGAGGTTAAAAACCAAAACCGAAATTTCATAATGTCAATCCAAAACCAAAGTTTATTTACAAATGACTACGAAGCAGATATATTTAAAAATACTGTTGACTTTGAATGGGAACTTTGATGCTAAAACTAAAACAATCGGTTATTTATTTATCAGGATGTTTTGTTCTGACAGCAAAGGAATACAAATTGTGACATGATAATTGTTACGATTTTTGTGGCCATCCTTAGGCTTCAAGCAAGAACACTGTCCAGTGGAGATCCCTTGTGTTAAGCAGAGCGTGATCCTTAGTGAAGAAACCTTTGGTTGCTCCTTGATGTCCCTCAGTGTTGGGTATGATCCTTTGATTGTTACTTGGTGTCCCTCAGTGTTGTGTATGATCCTTTGATTGTAGATCCGTTCGTCAATGTCGAATAATGTGCAAATGAACGGCTGTCAATATTGGCGATTAAATAGTTAACTAACCACGTATTCGGGCTGTTGATTGGCAGGGGGTTTGAACTCTTGCCGAGTCTATAAGTTTAGGTGGTGGATTAGCGCACGCCTTATTTAACAAAAATAATTCTACATTAGATCATCTGTAAACACTGCAATGACCTGAATTATGAAAACAAAATTGATTCGGGTAATCGATTTCCCACCTGACAAAGTCTTTCCGCTCTATCATTTACCCATAGCCCATAAGAATATTACAGCAGTCTTCAATCACATTCCATAAATCTCTCCCAACCTTCGTTGCATACTGTGTTAATAAAGCAGGCAGTCACACCCCATACGGGTGCTCCAATTCGCAGCTTCAAACATTCTGGCACTTCACGGCACAACTAAACAACCTACCGCCCATTCAAAATCTTAACACCAAGCGTGCATCTGGGACATAGCAGTCAGTCACACCAGGCAACGCTGGCGCTTCGAGTCGGGTGAATGTCTATCCTGAAATTTTATGCTTGAAATTAAAACAGAGTATATAGGAAGATTGATCGATTTTAACGGCATGTTCATGTATGGAAAAAAAAATTATTTGGATAATCGATTTCCCAACTGCAAGAGTCTGCTGACAATGTCTTTCCGCCCTATTATTTACTCATAGCTTATAAGAATATTACAGCAGTCTTCAACCACGTTCCATAAACATCTCGCCTGCGAAGAATCGTTTTTCCCAATCTTCGCTGCGTTAATAAAGCAGGTGGTCGTCTTTCATCCGGGTGCCTGTATTCACAGCTTCCAACATCCTGATTCTTCACACCACTATTCAGACCAACTGCCGCGCCACACAAAAACTGAGCATATGTCCGGGACATCACGCAAATAGCAGTCAGACACGCAAATAGCAGTCAGACACGCAAAGCCAATCGGGTAAATGTCTATCGTCACATGACCCATACGCTAAGAACTGGTATGTGCTCGCCCTGACAGAGGTAAAAGATATTTTACAATCTAGCGGGAATTTCCCCAAATAATCACCGAGAGAAACAGGTTAGGGAAAGATTTTCAGGATAAAACATTCTATTCGATATGTCTATCCTGATTGATCAAAACATTACTTTGAAATATTTGGTTTCTTTATTTAATGGCATACTAACTGTCTCTAACTCTCTTTGCTCGTTGCAGTCTATCGACTGAATCCACGTTCACCCCTCCCTCTCAGAGAAGCAGACGTTTTATTTCTAACTTCTACCCACAATGCCCCAGGCGCTTCTATAAAGAGGCTTTTCCTTCTCTCTAACTTTTTGACGTTGCATGCCTGCCTACACCCACTCCTCTTTCACCGTTCAGTTCCGCTGGACTTGCACGCTAAGCAAGTTCCTGCCCGTTTTGCACGAGGTAAGTCTCTTCTCTCACTTCGTGGGTTATTAAATACCAAAGGATTGTATTGATTTCATCTATCCAACATTTGACAAACATTCTGAACTATTTTCCAATAATTGTATCTTGCTTCCAGTAAATGAAATTGTGATTCTTAGATAATAGAGATCGATTCCGCGCGCTCATCCCCTCTCTCTATCTTTCCCTTACTCTCTTTCTCTCTTTCTTTCTCCTATCATTTGTTTCTTTGTTTGTTTTTTTCTTATATTTTTTTCTGTGTAGCATGTCATTTTTCTTACCTTTCTTTCTTTATAACAAAAACGGAATGGTCGATTATTTTGCAGAGGTGACGACACTGATAAGAAATAAGAAGTCGACGGATAAGCAACACCAGATAATCAGCACTTTTATTTTTGCATTTCATCTTGGACGATTTGGGCTGTCTCATTTTTAACCAGAGATTGTTACAAGATGATAACGGTCGTACAATTAAGGAACATGAGTATTAATATAGAGATATTAAAACACCTCATTGTTAGGCAATTGCACCAATCTAATCTTGCAAGTCATCATACTATAATGAGTAAGATGCTCACAGGACTGTTGCCTTGTGTCAAACTAGACTAAGCTCATCAAATATCAGGATGATTTATGTGGAACAATGGTTTCTAATCTAGTCTTACTCGATTGTTGTCCCAAACTGGGGAATGTGGAATACCCCTTTATCGCCATTACTACCAGGTCCACTCTGACCCAGAGTGGTAGTACCTGTTAGGGTCCCATCTACGGGTTAAATAGAAAAAATGTGTTAAAGATGTGTTTAAAAAATGGAGTTTGATAAAAAATTGAGTACCCATCAAGAATGAATAAAACAAAACGTCTTCGGTATAAAATAACCCAACAAGGGTTGACATGCCGTAAAATCCAACCAACAAACCAACTAACCAAACTGATGGCCTTCTGCTAGACAAAACAATACTTTGTAAATATCAAAACAGTAGAAAGAACAGCTTTACGTATGACTAACATATGTTCATAAAATTCGCGTCTTTTACAAGCATCTAAGTGTAAAGGTCAAGCCATTTCCCCTGTGGAAGTAGTACGTGTTGACAGATGCAATCTTGTAGATATATTTTCGGTGTCACTCTGGCACTTTACAGTTTGCTGATCGTGAAATATTCTTGATATAGTCTCCTCCTCGGAATATGTAAATTAGCACCATTTGTATTTGTCATTATCCGTGACGAGACGCGAGAACCACCCGCGGCGTCTTTTGACAGCCGAGAGACCAGCGCTTTAATTACACGCTTTGGATTAAAGCGTTTTTCTTCTTTTTTTTCTTTTTTTTTCTTTTTTTTTTTTAAAAAAAAAGAAGGTTTTCTCTCTGGATCTTTACAGTTGTTGCCTTCTTCGCATTTTAATCTCATTACAAATTCTTTCCAGACGCCAAACAAAAGAAATTGCTGAGATTTGTGTTATTTTCAAAAACTGAAAAATTCAAGTCATCCTTCACACCCCAAACACAATCCATTACACAATGTAAAAAAAACAAAAAACACAAAGACAATCAAAAAACAAACAAACCAACAACATTGGCATAGCACGTATATCTCGAAAATTAGAGGCGCCTGGTTTAATGGTTACACCGATTTGTAACTGAAAATTTTGGACCTTATTACCTTTAGGCACCCCTTTTTGATTCGATTAAGAAAGGACATGTTTTCATTTACACATTCAATATCCGGTTGTTTGTTAGTGGTTAGGGTTAGGGGATAGGGTTAGGGTTAGGGTTAGGGGTTAGTTTTATAATTAAAAAGAAACTAAAAATCGTCTGTTAAAACAACCGGATATTGACGGTGTAAATGGAAAAACATGTCCTTTCTTAATTGAGATCAAAAAGGGGTGCCTAAAGGTCATATGGTCAGAAATATTTACAACGATAACTTAGTTTTCGTCGGGATGGCCTAAAATCGAGTCTATCCCCTTTTCACCAGCGCTAGACCAACGAAATTGTTTTGGCGTCTGAGGTGGGGCTACCATCAGCTCCTCAATTTACCGCACAGTTCCCTCATATGCTGAGATGGCGAAGGCCGGTATCGAACTAGGAACCTTGTGGTTCTTAGTCGGACGCTCTACCGACTGAGCTAAACCGGTCCATACAACGATAACTAATTATGACATAATCTAAACTTTGAGAATTTATATTGAACAACAATAATTATATGATTGGATTGTGACAGATTCAAATACTGCATATCAACCCTTTTTAGGTTATTTAATGCCGAGTCAAGTCATTTTGATAAACAAAGGCCTCATGTTGTTTACAGAACCTGATGTTACTTAAATGGTCACCCAATTAAGCATTGAACAGGCTCATCGCTTCTTAACTTTTGTTAATACCCCTGTGAAAAGTACGCGTCCAACTACTCTCCTGCAGCTATGGGTAAATATTATGAAAGACTGGGCTCTTCAATCCTTATTAGGCAACCAGTATAGGAGAATGAAAACTCTGAATTCAAACCTGTTAAACTCCGCTTGAGAAATTGACCTTGTGTCACATCCTGCTCGTGCGAAGGGATTGGTAAATATGTATGTATGTTTGTATCTCTCGAAAATTAATTTCTTTACAGAAGGTTTTTGAATTTCTTTATTGACGAGAATAACCTCTTGAGAGTCAATGGTGATACACTGATAAAAACTAAGGGAGCACAAAAAGAAATAATTTACTTTTTACAAAAGAACTGAAAATTAAATTCGGTGTTCAAGCCTATGTAAAAGCATAAATTTCGAAAATGATGTTTGAACTATTGACCTCATTAAGAAGGATTGAGAAACGGCTTTATCGTGGAGAAGCTGCGGTCATTTTGCTGATGAAGGGACGAAATCTAAATATCCTCAGCCACCGCCTTCTAGCATATATATGATAAAAACGGTTGGGGGTTGCCATAAGGGCAATAGGGTCGGGACAGTCATACAAGTGCTAGGGTTTGACGTGACCAGCCGATTGATCGGGGTGGGCCTCTCCGAATACCCGTTTAGCCTAAGTAAGGGCCAAAGTGGGGTGCTGCAAGTCATAGACTGCTCAGTCACCAGGATTCCGTGCTTAAGCATCACGGTCAACGGGTGGCCACATTATGGGGTCTTAGACCTCTACAGAGGTACAGTCTACAACCCCAGTCGACAGGGCGGGTATCAGATAGGAATTGTGCCATATTGTAATGGTTAATTGTAACTTATTTATATTAAGAATAGTTACTTGTAGCTGTAATTGTTTTGTAAGGATTATTATAAGTTACTTGAAACCATATAACTGTTTGCAAACAAATGACAATCATAAATAACTAGTAGCGGCTACCCGGCGTCGCCTAGGTAGAGGGGTATTTTTTAAAGTTAGTCCCGCAGATCCATTATTACTGAATCGTGAGTTGAATCCTCGTGGGATGTTCCATTTAAATCCCTATATAAAAAAAAAATAGACCTTGCATTGATCTAGCCACTATGAAAAGAAATATTAATGTCTACTATCTAAAATATTAAATGAAAAAAAAGAAATCCATGATGTTATTATTTAAATTTTATTTTTTAATTATCTTCACGAATATAAATCATATCTCTATCATTTTTGCTCAAAAACCAAGCCCTGGTGATATTTAATGTGTATATATATTTATTTTGTTGTTAATTGTTTTATTTTCGAAGTTTCCTCCGGACATACATATACCCACAACTGCCCTTTATATATGTATAGATAGATTACTTGAAACCATATAATTATTAAATATTAGATATGAATACCTGAAACCATACAACTGTGTGCTAATTATTTGTATTAGGAATGCTTGATATATAACTGTGTGCAAAAAGGCTCTTAAGAAACACGTACACAATAAATATAAATAAGATTGAACAATGAACACAATTCCCTAACCTTATGGCATGAAGTAACTCTAGTCGAGTTGACTCTGCCGTTAAAATCAATCAATTAATTAATCAATCAATCAATCAATCAGCCAATTATGTTCACTGTTTATTTTGTATGTTTCATTGGGTTGTAGGGATTATCTTCCCTTACTTGGTACTGTTTGCCGTTAGGTGGCTTTATGACCTGAATATTTAAAGGCAGTCCCACGAAAGTCAAACTTTTTTCTCCTGGAACCTTCAGCTTGAGAATGACACATGAGTTGTGTCTCCATCCATTGGAACTGGGGAGGGGGCAGGATTAGCCCCAAGAGACAGGAAATAGGTATACCTGTACACGGGCCTTTTATGCTCTATAGTTTCATCGAAGCTTGGCGCACCTGTTGCGCACCCCCACCCCCGCCCCATATCACGTACCTGTTACGCGAGGCTTTCTGCGCAGTAAGTCACCACCTTTTCTTCGTCTTCCTCAAACTATCTTCAAGGACTATTTTATTTAGGACATTTATCTATCCTATACTTTTTGTTAGACTTTGCTTAGACAATAAAGTCTATTTGTTATAACTCTTTGTCGGAATTTGTTCAATGTATATGATCTGTGTTGGGTTAGCCTCTATGATAACCTAACGCATTATAAGAAACGGGTGTTATCTATTGAGTTAACACCTCGTTAATTCTTATAAATAACCTCAAATATAACATATCAGCACAATGGATTGCTGCTGTTCGTTTCTATTCCTTATCGTACAAGATGGAAATGGGATGGTTAAACGATGCGGATGTTTGTATGTGGTGTGGGGTGGGGCTGTGTAAAATTCCTTTTTACTTATTTTTTTTGACTCGTGTACAGAAATCACTGCTTGGTAGTCCGTTCATAACCAGCCGGAAGCCCTTTCAATAACGCAACAAAACCTCAACAATTATGGCTCATATAGCAAAAACGGACTGAACTTTAACCTGGTTCAAGCATCCATTTACATGAGGAACGCGAGAGAAAACCAAGTGAAACCTCATGACACGTTTCTTACTATCTAATCTTCCTTTTCTCTCCTTTGTTTGTATGCACTGTGACGTCTGTATCTAACATCGACTCAACGATCCGATTTGTCTTGATAAGTTTGATTGGCTAAGAAGACAAAATGGTAAATATTCTACGATTAAACTTTCTTTCTTTCTTTCTTTCTTTCTTTCTCCTTTTCCTTTTCTTTCTCCTTTTCCCTTTCTTTCTGTCATCCTCTTTTATTTACGGTGAACTCTGACACCCCATCTATAATATTGTTCGCATGTGACCCCAAGTTCGCGCTAATCTGTCGCTACGCCACGCGCGAAGATAAACCATTTCTTCAGTTTCCTGACCGAGATCGGCGGTTAGAAAAACAACTCTAATTCTTATGTAGGATTCCCATCGCCCAAAAATGGACGACATCGATCGTTCTCTAGAGAAAAAGGATAGGACGACATAGTTCGTTGACTGAAGAATTGAGGAAATACTGTCGATAAATATTTATCGGTGACGAAATGTTGGAAACTTATTAGGGGGACACACGTACGGATTCAAATCAGCCAATGGCAGCCTTTCGGGAGATCACGTGAGGACACGTATTAAAAAAAGCAAGATCCCAACGTCCCCCTCCCTCTCTCTCTGTCTCTTGACCATTCCACGCGGTGAGACCTACGATACCAGGTAAAACACCCGCTTTGCATCGCTATAAAACAAGAAGGTAGATTAGCAGTGCCTTCTCACGTTTCCACCACACCTAGGAACAGAGAGCCGTCAGTCCGAGAACTACGACGGATTATAGGCCAGCAGAACCAGTTATCAGAAACTCAAAGAGCTCAGGTTTTACGCAGACAATATTTCCCCAATCTCCTTGAACTAAATCAACCCCTATTGAACTAAATCCTACCTAACTAAACAAGTCTTGGACGTTGAACTCCATGAACTCTGAACTACATTCAGTTTACTATCTTATTATTTGTGTTTTGTATATTGTTGAAAATGTATTATAAGTGATATAATTGAATGACCCATCTCCCCCGTACCTTAACAGTGGCGATGGTTCTAGCACTATTTAAGAACACAGATTACTCTGTGCAGAACTCACTTGAAGTACTTAGACGACGGACCCTCCTCCTAATACTCACGTGACCTTACTATATAACAATTGTACATTCATTTTTATACTTATCTGCCATTGTACATTTTATGTTTTGTACATTAAATGCCTTTCGTAGTATAAAGGGTTGTCGTTTTCCTTTCTTCAAACAGCGCCCAGCTTCTCTCTACTGTCAATTGTAATTATATTCTTTCCCTTACATTCCTTATGGGTCTAAAATTCTTACTTTAAAGTTCTTTATTTTTTTTATAGAAAAGGAATTTCAAATTGAAATTGACACCGAAAACATCGCGTCAACCTATATGTCTGACAACAGGCAAGACACGTTTTTGTAGAATGGTTGGTAAGCTCAAATCTCGAGTGACGACAACATATGTATTTGAGCTCATCAAAGCAGATGAGGTTTTTTTTTTTTGTTTGTTATAATTTAATCTCACAACACGTAAATGTTTGTTCGCATCTTTTGTTATTCATAACTCTTTCATTTATTTGGAATATATTTTCTTTTCATTTATTCATTCCCTTGTTAAAATAAATGTTATGCTCCAGAAACCCGTTGTCTTGTTTCTGTTTCTGGGTTTTTTTTTTCGTCGAACCTTTTGTGTTTTTATTCCCTGAACGAATTACAAGAAAGTATCCCACCATTTTTCCCCATATTTTTTCTGAACCCGCAGTTCACTTATTTGTTACAAGTTCGTAACAGCACGTATTTATTTATTCTGTGAAATGCATTTTATTGTTGTTTATATGTTTATTTTCATCCTTTTCTTCTATTAAATGTTATTATTCTCCTTATATTTCCTGTGCATACTTATGCTTTTTTTTTCAACAAACCATCTATTTTAGCAGCGCGGGAATATCAGGACTCCCACGCACAAAAACAAAGATCTGGACTCCCACACACAAAAACAAAGAAAACGTAACCTACCAAACATTAATATGATCATAAAGGCTACATAACTGCGAAGCTACTATTGATTTATACTAGCAGGACCTGTAAATATATTAAAGAGCCCAGCTACCAAACATTGATATGATCATAAAGGCTACATAACTGCGAAGCTACTATTGATTTATACTAGAAGGACTTGTAAATATATTAAAAGCCAGTCTGCCCTACTATTTACCATACCAGTCTGCCCTACTATTTACCCTACCAAACATTAATATGATCATAAAGGCTACATAACTGCGAAGCTACTATTGATTTATACTAGCAGGACCTGTAAATATATTAAAGAGCCCAGTCTGCCCTACTATTTACCCATAACCACTCTGCCTACTATTTACCCATACCAGTCTGCCCTACTATTTACCCTACCAACATTGATATGATAATAAAGACTACATAACTGCGAAGCTACTATTGATTTATACTAGCAGGACCTGTAAATATACTAAAGAGCCCAGTCTGCCCTACTATTTACCCATATCTGGAGGGAAAATAATTGGATTCATGCCTTTCCCGAGCGTAGCCGAGTGTACTTCCTATGATAATAACTGTGATGCCACAAGTGTCTAAATTGATTTGTATGTTAATATCACAGATTAATTAGTATTAGCAGAACCTGTAGATATACCACAGTATGATAATTTAATTATTACAACTTCTTTTCCTCTTTTCATTACGTTCGATTGAAACATCTTAGTGTTATCGCTTCCGCGCGCTTACCCTTCTCTATCTTTCTCGATTTATTTATTTCTTTCTTTATTTCTTATATTTTTCTGTATAGCATGTCCGTTTTCTCCCCTTTCTTTCTTTTTAATAAAAACGAAATGATCCATTTTTTTAGCTGAGGTGACGATACACATAAGAAATAAAAATTTGACTGATTAGCGACACCAGATAATCACGATTTACATTTTTGTATTTTATCGATTTGGACGATTTACTTATCTGCTATGGACTACTACTACTACTACTACCACTACTACTACTATTATAAATTCCATAGTATCACTGGAAAGGACTCCCATATCCAAATTGAACAAGATTTATGGATACTTCAAATTCAGAAATTTACATTTCCCTGTTTCGGTTATTTCCTATAAGCCCAACATATACAAAGGGGAACCACTCTTGACTGATAATTTATTTATTTATTTATTGATCTACTAGGAAAAAAGAAAATGGGGTTAGGGTTAGGGTTAGGGTTAGGGTTTAGGGTTAGTTTGGTTGGCAACCTTCCGTCTATTTTAGACGATGGCGTAGTTTCTTTTTCTCTCACTTACAGGGTTAGTTTAATGGGAAAATAAATAAATAATTTATCAGTGAAGAGTTGTCCCCCTTTGTTTATGTTGGACTCATAGGAAATAACCCCTGCTTCTATTCACAATTAACCACAAAAGTTTTTAAATGAAATACACTCAATTGAAATTGCATAAAACTTAACGAAACTGACTTAACAATTGAAGATCTGGATCTCTTCAGTCAGAAAAGTGATTTTTCGTTAATAATAATTCAATTTCAAATTGTTTCCATGTTTAAGAATAAAGAATTTCAAACATTGTATTTAGTTTTTCATTAATTTTCTTTCTTTCGATTATGCACAATTTCGCTAAGATCCTTTTTATACTTCGACGGGGTAGCCTAATGTCGGTATCAACAACACAGAGAGGGAGTTTATCTCCCTTTTCACTTGCGCTAGACCAAGGAGATTGTTTTGGCATCTGAGGTAGAGCGCCACACCTACCACCAGCTCCTCACTTTACCACACAGATCCCTGTGCTACTCGTACACTGAGTATCGAACCAGGAACCTTGCGATCCTTAGGCCAGTGCTCTACTGACTGAACTAAACCGGAATGTATTCTTAATTCAGTTTTTCATCCTTTTATGATCATCAGGAACAAAAGTTTTAAATCAATCAAACTCAGTGAAATTACATTAACAATATACAACATCAGGCAAAAAAAAACAACAACAGATTCCTGGCAAGTCCATTTTTGAAATCATTCGACTAAGATACCGTATTTGGCGGCATATAGGACACACTTTAGAGCCAGAGGGAGTAGTTGGGTGCATACCTTTCCCAAGGGTATTAGAACTACTGTATTTTACAGCATCTAGGACGCACTTTATTTCCAAAATTTTGGCTAAAAAAACTGCCCTGTGTCTTATACATCGTAGGTGAAGTTTGAGACCTCCCATAGGCCTAGGCTAATCTTCTCTATGATGCTCACTAACCCAGTTTACGCTCAGTACTTTTACCTACCCTAAACTCCATGCATCCTTATTTTATTGCTGTTATTGTTATAATCAAGGTTAACAGGAGCTTATGGTAGCGAATAAAACACAATATATGCTTAAATACACTAAAAACCTTTTTTCCTTAATCTGACCTGCTGAAATTGTGGTGCGTCTTATATGTCCGTGCGTCTTATATGCCGTCAAATACGGTAAGTAAATTTCTTACATAATCTTTTCAGTCAATAACAAATCACAAAATTTACAAATCCGAAATTACACAATTGAATTGACTATTCATTTACCACAGTTACCGGATTTCGTGGCACCAAAAACGCCATTTTGTTTTCTGAAATTTTTTTTTTTAAATCCCCTGCTTCCTGGAGGCCAAAGGTTACGTTTTTCATCGACCTATCTTAACCCCTAATGAACATTATCTATGCTATACATTACCCTGAATTCCTATATATGACTTTTGGATATCGTGTGAAATTATGCTTAGTTAAAATAGTAAAAAGTTTTTAAAAATTCAAAGTGTTCAGATTTTTTCAATAGTTTTCTATATAGTCAAAATTGGATGCGTCCTCAAGGCTGAAGCGTCTTTGACGCCTGCAAATTCAGTCTGTATCACACTGCAATATCTACAAAAAAATGTATTTCTTTCTACACTCAGTCTCTGCAAGAAGCTAACTCATCAAATTGTATAATCTTGAGCACATTGCTTTTGAAATTCAGTTGAACAAACCATTTAGTCTCAGAGAATTCTTTATCACTGTCAATTTGCTGAACAACATCTCTCCAAAACAACTGGTATGACGTTAAACTGCATCTAATGGTGAAGTTCCAATTTTGGAGCTCTGGGGAGTGTGGAGTGCCCCTTCATTGCCATTACTCCTAGGTCCACTCTAACCCGGAGTGGGAGTACCTGTTAGGGTCCATCTATGGATTAAGTAGACCAAAATGAGTTTTCAAAAAAATTTGTTTAAAAATGTATATAAGACTACCGAAATTAAATAAGAACGCATATAAAAGAAAATTACACTTGTAAGGTGACTTTTAATGAGCAAGAATATTGGTGGTAGTTTTCACAAAGAAATGGAGCTGAAAGAATTATAATATAATTGTAAGAACACCTCATCTTTGAAATTCAGACAGAAATTGTCAGATCTGTACGGAGTTGACATATGTAGTGATTTACATCCCTTATGTATCAGCTGTTTGATGCTTTTTTCTGGTGATGAAAATCAAAACACAAGACAAAAGAATGATGTTTGAATGAACAGCGATTTTATTGCACTTCTGAACACCGTGAAATACTGGAAGAAAAAAATGAGGTTTAACAACAATTAATAACTTACAATAATCATGAGTCTTACAAATTCCAGAAATTTCACAAGAAAGTTCGGGAAAATAAATTTACATGTACGCCGTAACCGGTTATTTCCTATAACTCCAACATAAACAAAGGGGAACCACTCTTGACTAATAGATTATGTATTTATTTTCCCATTAAACTAACGCTAAACCCGTCTTCTTTTTTCCTAGTAGATCAATAAATAAATAAATAATTTATCAGTCAAGAGTGGTTCCCCTTTATTTATGTTGGAATTATAGGAAATAACCCGTAACCAGTGTCAAAGGATTACTATTCTTGATGAAACAAATTCCCCCAAAAACTTTTAACTGCTGTTAGCCTGGTTGCCTTGTAAGATTTCTGCAAGAACCCACAAAGCAGAAGGCAGTTGTATTAAATTATGGGATGTCTAAAAGATATTGGCCCTTACGTAGTTGTTTCCCCTTACACTGTTCACGTTAAAAGGTTCATTTACAGGTATAATTATTGGCGAAACTTAAGGCGACAGCTGCACCTTACTTGTCACGGTTCTCCTATTTGACTCTAAGGAACACTAAAGGTAATTACCTCCCGTATCTGCCAATAGCTACTAGGTGGCGTGCCCAGCAGCATTATAAAAGAATAAGCACCATAGTCAAAACCCTCGCTTTACCTTCTGCTTTCTACAAGGATTAGCAACAAGCGAGTTGCGTTCTTGTCAACAAATAGGGGGTGCTTTACGCTCCAGAAACCCCATGTTGCACAGCACATGATAACATGCTCAACATCTAAGTCTTTACTCTTTTCTTTTATACAAGCTATATATCAAGGACTCAACACTTTCTCTACTAAAGACTCCTTTTCATATTAAGACATTTCACTCATACAACTCTGTATAAGCTCTTCCTTGTATCTCATGTCATTTTGTATTCTATTCTATTAAGTTTGCTTGGCAATAAAGGACTCAACACTTTCTCTACTAAAGTCTCCTTTTCATATTTGAACATCTCGCTCATACAACTCTTTCTAAGCTCTTCCTTGTATCTCATATAACGCTTGTATTCTATTCTGTTTGAATTTTATTGTTCAGGCAATAAAATATTCTCGTTATTACTTCATCGTGAATTGTTCTCTCATTTAATCTGTACGAGAAAATGATATACCACCAAGCATCTTTCTTCTACACATGATACAAAAATGGTTCAACCAAAAATTCTATAAATTTTAGTCAGCGATATTGGCTGAAAGAAGAAGATGGGCGCTGTCTTGATGGGCGCGAAAGTAAGATCGACGCTGTTTCTTACTTTTAAACTCGTGTCAATAATTGAGAAACAGCAGTTCATATCAAGTCGCATATATTTATAAATAAATTCAGAAGAAGAAGAAGGATGAGGTGGGGGAAGAGGGATTAGAAGAAGGAAGAAGAAGAAGAAGAGAGAAGAAGAAGAAGAAGAAGAAGAAGAATGAGTAGTATGAAGAAGAGAAGAAGGAGAAGAAGAAGAAGAAGAAGAAGAAGAAAGAAGAAGAAGAAGAAGAAGAAGAAGAAGAGAAGAAGAATGAGTAGTATGAAAGAAGAAGAATGAGTAGTGAAGAGAATAGAAGAGAAAGTAGAAAGAAGAAGAAGAAGAAGAAGAAGAAGAAGAAGAAGAAAGTAGAAAAAGAAGAAGAAGAAAAGAAGAAGAAAGAAGAAGAGAAGAAGAGTAGTATGAAAAAGAATGAGTAGTATGAAAGAAGAAGAAGAAGAAGAGAATGAGTAGTATGAAAGAAGAAGAAAGAATGAGTAGTATGAAAGAAGAAGAAGAATGAGAAGAAAGAAGAAGAAGAAGAAGAAGAAGAAGAAGAAGAAGAAGAAAAGTTGTATGAAAGAAGAGATGAGTGTATGAAAGAAGAAGAAAAGAATGAGTAGTAGTGAAAGAAGAAGAAGAAGAAGAAGAAGAAGAAGAAGAAGAAGAATGAAAGAAGAAGAAAGAAGAAAGAAGAAGAATGAGTAGTATGAAGAAGAAGAAGAAGAATGAGTAGTATGAAAAGAAGAAGAAGAAGAAGAAGAAGAGAGAAGAAGAAGAAGAAGAAGAAGAAGAAGAAGAATGAGTAGTATGAAGAAGAAGAAGAAGAATGAGAGTATGAAAGAAGAAGAAGAAGAAGAAAGAAGAAGAAGAAGAAGAAGAAGAAGAAAAGAAGAAGAAGAAGAAGAAGAAAAGTATGAAAGAAGAAGAAGAAGAAGAAGAAGAAGAAGAAGAATGAGTAGTATGAAAGAAGAAGAAGAAGAATGAAAGAAGAAGAAGAAGAAGAGAAGAAGAAGAAGAAGAAGAAAGAAGAAGAAGAAGAAGAAGAAGAAGAAGAAGAAGAAGAAGAAGAAGAATGAGTAGAATGAGAAGAAGAAGAGAAGAAGAAGAAGAAGAAGAAGAAGAAGAAGAAGAAGAAGAAGAATGAGTAGTATGAGAAGAAGAAGAAGAAGAAGAGTAGTATGAAAGAGAAGAAGAAGAAGAAGAAGAAGAAGAAGAAGAAGAAGAAGAAGAATGAGTAGTATGAAAGAAGAAGAAAGATGAGTAGTATGAAAGAAGAAGAAGAAGAAGAATGAGTAGTATGAAGAAGAAGAAGAAGAAGAAGAAGAAGAAGAAAGAAGAAGAAGAAGAAGAAGAAGAAGAAGAAGAAGAAGAAGAAGAAGAAGAGAAGAAGATTTAATCATATTCAAAAGCAAAAAAATCGATTGAAGAATTTAATGTAAATATTCACTGAATTGAATAAAAGACAAAAGAGACTTTAAAACTGAACAAATATTTTTCTTATGCTAACGAAAAAGAAAACAGGTTCGCACAAAATAAAATGTCGGATTCTGAAATAAGCCGAAGCTTATTAGTCTGATAATGGAAGTAAATATAATCTATGGCTTGAAGAAAAAAATGTAAATTTTTACATTTAGGGACATCCATAAGTTGTTGAATAAGTGTATATCTATATATTAATACTCGTGTTCCTTAATTGTACGGCCGTTATCATCTTGCAACACCATCTTGTTAAAAATGAGACCGTCCTAATCGTCTAAGATGAAATGCAAAAATGTATATCTTGATTATGTGGTGTTGCTTATCCGGCGAATTTTTATTTCTTATGAGTGTCGTCACCTCAGCCAAAAAATGGACCATTTCGTTTTCATCATAAAAAAGGGAAGAAAAGGGGCATGCTACACCAAAAATATAATAAGAAAAAAGAGAGTGGGAGAAAGATATAGAGAGGTGGTTAGAGCACGGAAGTGATAACGCTAATCTGTTTCAATCGAGCATAATGAAAAGATGAAAAGAAGGAACTTTTTATATATTGAAGTATTCCACCATTTGGTTCTTCCGGTGAAGGTCCCATGAGAGTTTTTTTTATTCTAATTTTATTTTCGTTTTATTTTAATCCGCACATATCTCTAATGCTTAGGTCAGTTTCAACATCTGTTTCAAATGCTTCAGAATCAAGTCCTCTTCGCTCATAATTTCGACTGAACTCTTCTTTTATAAGACTAACTGGAATATGAGCCCCCTCTCATAAGTATTTCAGTTTTAATGTAAAGAAATGTATTAAATCAGAAAGACTAACAAAATCAAATAAAAATACATATAAAATGATTACACTTATTTCAATTATATTTTAATTGGTTTCTATATAAAATCATTCATAGGATTGATTTTAATGTTGAAGAATAAAACAATAATACTAGAAATCAATAGCACCAAGTGATTATTTATTAAACCCGGTTTTGTTAAAACCAGTATGCAAATTAAACACACCATATATTACGTAAACCTTTACTTCTTAGTGATATATAAGACACATTAAGGGATTTTAAACGCACTAATATCATTGGGCTGTTTTGAGGCAAATCTAACTCTGGTTTTCTTAGAGACTTCATTGATAAATAAGATTTCTTGTATGTATTAATGATTTTGACAATAAATTAATTACTCATTGATAAACTTGCACAATTTCTGAAGGGATTGTGATGTAAGCAGTGATATAGTTTCGGTTATAGACAGACATCGAATTTCCATCTTTTATAAAATGCTAAAAACTAATTCCTGCATTTCACACACGACGACATCACCATATTTTGCTTCTAATGAATAATGGTGTTGCATTTGTATCAATTCCTCTTTGAAATTCTTCGAGTATGGAATGGTGAATGCGTTCTTTAACTGGAGCAAATATTCAATCGATTTGAAAACTTTCTTCAAATAATTTGCATATAATCTGAAAGATATATTATTTATCAATGTGACGATAGACATTCACCCGATTCGAAGCGTCAACATTACCCGGCGTGTCTGACTTCTATTTGCGAGATGTCCCGGGTGTATGCTCGGTGTTGAACTTTTGCGTGAGTGGCGGTTGGTCTGAATCGAGGTGTGAAGAACCTGGATGCTGGAAGCTGCGAATTCAGGCACCCGGATGAAAAACAAGCGCCTGTTTTATTAACGCGGTACGCAGCGAAGGTTGGGAGAGACAATTCTGATTCTCCGCAGGCGAGACGCTCATGGAACGTGGAGACTGCTGTAATATTCTTTCAAGTGGAAAAAGATTTGTCAGTCGACTTTTGCAGTTGGGAAATCGATTACCCGAATCAGTTATTTTTATTCATACATCAATCTTGACATCGGCAAATATCAAAGATTGATCGTAATTAAATCTTGTTCAAAGTTTCTAACCGAAAAATCGGTCAGCAGTTTCGTTACAACCAGATATTTTCTCCATTATGAGAAACGGATTTCCGGTTGATTTCTGCTTCCTGGAAGAATTTTCTTGACATTTCTTTTAACACCAAATTGGATGTTAAACAGGAACGTCATGCATGGATTCATTGCGATGGAACTTCCAGAAGATATCCATTGAGTGGAATATGTCTATTACGACTGAAAGCCAATTTAATTGTCTGAGAAAAAAATCGCTTTTGTTCGAGTGGGTTTTGCTTATGAATACTCATCCTCTTCTTTTCAACGGATCTTCGTTGGTGATTCGGATTCTCGTGGGTTTCGTCTCTTCATCCGGTTCCATCAGATATAACATCGAATAGATCCTCAGCTACCGGGGATGATGTTGGGGATTTCTTGCAGAAGAATTTTCAATTTTGTCCATTTTTCGCTGAATTTTTGGAGTTCTCTTTTTCTTTTCTTTTCCCCATTTTCGAGTTTGGCCATCCATACATTTGCTGTTAGGTACCATATAATCTGAAATTGTTTTTCAATAAAGTTATATAGATTTTATGGTTATTTCCTATAAATCTAACATGATCAAAGAGGAACCACTTTTGATTGGTAAATTATTTATCTATTTTCCCATTAAACTAACCCTAAACCCTAACCCTACCCCCGTCTTCTTTTTTCCTAATAGATCAATAAATAAATAATTTATCAGTCAAGAGTGGTTCCCCTTTGATCATGATCATTGACTTATAGGAAATAACCGTAATTACTGTTTTATATTTTCATAAGGTACCAAAATAATAAATATTCAATGGGTATTTTAGTATAACTTTAACAAGTAGTTCACTCCCCACCCTTCGTTTGTACGCAGACTCTCCTCAACTCGCTATGTCCTAGCGACGCGATTGTCCCCAAAGCAAATAATCTTTTTGGAATAATTATTTTTTGAGAGAGAATTTTGTATAATGGATTTTTTTTCAGTAAAGTACGAAATAGAATAAACTATGACGTCATTAAACTTGACCGATGATAAAAAAAGGACACTGCAAAAACCAATTCCTGTCTCACCTAATGATATCTACTAGCAGGACCTGTGGATATACCACAATATGATAATTTAATTATTACAACGTTTGATATGTTTAGTTAAGAGCTATTACAAATATTCAATATGTAAAAACTATAATAATCTTGATTTAACTCACTCTCACTCTTTTTTCTTATTTCTTTCCTTTTATTTCATCTTTTCGTTATGTTCGATTGAAATAGATTAGCATTATCGCTTCCGCGCACTCACCTCCTCATTCTATCTTTCCTCTGCTTTCTTTTTTCTTTCTTTCTTATTATATTTTCCCTGTGTATCATGTCCTTTTTCTTCCCTTTCTTTCTTTATAATAAAAACAGAATGATCCATTATTTAGCTGAGGTGGCGACACTCATTAAAAATAAGAAATCGGCGAAAAAGCAAAATCAAATAATCAGGATTTACATTTTTGCATTTCATCTTGGACGATTTGGATGGTCTGTTTTTTAATCAGAGGTTGTTGCAAGATGATAACGGTCGTACAATTAAGGAACACGAGTATTAATATATAGATTGTTTGTATTTTCTTAATATTCACAATTTTTTTTTCTATAATTCTTTCTTAATAAAAATTGTTTGTATTTTCCTAATAATCACATTAAATATTAATTCATTTTATTTTTGGAATTTATTCAGCAATAAATGAAATTTCTTTAAATGTTTATATTTTAGAATTTTCTGTAGAAATATTCTTAAGTGTGTTAGAAAGTTTTGAAATTTGCAATAAAATGGCAAAGACATTGACAAGCAGAAAACTATTCATGGTTTAATTATTACAACTAAAATATCAGCTACCGGTACCAGTTGCCAATTAACTCTGGCTATTTTCAGGATCGGCACCAATAATATGATTATTTACAATAAAATGTTTGATTATATTTTCTCATACAAACCAGCAGAATAGCCATTTTCTAATTAAAACAAACAAACTTCATCTACCTTCTTTAAATTAGAATTTGAATGTAAAAGGGCGGAGAAAGCTCTTTGCTCAACGGCCATCTAGCACATTATTTCTAAAGTCCAACCCCTCCCCATCACGGCAGGGCTGTGTAAACTTGGTAGTGTCAGAGCTATGCCATCAGGAACTTGAGTTCCTGGTAGGGTTACCCAAGGCGGATAGGTCTGGTATCCAATGGTATTAGGGCCACAACCAGGCCAAACGGGCTCTGACGAAAATCCAAAGGATGTCTCCATCATCGTCAGGAATCAACACATTTTGGTGTACTTATCACTTTCGGCTGACTTCTAATTTAGGTCGGAAAATTAAAACGGAAAGTTTTTTGGTGATCCCCCATGAAAGGTTAACTACATTCTATGAATTAACATTTTGCGAATTGGGTTACGGTTTTAGGGGATTAAGGTTGTTTTTAATTACGTATTGCTTAAAAAAACCAACAAAAAACCCCAAATTACTATACATTTAATTAACCATTGAAATTAATTATTGAATCTATTATTGAGACAGTTGTTTGTGTAAGTATTGCAATGTATAATTTCAATTAAACTTACTTTTTAAAAATATTTTTCAACATTAAATGTCAATTCATAGACTGTAGTTAAACTGTCATGGGGGATCACCAAAAACTTTCCGTTTTAATTTTTCGACCTAAATCAGAAGTCAGCCTCACTTTCTCACAAAAGCATCACCTTCATCTGATCGGGATATGCATGCGAAATTTGGGAACCGCTTGTAAATTTCTTATTCCCTTGTTACTCTTTCATTGGATGGAACCAGCTCAACCGACCTAAGTTGAATGCCGTCACAGAAACAGAAAAACAGAAGAAATTTGAATTTAATAATATTTACATTATTGCTTCCTAATCAAGATTTAATATATGTTTTTTGTTTTTCACTTCAAAAAATATTTACATATAGGCATCATGTTAGTATAGAATGTATCTTAAAACTAATAACAATAAATAAATGAATTAAAACTTAGTTCAATTCTAACAGTTTATTAAACAACAAAACAATGACTAACAATATAAACGTCCTTCTTATATAGAGAGTCAAGTTTGAGTGACCTATCAGTCTGATGAGAGGGAAATTGAGAATATCTGGTATCTTCTATTTGAGACAATCCTTTCAGAGATAATTTCTTGTCAGCTTGTCATGGAACTGATATGTAGGCGTTTATTAAATATGTGCGCCAAAACTTCTGGACACACCATGTGATTGCTATGCGCAATCACAGAAACACTCTCCATGACGTAACTCCATATATAGAAATAAACGTATTTTACTGACCCAAAATAGGGATTCTCAGGTTAGACAACATCTTATCATCTAATTCTCCTGATGAAAGTTTTTATAAAAAAAAATGTTTTAAATTTGACTAATTGTCCATCTATTAATAAAAACGGGCAGTTTGTGTATATGTATGTATGTCCGGATGAAACTACGAAAAGAAAACAATTAACGACAAAGTAAATATATATATATACACATTCATCATCATCAGATCTTGCTTTTTGAGCAAAACTAATGACGATTTGATTATTTTCGTGAAGATAATTAAACAATAAAATTTAAATTAGTAACAATATGGATTTTTTTTGCTTTTAATATTTTAAATAGGATTAAATGGGTTAAATCGAACTTAACGGATTTAAATTCCAGCATCGTATGTCAACCAGCTGAAAGAAAAATATACAAAAAAATCAAGGAATTAACCGAATTTAATGAAATCTTACTGTTGATATATCAATAAATAAAAGATATAATGCACCAGTTATTTTATTTTAAAAACTCTTACATTTTTTCAGGTCAGTTAACTTTAAACCATGTATCTTTGAAGCGTATCACAGATTCTCAAATATACGTGGTTCAAAGTTAACTGACCTGAAAAAATGTTAACATTTTAAAATAAAATAACTAGTGCATTATATCTTTTATTCATTAATATATCAACACTGAAAATTTCATTAAATTTGGTTAATTCCCTGATTTTTTTGGTATTTTTTCTTTCGGCGGGGTGACATATGATGGTGGAATTTAGGTCCGTTAATTTCGATTTAACCGATTAATTTTCTTTTCAGGGTGTCAGTACACTTTCTTTTTCTGACTGACACCCCACCAGGCTGGATCAACACAGGGTCTTTTTTTACGTAGAGAATTTAATGGGACATCCTGTGAGGATCCAACTCGCAATTCAGTAATAATGGATTTGCGAGACCAAATCTCCCCCACCCTATCCGGGCAACGCCGGGTAGACGTTTCTAGTCTATTAATAAATTCGTCCTTTGGATTACATTTTCTTTTCTTTCTTGTTTATATTTCTACATTTAGGGATACATTCACATTGAACCCGCCAAAGTTTATACAAGGAAAACAAATCTATTTTTTCCATCACTATTTCTCTACAAAAATATCTCTATTAATAATGGAGATTCGCTTCCGGTGTTTGTCTGTAACAAAAACTACGTCACTGCTTACGTCACACTACCTAAAATCGTCATAACATAGAATAAATACACTCAAAATTTGAACATGCAGTCCTCATTGGTTTTTTAAACAAGTTTTAATAAATACGTACCTGGTATTATCTATCAATATATAGTTTGTTTTATTTTAATATATATTTAAAGTTATCAGAACTAAGTTTCCATTTCAATTTTTTTTTTTACTCCTTTGATAAATTTATTTTATTTTTTACTCCTTTGATAAATTTGATGATTTTACTTTACTTATGATACAAACTCTCTGATATTAAATTTTCAACTCCCATCCCCTCAGGCAATATTTATTTTACGTCGACCAGCTGGCGTTTTTTTTTTTATTTTGCTAGTCCATAGAATAACTGGAATTCATTTACTAAGCTTAGTTTGGCACAAGGTTAGAGCGCTAAATAATTTTTAGCTATAACTCATGGATGCATTTGAGGCCCATTTAAAAAAAATGAGATTTTTGATACTTGGACCCGGTGATTTTGAACGCGTGATAACGAAATAAGGGGAGGTAACTAGTCACAATTTTTGTCAGCAAAAACTGATTTTTCTTATAGTTAATCTTGAGATGTAGATGAAACTAATCATGTTGTTGATGCATAACAATGTTTTATTTATTTCTTCTTCTGCCAAGAATCAGTTGAAAGAGAATAGACTGAATAATATTTAAAGATTTTTTTCTCAATTTATTTTGTTTAAATAAATTAAAGGTGGTGGCTGAGGGTCTTAGTGTCCTGAGTATGACGTTAAACTGCATCTAATAGTGAAGTTCCAATTTTGGAGCTCTTGGGAGTGTGGAGTACCCCTTCAATACTATTACTCCTAGGTCCACTCTCAGAATGGTATTAGCTGTTAGGGTCCCATATATGGGTTAAATAGAAAAATGAGTTTAAAATGTTTTTAAAAATTGAGTTTAAAAAAAATTGAATACTCATCAAGCATGAATAGAGCAAAACATCTACAGCATAAAATAACCCAACATGGGTTAACATGCCGTAAAATCCAACAAACGAAACTAAACCTTTGATGAATGAGAAAAATCTAATAGAATCGAAATTGACAAACGCGTAATAAATATGCAGCGATCAAAAAAAGAAAATATAAGAACATATTAAGTTAGATATTGCGTGTAGACAATCCCATTTAGAAATGTTAAATTGTTGGTGATGAAAATAAGAATTGATATTTTATAAGATTCACAGTGGAAAACAATCTGACTTCTTTCTTTTTTGATGGAATGAAAAAAAAAAAATGAAATCGAAATTTAGTGTCACGGGTTCACGAAACAAGGGAGGTAATTAGAATCACTAAAGACTTATTTTCAAAGAAAGTGTTTAGTTTTCTAATTTATGGATGGAAAAAGTTTCGAGAGAGGTGGGGGGGGTTGGTATATTATGTAATTAAATTATCAGATATTTGATTTTTCTGAAAGAATTCGTCTTCTTTTCCCACATCCATTTTCATTATAAAAAAAAAAAAAAGAAAAAATATTAAGGTAACCTGATTTATTTGTTCAAATTATTTCTTCATGAAAATTAATCGAATAAATTCAATGCATTTCATTTTGTTTAGAGGAAATATAATTATTTCTCCCTTACACTTTTTGTTTTCAAATAAACTTTCAAGGGAGACAATTTGATAAAAGAAAATGAAAAAAAAAATCTTTTTACGTCACATTTGTGCAGAATTGACTTTTTTTGGTTTAGATTTTCTTTGCTATTTTCCTAGTAACGACATTGAAAAGTAAATTTAATTTGACACTTATAAACGGTCTGTATTCAATTATTCCATGTTTAAGGAAATAAAGCCGGTATCAGCCGTACAGCGAGGGAGTCTATCCTCTTTTCACTAGTGCTAGACCAGGGAGATTGTTTTTACAGAGGTGGAGCGCCACACCTAGAATCAGATCCCGATTTTAGCGCACAGTTAATGAGGGCGGGTATCAAACCCAAAACCTTGTAGTTCTAAGGCGATTGCTCTACCGCACTGAGCTAAACCAGCCATATACTTATACATATTTCTATTTTTAAAAACAACTTTGATTGTAAATAATTTCCAAGTTTCAGACCATTGTCCTCATCTTTATTGTGGAATGTATAAACACAACGTTTCAGCCGCTGTATCCTCCGACTTTCCTCAGGTGTTCCCTGTGTATCCAAGCATAGTAATCACCCAAACTGGGAAATCATTTTTAATCGTTTGACTGTTGATCAAACAGGCGTCGAAAATCTTTTGAAGATCTTATAAAAAAAAAGGACATCAGTTTTTGCATAGCTATCATTTCCGACATGTGTCACAAGAAGAATCACGATCATTTAGGGGAAAAAAAGGATATTTATTGGTGTTTTCTGTACAAGTTGAGGCGTAAAATCCAATGACACCAGTCTTTTTCGATATTTTTAATTTTCTTCAAAAACAATTTGATCTAGCCTTTTTGGTTCCCATATTGTATTCAGCTCTATACTTGATCTACTCAAGAGGTCAATATAGCTCAACATATGAGCCGCTTCTTTGAGACGTTTTCTTTTCCAATTATTTTTACTTTATCCCACAAGGGTAGATGGTTTCCCTTAAATGTGTTTATACATACCACAATAAAGATGAGGACCGTCTGAAACATCAAAATTATTCACATCAAACCTCATCTCAAAAATACAGACAAATAAATGACTTCGTTTTTTTTTTTTCAATCTTTGCACATTTTTCAGTCAATCTATTGTTCATTTTTTTTTAGCGAAAGAATAGAAAACAAAACCAGAAGAATGAAAATCTTTCTTTTCAGAATCTTGAAAAACTCAAATAAGAAATTTTTTTTTCCTTAAAAATTGATAATCATTCCATTTTCAATCCCAAATGCAAATAAACATAGAAAAAAAAAAAAAAAAAAAAAGACACAGACACACAGAGACGATTTATAATGCATATTTTTAAGAATATCAACTCTCTCTCTCCTCCACCCTCTCAGGATATGTAGCATTTAACCCTTTCCTGTTCAAGGTGAGCTTATTACATATTTTTTATATTGGACAAAATGGTTGGTAAGTTAATGTAAAACTGCCGTTAAAAATTATTTGTCTGTATTTTGAACTAGTGGTAATAATGCTTCGAAACCTCGCTTGAACTCAAGGTTATCATCTGATGAAGACTTTGTTCTAAGGTAGATAAGAAACTCGTGAACAAGACCCAAGGATACAGCGGCCTGAATGTTGTGTTTATACATACCACAATAAAGATGAGGACAACAGTCGAAAATATCAAAATTTATGCAGTTAAAGATGTTTTCATATTTACCCCCCCCCCCTCGCAATGTATAAGATAGTTTCCTCTCTGGACGGTGCGGTGAGGATTCTTGCTGCTTGTGTATTAGTTAGGTTTACGGATTCAATAACATGACAGGATGAGCACACCAGAATCAAGTTTTAAGAGTTATCTCCCATTAATGAAGTTGTCTTCTCAAATTTGTCTCCCCTTAACACTAGGGCTTATTTTTGGGAGATGTCTTATTCTTCATAAATCGAAAACGACATTACGAAGTAGAAAATTACGAAATTTCTAAATAAACAGAAATTACAAAAAACGATCTACATTTATTTATTATTCCAAAATGTTACCGTTCTCAACTAGGGCTTATTTTAAGGAGCTGGCTTATATTAAAATCATCCAGAAAAATCACGCTAGGTCTTATTTTCGGGGAGACGTGACAAGTTAAAACGTCCCATATATATCTTTTGGCATCCTTTTGTCTGCTAAAGACGATGGCGCAGTGTCCAAATTTTTTTTTCTACATCTGCACGAGTGGTTTAACAGGCCAATTTTTAAATGGCAGTCTCTGGTGCACTGACTGCACACAAACAGTGATACTTGCTATATATATATATATCATGATCAGCAGAAATAAAGGAATAATCCTATTTGTAATACATTGTTTGTATCGAAATATTATGTTATAATCATAAGGATGACCATTTTTAAAATGTTACCATCACAGTAGATATTTGTGTTTCTCGGCTTGTGGGTGGTCGCACGTAAATAGGGCCTTTGTGTCTGAACTTGTACAAGTGGGGTACAAGGAAAATATCCAGTAGATGTTTGTGTCTGTGTGTGTAGGGAGTAATATCATGTATGAATTAAAATGGAATAAAAATTAGTACAACTAACAAAAATATGCCCCCCCCTCTCACCTAGGGGCAAGTTTTTAAGTTTTAATGAAATAAAATATATTAAATTAGAAAGACTAACGAAATTAAATAAAAACGAATATAAAAATATTACACTTATTTTAATTGATTTCTATATAAAATTATATATAGGATTCCTTTGAATACGTTTGAGAATAACATGATAGTATTAGAAATAAGTTATAGCAAATAATTATTTATTAAACCCAGTTTTGTAAAAATCATTATGCAAATTATTCCCACCATATACTAAGTAAATCTTTATTTCTTAGAGATATATAACATATTTCAGGATTTTAAATGCATTAATAACAGACCTTTTTGTGGTAAATCTACCTCAGACTTTAGTAGACATCATTAATAAATAAGATGCTAATTAAGATTAAATAATGACTATTTAATAATTGTTGAGAATACATGACATCAGTGATGACATAGTTTCGGTTAGACAGACAGTTACATAATCTCCATTATAAGATATATCAAAATCCAGTTCAGTCAACTTAGCCGTTTCTTTAGAGAGAAACAAAAAAAGTTATATTTGTGCACTTGTTGAAAATAATACTCTGCCTATATAAGGTTGCATAAGAACAATGCACACAAAGTTTTATATAAATTCAGTTTTCTTTCTTAGAAGTTTATTTATTGTGGTGAGGGGGAAAATAATTGTGGAAAGGGGGGGGTGAAAGGCCTTCAAAATATTGCTGATAGTAAAATCAAATGCCTAGAAATCTAGATAATGAGACACAGTATATGATATTAGGTGATTGTTTTTTAATATTTTTTTTGTGGATATTGACCAAAGAGCTAAATCATGCACAAGTGAAATTTAAAAAAAAAAAAAAACAACATTTAAGCTTCATTAAGACATCTTATAATTGATGACTGAAGAAAAAAAAAATTGAATTAGGACGTTTTTTCATATATATATATATATATATATATATATATATGAGAAGTAAATACACAAGCAATGTGTTTTGATATGGCTTTTTTTAGCCGACAATTTTTTGGAGAATATGTGCTTAATTGAAGTCGTACCTAATTTTGAAAGTTAATTAATTAATAATTGATTAATTAGGCGGGCATACCTATTTAAATGTAAGGCTAAACAAATTGAGAAAAATCAAAAAAATGATTTTTCCCGATTTGTTTAGCCTTACATTTAAATAGGTATACCCATCTAATTAATTAATTATTAATTAATTAACTTTCAAAATTAGGTACAACTTCAATTAAGCACATATTCTCCAAAAAATATATATATCTCAGTCATCCACAGACACGCGTTTCAAAGTTTACTTCTCATCAGTGCGGCTCGACTTTTTAACAGCTACCTCTAGCCAGGATTGAAACCCAACAGAATTTTCGTCTGCCAAGTCCCTTACCCTTGTGGCTATTTAATCTGAAGTGAACAATTAACTGATACATCCCTACGCGGAATGTTTTTACAATCACCAGATAACTCAAGAACTGTAAACAGCGTACAAACGAGTAACAGCTACTACACATATACACACGGATTGAAAAGTAACTCCATATTTTAAACCATTTAAAAAATGTTTCTTATCAATACTTTAGTCAGTACTTAGGAGAATATTGGAGACTTGATTTTTATGCAAGATGGTGCTCCTCCACATTTTGCTATTGTTATTCGTGGATGACTGAATCACCATTTTCCTAGATGGATGGGTAGACATGGTCGGCCAGAAGCCAGGATTTAACACCCTGCGACTTTTTTCTCTGGGGTTGGTTGAAGAAGCAATTCTACTTTACAACTTGAAGGATGAATACAAGAAGTTATTTCTGCCATTCCACAAGAGTTCATGGGAAGATCAGTTGATGCGATTCCCGAGTGGCTTGAGAGGCTGGAGTCGAATGCTGGGGCTCATAAAGAATTTTAAATAAAATTATATGATGTGTGTTCTAATATTCATTTTTTTTGTAAAAATAATGATTCAGAAATAAGTAAGATTTTTTAAAATAGGTTACTTTACTATCAGTGTGTGTGTGTGTATGAATATATATATATATTATAAAATTCGAAGGCAATACAATGCGTAAAAAATAAAGACAAAGACTGTAGTTTTATTTTTTACGCATTGTATTGCCTTCGAATTTTATAACATACTCAACAATGCTTCAAGCAAATTACCAATTACTATATATATATATATATATATATATAAAAATGAGAGAGAGAGAGAGAGAGAGAGAGAGAGAGAGAGAGAGAGAGAGAGAGAGAGAGAGACTTCCAGGTGTTTAAAATTTCATTGTGTGCTAAGAATAGACGTTTTACAAAAGGGACAATGCTGATTCTAAATTTATTTTATTTTCAAATGTCACCTAGATGGTGACCTTTTTAAAAGAGAACAATTAAGCCAGAAGCAAAACGAAATGTCTTCAACTTTGAATAAATTTGGTCCTAACCAGAAACATCTTGTTCTATTTACGATTGATTTGAACATTTAACTAAGGAAAGGTCAGATTTTTATATCCAACACACAAACTGGACTTTAACCTCTGATGTTCCCCCTTTCTTACGATTCTGGTTACCATTTTAGGTGTTTAACTCTCTTATTGGTAAATCCAACGGTACAACAAGAGTATAGTCTCTTGAAATCCTTCTGGTATTAAATCCAGTTAACAACTGATTTCAGGACAATTACCCCAATGACCTTAAATGCATTATATGTCATTTTTCATTAGCCAATGCCTGCTGCTGCTGATTTTGGTAAAGTCCATAAATATAAGTGGCAATTTTGTGTATATCTTATACCTTAGATAAGTCCAACACCCTTCGCCATTTTTTTTTTTTTTTGTAACTAAATGATATTTAGCTGAATAAGTGAATTCTATCAATATTATCCAATGACCATTTCTTTAGGGCACAGAGTTTCATATCCATATGAGAGTGGGTTAAAAAATTCTATATGACGAGGTCATATCTGCTATTGATGACCTTTTGAACCAATGGGATCCAAGAACTGCAACATCAATGGAAGAAGTATGTAAACCGTAAAGGTGACTATGTTGAATAATAAATCACTCTTTTGGTCACAACTATTCAGCCAACCCTCGTGTGTGTCTTGTTCAACTGCTACTCGAGCGTTTTTACTGTAGTAGCATTAGAAGTTAATCCTAATAGTGCTCAATATATTTCACAAAACAGAGTATTAATAGTTGTTGAATTCTCACAGAGGTGTACCTTGAACACCGAAACTGTGGCACAGAGAAAAAATGTTTTCTAGTATATACACGTGTATACACACAAGTTTCTCTAAAGATGAATTCGATTGTTCTTCCTAAAAACATTCGGTTTGTCTGTCACTCAAGGGAGATAATTGACATTTCATAGGATTTACAGTAGAAAACAATGACAATTGAATATGAGTATCTAGGTCAACATAGGAACTTTTCATCCGACCCTTGTGTGTGTAATATGTGTAATTTATATATATATATATATATACACACACACACACACACAGTGTATACACATACTGTAAGAACAACATTCACACACAAATTTTTCAAAAGATTGATTAGATTGTTCTTCGTTGGTTTTCCTCACTCAAGGGAGATAATTCATTAAATACTAAAAGATGTTTTTTCTATAATGTATAGAAAATTAAAAAAATAAAATAAAAATAAAAAACCCAACTTTATTTTAGCATTTGAACTATTTCTAAGAGTCATTAAGTCTAATCATAGAACCAATTTCCAATGCAAGTAAAGATGAAGTCGATAGTCTCCTGTGTGTTAGACTAAAAACTTTCCTCTGCCTTGAGGCTGGATGTGACCATAAGGTCAATTCTTTTTAAAAACCATACAACTGGTTTGAATTTAGTTTTTTCTTCTAGACTGGTTGCCTTACCAAGACTAAAGAACCCATTCTGCCTTACTACTTACTCATAATTTGGGGGTGGAGGGGAAGGGAGGGGAGAGATTAATTCAAAGTGAAATGCAAATAGACATGTTTAGGATTTGAATTTGGGCCACAGACTCTGCAGTTTTCAAAAAAAAAAAAAAAAGTTTAGGAAATAAAACATTTGTGTGCAAAATATTCACCAAAATACATTTATCATGTTAAAAAAAATGAAGCAAACTCTGCAGTATCAATTTGGTTCATCTACATAGAAAAAGTGGGTAGATTAATATCACTTACTTCAGAAATTATTTCTGCGTTAAAGCAACTTATTTGTTATATTTGGATTCGTTGAAACTTCGGCGTCTGGCAACTGACCTGGTAAATGCTCATAAGGTCATTAATCATCTTAACAACAGCAACCTTGAGCACCTTTTTGATCTCCATCTCTCCAATACACGCGGGCATGCCTACAAAGTCAGAAAACAGCACTGCTCACGTGACTTTCGGAAACATTTTTTCATGCTCAGAATTGCGGAGACCTGGAATAAACTGCCTGCATCTGTTGTAGGCTGCCGGAGCACTGAATCTTTCAAAGCCTCCATGCTTCCTGTAGTCCGCCAACACTATACCTGATGCCACTCTCCACATCCACACACACACATGCATGCATTTATTACTACTGTGAACTGTTCATGTTTCTGACACAACATTATTCTGTGTACCTGAGATGAGACTTTGATGAGTTGTGGTGCACCTGAGCACTGTACACAATAAATTTCATTATTATTATTTAAATATATATCAGTGACATATTTGTTATATGCAATATCAGTGAGCATTGTATAAGTTGCTTTAACGCAGAAACAATTTCTGAAGTAAGTGATATTAATCTACCCAATTTTTCTATGTAGATGAAACAAATCTATATTAATCATTCTTGATACTGCAGAGAATGCTGGTTTGTTTTTAACATTGTTTTTTTTTTTTTTTTTTCTCATGTAGATACAAAATATAATGAAAAGTTCTCAGCCCAAAAATTGTAGAAACTTTTTCTTCTTACAAGTTAAAAAGAAACTAGACAATGTGCTATAAAGTACACAGGTAAGTCAAAAAGTAATGCCATTTTGTTTAGGAATGGTATAATTACCAACACAAGAATGTATCATACATCAAAATAAAGCTGGTCCTCTGTGGATCATATCCCTACTTCTTCACAGTCACCGTTTCTCTCAATAGCAATGTTCCACCTTCAAATGAGAGCATGTATCCCTGCTCTGAGTAAATTCTGTTGACTGTTCTTTGAGATACTTCTTCACTACAGATTTCACTTCCTCGTCACTAGAATAATGTTTGCCTCAGACTATCATTTTGATGTATGATACATGTTCCTGTGTTGGTAATTATACCTGTCCTAAACAAAACGGCATTACTTTTTGATACCCTTGTATATTAAACATGTGAGAGCATGTTTCCTGGTTTTTGGTTGGGTGGAGAACTCTTCAGCACCCACTTAATAGTACTCCACTGAGAAGTTTTAAATATTAAAAAAAAATAAAATAAATAAAATAAATAAATACATTAAAAAATTTAACTAACACTCTTTCATAAAGTAAATCTACAAAATCTTTTAACCAATAAAACTAAACATTTGCTAAAAATGAAGCAGAATTTTGAATTAGAGTTTTATATGTTTATATATTTGGACATTTAATTAATTTTCCACTGCATAATCATTTTCAATTCAATACAACCTATTGGCAGATTGTGGTATTCTTTTTGGTGTAGACCCACTGACAAATCAGTTCGTGTTGACAAAAAACTATAGCACAATCCACCTGTGGGTTGTATTGCACTGAACGTGTTATTATAGGGAAAAAGAACCCACAAGAAACTTTATTTAAAATTACCAGGTATTTATCTAATATGTAAATATCTTTTTAGATGGAGATGTCATAAAATTAAATAAGGGGAGGGGGGTACTCACTCACAAACTCAATTTCACTAATTTCTTTTACAAATGAACCTTTTAATACAATAAGTGAATAAATAACAAAAATCTTATGAAATTCTATTAGTAAAACTTTAGCACTGAAATTTTCCAATTAAATTCATTTTTATTTTTTTTAAATTATAATATAAATGTAAGCACAAATTTCAAAGAACTTTTTTCATATAATAGAAAAAGGAAAAACTTTTCTGTAATCATTTTTAACTAGAAGGACCTGTGGATATACCACAGTATATAATAATTTAATTATTACATTTGATTGTTTATTTAAAAAGCTATTGCGAAATAGTTCAATAATGTAAAATATATAATAATCTTGATTTAGCTGTCTCACATTTTTTTTTTTATCATGTTTGATTGAAACAAATAAGCCCCCTTTTTGAGCCCACCCCCCATCTTATCCCTACTTTCGTTCTTATATTTTTCTGTGTCGCATGTTCTTTTTCTTCCCTTAATAATAAAAATGGAATGGTCCATTATTCAGCTATGGTGATGACACTCATAAGAAATATGAATTCAGTGGATAAGCAACACCAAACAATCAGGAACTGCATTTTTGCATTTCATCTTGGATGATTTGGACGGTCTTATTTGTTAACCAGAGGGTGTTTCAAGATAACAGTTGTACAATTAAGGAACACAAGTATTATTATTTTTAATGAAGTAAATGTAAGGAAAATTAATTTATAATCTGTGATCAAATTGACTTTTTATTTTTTGATGACCTTTTTGACATGTTTCATTTGACAGTGATTAATTTGTTTATGCCATTAAATGGTAATTAATTTCATTTAATCATATGTGAACTCTGATTTTTTTAATTAATGAAACAATTGTGGTAATGTAGCAGGTGGTTACAGAGATTGAACTTGCAACCTTCTAATCGCGAGTAGTAACTTGCATTCTCCTCTTTTGGCTGGAGTGGTTCAGAGAGGCATAAACGATGAGGCGATTTCTCTCGAGGAGAAAGCTGGTTGTTCCTACCAGTTTGATGACACTGCCTGCAACAATTAACATGAACACCCGAAGGATTTTTTAATTAAAATTCCCTAAAAAAGGTAATTTGTTTATTCTAACATGATTTTAAGAATTAAAATATTTAAGAAAGGGAGCTTGGGTCCTATCTTTACAGAATAGATTTTAAAATGAATTTCATTACAATTCAACTTACAATCTCATTTTGGTTTCTAACTCCCAAGTAATTCAGAGACTCACACAGGCACACACACACATACATACATACATACATGCATGCATGCAGGCTATAAAAAAAAAAAAAAAAAAAAAAAAAAAAAAAAATTAAAACTCATCACCCAAACAAGGCTGGTAGAAATATCCAGCAAACAGTCATTTTTGCTCAACTTGCTTTTACAAGAAATGGCAATCCAAGGCAGAGTTTTGTTACCAATAATTATACCAATCATCAGGTAAGTTGACATTAAGAAAAAAAATATTCCAATGGTCTAGTAGAAATTTATGAGAAAAATTATTTTGTTTATTGCAAACTTGGTCTTACACTTGTTATAAGAATGTTATGTTTTTGTCCCCTCCCCCATATATTGATTTTTTTTTTTAATATTTCAGGACACGTCTTCAATTAGTGCAAATATAAAAAGCAGTAAAGACATTTTTTTTTTCTGTCTACAGTGCTTGGAAAACTAAGATTTAAAAAAAACAAAAACAAATAAAAAACAAACCTGAGTGTGTGTAAAAAAAAAAAAAAAAAAAAAAAAAAAATCATACAAGCAATTGGACTCACACAAACATTTTAAAATCTTCCTGTAAAGAGATACACATGTAAAAAAGAAACCTTTTTTTCATTCATTCCATAGCGGAACGATAGAATTCTGAAATAATACCAACATTTAATTCCCTAAATCCCAATATTTATTCCCACATTGAATAACAGATTTGGTTAACAGTTAGAAAACCCTAACAGTTTGAGACAGTGGAATGGCTTTCAGTCCATCCAGCCTTTTTTCTGTTGGCAGGCAAATTTTTTTTTTTTTAGTGTAGAGGAGGTTTTGTAGTCATTTCACAATGACTAAAGTTAATTCAAAAGACTGAAAGATTATAAAAAAAAAAAAAAAAAAAAAAAAAAAAAAAATCAATCTTTCTTTTCTCCAAAAGTATTTTCACAAACCTGATTATCAGGTTACATAATAATAATAAAAAAAAAAGAAATGATTACTGAGGTTTAAAAAGAAAATTCAGGTTGATAAAATCATCACAACCAGTCTGTTTTTGGGGAAGTTTTTAACAGTTCCTCAGTGTCTTCACACTTGCTGCTGCTGCTATTGCCACTGTTGTTGTTTGTGTGTTTGTTTATATATGTGTGTTTGTGTGTGTGTGTTTGTGTGTGTGTGAGAGTGAAAATAAAAGTGAGGTATGCAGATTTTTGACATACAAATGAAGCAACACTAATTTTACTTGGTTTTACATGACCAGCAAGAACACAAGGGAATACATTTGTTTTTGTTTTTTTTGTTTTTTTCTTTTCTTTTCTTTCTTTTGTTTTCCTAAAATCAGAGAATTTGGCCTTTTAAAAGGCTGAAAAGCAAAACTTTAAATTTTCTCAGATATATAAATATATTAGAAAAAATAAAAACAATCATAAGTAGAAAGTGAACAACTTTTTCAGCAATTGGGTGCCTTGTTACATTTTGGCAATTCTAAGACGGAAAAAAAAAAAAAACAAACAAAAAAAAAAAAAAAAGAAAAAAAAAAAAAAAAAAAAAAAGAAAAATAAGTTTGATGAAATCAGAAATATAAAATATGAAAACCAAACAATCTTTTATTTGAAATAAAAGCAATAACCAATAAACTGGATATAATGGCTAACGGAGAAGAAAAAAATTCAAATAAATAGACAAGAAGAAAAAAAATTCAGATTTAAAGAAAGAAACTACATTAAAAAAAAAAAAAAAAAAAAAAAAAAAAGTTGAATAAATGTATTGTTTGATATTAATTTTCTTCAATTTTACAATATTTACAACAAAAAAAATAAAAAATAAAATAAAATAAATGTTTTAAAAAGTGTATGTGCACATTCTAAACTTGACCTTCTAGCAGCATTTTCTAATACAAATACTTATTGGCTTGTCTTTTTCTTTTTTGTTTAAATTTCAGGCGCTGAAAACAGTCAACAATTTCACCTCTCAAGTTATTAATTGTACAAATCTTTAGAAACTTTAAATTGTGTTTTTGTCAAGAGAAATACAAAGGAAAATTTAAAGAAACAAAAATTTATATCCACACAGTTTAAAAAAAGAAATTAGGAAGGTCAGGGATTAGGGTAGGGAGATAGATGGGGGGGGGGAGCAACAAATTAGCATCTTTCTTTAATCAAATCAATTGATCATGAAAGAGGATTGATATTTAAAAACTTGCCCATTTTTTTTTTTTTTTTTTTTTTTTTTTTTTTAAAGTGAATTTCTCCTTAGAAACCAAGGAACAAATATCAGACATTTAAAACAGGAAATTGTAGATTATGCCATTTAAAAAAAAATGTTTTTTTTTTTGGTTTTGTTTTTTTGCTACTGTTGCTATAGGAAAATATTATCAAGTGTGTTTTTTTTTAAAAGTTTTATGTATGACAATACAACTTGCCTTACATAGACCGGAAGGAGGAAAAAAAAAAAAAAAAAAAAAAGAAAAGTAAATTCTGAAATGTTTGAAAAATTAATACAGAAAAGATTTGAATTAAAAGAATATGGAAGAAATTTCTTATT
>CM042140.1:10937362-10939862 GCA_023376005.1 Doryteuthis pealeii
TAAGAAATTGTAGGTGACAATGTTGCTAGTGTAAAAATAAAATGAAATAAAACATTGAAAACAAGAGAAAATGCAATAAAAAGCTTTTAAAATATCCATTTAGACAAAAACAAAAAATCCTGGAGGCTACATTGAAAAATAAACCTATACATCCATTTGTTTTGTTTTTTTATACACTTTAAGTAGAGCATGTAAAAAGAAAAAGAAACAAGTCATTTCTCATCCAATGGCACATGTGACAAAACAAGTATTGCTGTAGAAAATGAACTTGACTAACAAAGTTCAAATCCTTGACAAGGCTGTTTGTGTTAATACCCTACAGCTACGGGTTAGTAGTAGTACAGACTGGGCTCTTCAGCCTTGATATGGCAAACAGTCTCTGAGAAAGAGAAAAAAAAAAAAAAAAAAAAAAAAAAAAAATCTAAATTCAAACCAGCCATTCTCTATTTAAACATTTATCTTGTGTCATACATTCTGCCTATGATGAAGGGGTTAGGTAAATACACTTCCATATCCAAACCTTGAAGGATGTCTGAACCCTTTAGTATTCTCCCAGGTTTTCTATCTTTCCAGGTCACGGTATAGGAATTTTGACTCTTCCAGGGTTTGGATAGAGGAACAAAGTTTGTACAGATTTAAATCAGCCTGTAGTTTTTGAAAAATATGTTAATTTTATGGCAAAACAAATCAAGTGGTTTGTTCAACAGATTGAAGGATTCAATCCAAATAAGTTCACGGTTCAATTCATCATGAATACTTTTAGTTTTACCCATAAATGTCACATTTGCATTACATTTATCTTAAAACTTTAATTTATTCCCTGTAATGCCATGTGTAATTTCTTTTCATCTGTAATAAAATTGGTGTGCTCATTTTTTTCTCCAACTTTGTATATTTATTACCGTTATATCTGCACCGGTATCCAAGTGAAACATTTTTTATTGTTCAGCTGAACTTTTATAAACTTTAATTTTTATTTCTTTATTTTCCATTTTAGTTGAGGACGGTCTCATTTTTGACTCCCTTTTAGCATTCTACAACGAGAATGCCTGTCACCTTTTTGACCACAAAACATTCTTTCAAAATGGATGATCCTTGTAAAAATCTGTCCACAACCATAGCAAAAATTTATATTTTCAATCAAAATTTTCTTTAATATTTCTTTTGTTTGACAGTAATTATTTTTAACATGTCATGTGTTCTTCAATTCTCAAAGATTTTCTATTTCTTTGCATTCTTCTGTGACCATTTGAAAATTGATTTTTGGATTTTGCTCTAATTTAGACAAAATTCTTGTTCTAATTTTCTTCTCGTTCAGCCATCAATCCTTGAACAAAAACATCAAACAGGGATTAAAGCACTTTTAAACATTTCACACTCTCTATTGACAATCACAGCAAAAGTAGAATAATCCTCTTCATTTTTTTGTAAAATTTAAACAGTGCCATTTTGGGTTGAAAAAAGAACAAAAGTTCTCTCCAAAAATCTTTTTCAAAATTAATACAGTCTCCTCAAACGATACTTCACCAGGATTTCTTGCAAGTATGTAGTTTGCATACTTTTCAGGTTTGCTTGGACCAAATTTTCATCGAGCAACAGATGTATTTTCTTTTCGTCTGACCATGTAGTGCAATCTTTTTAAAAAACCTCTTCATGGCGGTGAAAATATGTCGCAAAAGTTACCTCCTCCTGAGGATTTTACTTAAATTTGCCAATTGAATTTATAACAGTCTTGTGAAATTTTTTTGCATTACCTTGCTTTTTTTTTTTGTTGCTTTTTTTTTTTTTTAAACATTAATAGTTTGAACATTTTTTTCAAACTGTTCATTTTGTTTTTGGGAACATTCTTAGTCCAATTGTCACTGTTATTCCAAACATTTGTTTTGTTTTATTTGGATTTTCATGAATTCCACCATTGCTTCTTTTATATTCTCCATGTTTCTTTGTAGAAACAGAATTCAACCGACTCACCAATTTCGACCCTTTTTTAAAAAATTTTTTTGAGAATTGTTGAACAAATAAATTCTTACTTGTTTATAACAGAACGTACTATTATGCAGATTTGGAAGTAATCAGAGTTTGAATAGTCTCAATGTTGCTATTTTGCTGAAAGTTTTGTTACATTCAAATATCCCCCTATGTTGTGTTGTGGAATCAATGAAGCTAGACACATGTAGATGTTACAAGAAGGTTTATTTCCAAGAAGAAACACTGTACACGGTTAAATATGATTAGTCATACGTTGCTCTTAAGCTCTCTCCCAGCTCTGAGAGCTGGTGGCTAAATAGTTTTCAGACTAGTCCATCTTGTGGGGGTAGTCTGTCTACTCCACAACACATTCAATAAGAAACACACACACACACACACACATTATATATAAGTAACAGACAATATAGAGAAAGTCATAGAAGTAATGAAAAAGGTCAGATTGGGTTTAATAATAATATAAAAAAATCATTAATTCTTCCCAATTGTTTGAAAAGATGAAAAATAAATTCAC
>CM042140.1:10944862-11092362 GCA_023376005.1 Doryteuthis pealeii
ATACAAAACCTTCAATGTCAACAGATTTTAATTATTTTCAGTAGATTAATTTCAAAGTAAACTATTATCTTTACATTTTAGTTATGCAAAGCTAGCCCCCCCCCCCCAAACATTCATGTTAGTTCTTTTTACACCTTTTGTTAGAAAGTCTACGACCCTGAATGAATCCTTTTTCTACCAACACAAAAATAAATAAATAAATAAATAAAAAAAATTAAAGAATTGAATGAATAAAACATTGAATGAAATTAATAATAAAAAAAAAAAAAAAAAAAAAAAAAAAGCTTAGACACAAGATGGAACCTGCACAACTTATTTTAATATTAGAATTTATTTGTACCAGAATATTGGGGGAGGGGGAGGGTGTGGGTCAGGAAAATCCACACCTATAAAACATCTTATTATAATGGAGATTCGGTGTCTGTAACTGAAACTATATCACTGTTTATGTCACAATGGCCTTAAGAATTGCCTAAGTTTATCAATGACTATTTAATTTATAGTCAAAATCATTAATACATAGAATAAATCTTATCTATTAATGTCTATAAAAATAGGAATTAGATTCACCTCAAAACAGCCCATATTATTAGTGCATTTAAAATCCTGCAATGTTTCTTATACATCACTAAGATATAAAGGTTTACATAATATAAGGTGTGATTAATTTGCATACTGGTTTTAACAAAATCGCATTTAATAAACAAATTATTGTTTTATTCTCCAACTTATTAAAATCAATCCTACGAATGATTTTATATAGAAATCAATTAAAGTATAATTAAAATAAGTAATCTTTTTATATGCATTCTTATTTAATTTTGTTAGTCTTTCTAATTTATTACATTACATTAAAACTTAAATACTTATGCTCGGTAGAGGGGGGGGGAATTCTTACTAGTATACATAAGGATATTTAGATTCAATACTAAATTGAGTCTAGAGAAATTTGTAGATAAAAGAATTGAAGAGAAGATAAGTGTTAGCAGGTTGTAGATTTTATGAAGTGAAACAATAACACTGTCTGAATAATACTTAGTGGTTGGGTGTTAACTCAGCTTTTGGGGATTAAACTAAAACACAATAACAAAATATGTCATTTACATTTTTATAGGTCATACTTACTATATGATTAACTAAAATAAAATGTTAAGTTCATGATTCACTTCATTTTTTTTCTCTTCTTTTTAACCTCCACTCAATTTATTTTGAAGTGCACGTAGGTACTTATAAAAACAAAAAAACAACAAAATCATCCCTTTAAATTTTAATTAGGAAAAAAAAAAAAAAAAAAAAAAAAGAAAGTTTCAACATCTTAAAAACAAAATTTCTTCCTGCTGATTACAATGAATTGAAACATTTAATTTTTACTCTAAGAAAGAAAATTTACTATTTCTGTGAATTTTTTAAATGAGGCTTGATAATTTGTATTGTCCAGTTGGATACATGACACTATGAATATAAGAGTTGTGTTAATACAGTTCTAAGTGACAATCATCTGTAGGTTGCAGGTTCAATCCTGGCCAAGGGCGATAATAACATGGAATACTTAACACAGCTTAACACTTGTACCCGGTTATGGTTAATGAAATGAGAACAGTCTACCCTTGTGGATTGAATAAACGGTCCCAATTATGATGAGAAGGTTCTAGAGTTTGACACAAAACACCTGAAGAAGGTCAGTGGGTACGTTGGCTGAAACGTGTATATAACAATAAAGATGAGGACAATAGTCCTAGTGTTACGTTCCCGCAACTCATAGAACATTTTAGAACATTCTGATAGACGTGATGACGCTGGAAGATTCAGAAGAGGTTGTGACCCTAAAAAGAGGAAGACCCGAAATGAACCAAGACCCTCTAAGATATCAGACCTGATACTACCTCACTGCTTGCCTACGTCGGCAAAACGTATGGATACAGGTTACAGGAAGGGCAAGGGGTCACTGTTGTTAGACACAGTTTATACCAGATAGCCAACTAGTGAACACCTCGTTGAAGAATGTCTCCCGAAACAAAATTACCAAAATGACAATTAAAGGCAACCCGTACTGAGCATTTCCACCAACGAACACTGAAAGTCAGCGGCCGCATTCACATTCCAAAGGAAACATTGAAGATGATGTGCATGACACGCCGTATATGTAACACTAGTAATGCAAATAATAGAGAATAAAATTTAAATAAGAAAAAAGGAACTTTTCAGGAGTTCATACAGGATTGAATACTACTCTTTCAATACTAACTCCCTTTGAAGTTTCCCTTTGAATAAAGGGTTTCGTTTAATAGCATATCAACCTTTGTGGATTATTTAATGCCAAAGCCATCTTTGTAGAAGAATAGCAGTGGTACTATTTAACCCATACCTAGAGTGGGGGTGGGGTGAGGGATTCATACCTTTCCTAAGGGTATTAGTCCAAAAGTGAACATAATAGCATAAATGGATTTTGAACTTGCTATGTCACAATCCTATACGTTAACCATTATGTTACTCCCAAGATTTAAATACTTAACAAAATAAGTTAATTTTTTTGTCCTTTTTCTTACAAGATAAACTTATATCTGTCATGTCTATTTTTCTTAGATTCTTGTTACAATAATCAGATTATTTCAATTGAATCTATTCCACCTTCAATAAATACCAAGAAATTTCACGGTGTAAATAATTTTATAAAAAGTATCAGACATTTCCAGTGATATTTTAGATGCCATTAAACAACTAAAATTTTTTTATAGAAAACTTTATTTATAGCCAATTGAATATTGTTAAAAATCATAAAGACACGGTATAAATGATTTTATAGCCGTGTGTGTGTGTTTATAAATTAAAAGTAAATAAGCTGTTTTTGTAGAATAGAAAATACAATATCACTTGACCTATTCTCTTAAATCATTTTATTAGAATAATCACCACCAATCCCCCCAAACATTTTTGATTAGTAACCAAACATCATTCAAGTGAATTTTTCTCATCAACTTGAGTGTTAAATTGTTTCTCTTAACCCAGTTTTTTTTTTTTTTTAATATAGGTAAATAAAATCTAAAATTATTCTTTTTTTCTCCTAAAACCAGTATAATTTTTAATAAATTATTCAATTTACTTATGTATCTAAAATATGAAAGAAACATTATAGCTAGATTTTGTACATACCTACTTCACATTGAATAATGTCCAAAATATACTAGGGTGAGTCAAAAGTTTTACAATATTTTGTTATGTGCTAGTTTGTGTCATGTATATTATACAATTGAAGCAGTTCAAACTTTGTAGGTTCCCCCTGCTGTAGTAGTTAGTGCACTGACACATTGTATATTGCTTCACTCCACGTGTGATTTGGAAGCTGCACAGATGAATGTGCAACAGTCTAATTTAGGAATTTATGCTTTCATAATCAAGTCACATCAAGTTTAAACCAAATCATAATGTTGCAGAATATTTCTGGTGTGAAAAGTGAAGGTGCACTTGATCACAATACAGCAACCAGATGTTTTAAGAAAATCGGATTATGAGGCTGTGATTCAAGTTGTTGGTTGTTTTACAGTATATCAACACTTTTCGGGTCATTTAATGCTGAATTAAGTCATTTTTGATAAATAAAGACTAAGGTGTTACCGAAAAGTGCATCATGTTACCAAAATATTGCAAAACTTTTGACTCGGCCTAGTATTTTGTTTGTATGAACCTTTAATTAAAATTCTTTTTAGGATTTCTTTTGTAGATGTGTGTGTGTATATATATATATATATATATATATATATATATATATATATATATATATATATATATTATATACACATACACACAAGCAGAATGTGACACAAGGTCAATTTCCTAATTGGAGTTTAACAGGTTTGAATTCAGAGTTTTCCTTCTCCTAGACTGGTTACCTAGCCAAGTTAAAGAGCCCAGTCTGCCCTACTATTTAACCATAGATGGAGGGGGAGTAGATGGATTCATACCTTTCCCAAGGGTATTACCATTATGTAAAAATGCAAACAGCCTCGTCCAGGATTTGAACTAGAGTTCATTTCGTACAACTAACCATTACATGACACCCCTCCATGCGTGTCTGATTGACAAATTATCTCACCCAACTTATTTTTGGGATCTAAAATAATTTTGTACAAAACCTTTCCTGTAATCAAATTTACAGGAACCTAAAAAGTTTCTCTTCAACAGGATTACATACTATTCACAAGTGGAAGTGTGTGTGCATGTAATATCTGTATAACCACACAAATGTAAAACATAAGAAATCTATCACCGGGGGTATGTAATATTGGATCCACAAACCAACATCTTCATTTAGAATGTCCCATCATTTTATCATTAGGAAAATAATTTCTCTCTTGAATTCTTCAAGATGGATTGCAATAATTCAAATAGATTCTTTGAAGTAGTTTAAAGAATTTTTTTATATTTACTTTCATTCTGCCAGGATTGATATCAACAGATTAAAATTTTTAAATCTTTAAAAAATAATTAAAAATTGGATTTTAAGAAAATTAGTTCAATTTAATGATTAATTAAGCGGATTTAAAAAAATATTTATTTTCTTAAAATATTGTGGAAAATTATATTTGTTTAACAGCAGTGTGTGTGTGTGTGTGTGGGGGGTCTGTTTGTAAGTTAATTAAGCTCAAAGGTCAAGAGATAGTTGTGCCCCCCCCCACATAACTGATAACCAGTTATATTTACAGATTGTTTCATGTGTCACTTTAAGTATGGTAGACCAAAAATAGCAAAAAACAAAACACCTGTTTTCTTTGTACATATAGGTTATGCCAACAGTTGACAAGGTATTTAAATTATTTTTCTTACTTGTAAACATGCTAACATCAATATATTAAAAATAAAAATAAAATAACTGGATTCTGTTAAATTATATTTTCAGATGTTTTAATAAGGTTTCAGAAATGTCCTAGTAAAATTTAAAAAAAATTTTTTTTAAAGCTACTTTAGTTTTGAGGTTTTTATAATCTAGAGCATATTCTTTTACATTTCATGTTGCAGTTTTGTATAAGATTTCAATTGAATAATTTCTCCAGGAAAATATTTATATATCACCATTGGGTTAACAGCAGTCCATGATGATATTGATACTTCTGTTTAGTTTAGGAGAGAATAAAGGATTCTATTTTGTATATCAGTTATATCTATTATATCAAGAAGTCAGTTAAAAAAAAAAAAAAAAAAAAAAAAAAAAATTTAAATGCAAAATTATCATTGTCAAAAATTTAGTTGGAAATAGCTTCATTCTCAACATTTTAAGTGTATTACTTTATATCTATATGGTATGCCATTTCCGCTGGGTTATGGATATATATATATATGGGACAAAAAACGAATAAATAAACTTGTCCATATGTGCGCGTGCACACACACCAGAGCTTATAAACAATGAACATTTTTGTCTGATACCAACTTAAGAAATCATTTTTGCTTCAATTTACTAAAATTTTTTAAGACATAAAAAAATAATTTAAATAATATTTACATATTCATAAAATTAATCCATTATTAAACAAAACAATTTTCCCTAAAAGTAAAATATTTTTGTTTTAGTTTTTGTTTTTTCATAAACTTAAAATAAATCCATTAAGATTACACATATGAAAGAAAAAAAAAATAGATTAAAAATTAAAATTTAGACCTTAGAAATATTTAAAATTAATGACAAAGTAAACTTTTTTTAATGATAAATTGAAAGAGATGTCTAAACATTGGCTTGACAAAAAGACATGGAGGAAAAAGAAAAAGAAGTAGTGATTCTAATCAAGGAAAATACATAAAATCTTTGTATTGTTTAATATTATTCTTTTCACATGTGATAGAATACAACAGATTGAAATACTTGGAACTTAATTCGAAATGAAGCTATGCCCATAATATGGCACATTTGAAAATATCCTTCCAGTATTCCACATCAGAAAGTTTGAGAAGCACTGTTGTAGATTATCATCTACACACCAGTTAGCTGAGAAAATTCTTTTTGCTTAAAACTTTCATAACTTTTGGTAATTTATCTTTTTTTCTGAGAAAAACTTTATAAAAAATCACTTTTACTTAAATTTGAAAGAAAAAAAAAAAAAAAAAAAGAAAAAAAAATTCATAAGATGGAAAACTAAAAACTTTGAAAGAAACTAGAGCCTTGAAATAATATTTTTATTTAATTTATGTAGCACATTCAACAATTAGTGTCCCATTCACTAATAACAAAATGCTTTTTTTTTTGTAAATACATTAGCTGACTGCCTTTAAAATCCTAACAAAAAAGGTCATGGTCATTATCACTTTCAATAAAAAGAGAGAAGAAAAGAAAAAAAAAGTCAGCAGCTGAATAAGCAATTATAAAATCTCTTAGTAAAATCATTCCTTATTTATAAAGATAAAAAAAAATTAAAAATAAATAAGAGAGCACAATTAATTTTCTCAATTTGATTTTTAAAGTTGAATATGCAAATTAGGTATCTCTATAAAAAGGAAGAAACATAACTTTATTGTATATGTACACAGACACACACACTGACAGCCATCCAAAAATATGGAGAGATAGTTAATATCTTTGCATTCAAATGATATTTAATTTTATGAAATTTCAATAAAATAAGAGATTGATCGACTTAAAGGTATTTTGTAATAATTTGTGAAAATCTTTTTTTTTTAAGTAAATTCATTCATAAATGAATAAGTAATTTAAAAAATTTTTTTTATAGAAATTCAAAATTTAGCAGATTTTTGGTAGATTGTTAAAACAAAAAGGTATAGTTTGTCTAAAAATGTTTTATATAGCATTTCCTCAAGAAATGTTTTTTTTCAAGTTTAACAATTCTTCAAAAAGGCAAAAATCTTCAATTTAATAACAAGACACAAATGTTAGATTTGAATTTTCTCCAATTGTTCTTATAAATGTTACAAGTTTCATTTTGTAATGAATACATATTGCCTAGTCAAAAGTATAGATTTCTAGTATGTGCTTAGAAGAAATTTATTTTTATTCATCTATTTGAACAAAAAAGCTTAGATTAGACATAAGAGTAGACATCTTGGAGATTTGAACACAAAATAGTTGATTTCAGCACCAATAGTTGGTCATTTCTCTGAATTTTTGAAATGAGGTTTGATTATTTGGATTAGTCGGACTATTGTCCTCATCTTTATTGTGATCTACACAACGTTTTGGCAGATGTGCCATTTGTCCAATTTGACACATGGCACAATGGTTATACAGTTAATAGAGTTCAATCCTTATAAGCGACAGTAACAGAATAATTAACACAGCTTAACATCTGTACCCATTCATGGTTAACGGAATGAGAACAGTCTATTCCCGTGGATTGAATAAAGGGTTTGGTTTGAAGTTCCGTGAAGGCTCCCGACTTTAAAGAGAAAGAAAATACCTGAAGAAGGCCAGAGGGCACATCAGCCGAAACATTGTGTAGTAACAATACAGAGGAGAATAATAATTCAAATAATACAGTAGTTGGCCATCGATCTATGAGAATAGAAATGGGAATTTCATCACATGTAAATAAATAAATCTATAAACAATGTGATATGTTCTTTCTATTACAAAGTGATGGACACTGGCTTTTAAATATACAGATAAACTTTGCATACTTTGGATTTTACAAGCTCATGAAAATATTACCAAGGATTACAGGTAATAAACACTTACCTATGATATACAAAAGGTAAGTAAAAGAATTTTGCAATATTTTGGTATGTACTAGTTTGTGGTGTGTATATATCATGTGACTGAAGTAGTTCAAGCCATAGGAGGTACCCAGTGTGGTTGGTAGTGTCATGCTAGTTAGTGTGCCAACATGTTGTGCATTGCTTCACTCTGTAAATGATTTGAAAGCCACAAATGATTGGTGCAATCCTATAGTCTAATTCAGGAACTCTTGCTTAATAAATTTGAACTGAGTTATAATGCTGCAGAAGCAACAAAAAAAAAAAAAAAAAAAAAAAAAAAAAAAACATTTCTTGTGCAAATGGTGAAAGTAAAAATGGTCACAATACACTAAGTAGATTGTTCAAGAAATTTCACTAGAGTTGCAAGAATTTTGATGATCATGCAGGACTAAAGATTTGGATTCCAATGCAGTGCTCCAAGCCATAAAGTAGCACCCAGAGAGTATTGGGGAAACTCTGGCATCACACAATCTATTGTAGCTTGTCACCTTTACAAACTTGGCAAAAGCATCCAGAACTGCCGAATTGATCCTCATGTTACCAAAATATTGCAAAACTTTTTGACTTACCAAAGTAATTATATGCAAATCTTAGAAATATTATACTTAACTATTGTCTATCAGGTTTTTTTTTACTAATTGAATGCTATTTTTCTTGACTAATCATGGTAATTTACAAAATGTTTTTATAAAGATAAACAGGATTATCGAGTAAAAGTCAGAAGCAATTCTTGACCTACTCAAGTTGGAGTAGATAAAGGGGGGGAAAAAAAAGTAGATACCTAATAAATTAAAATGGTTATATAAAATGTCAAAATTTCCTTATTTCATAAATAATAATTTGATTAACCCTTTTTTACTGTTTATATTTTGACCCTTTTGCAGACCAAGCAACATTTTTGTTGTTTTTCTTTCTGTCTGCAAAAGATTTAATTCAAATTCTTTGCAATTTTCAAACATAAATATAATATATTTCTGTGGATATACCAAACCCTGAGAAATAAAATTACTCTAATTTGTACATAATTTTTTTCATTTCATAAACTTTGTGCCAGCAACAGCGAGAAAAAAGGTTAATGAAAAATGATTGTATAAAAATAGAGACAAAGGTTAAATAATTTACATCAGAAAATTTTTAAGTAAAAGAATACTCAAAGTTGTATTGATTGATTTTAATCCATTTTGAAAAGGTAATTCCCTGGAGAAATTCTTTTTACAATAGAAAAATATTAAGTTTTAAAATATATTTAAGGAGGCAACATTTAATATTTTCAAAGTTGAGAACAGAATGATTAAAGTCATTTATTCAATTCAACCTTCTCCACTTTGACATTTTTGATATCATTGGCTTGAAAAAAAAAAAAAAAAAAAAAAAAAAAAAAAATGGTTGTAAAAGAATTACATCATTTTGAATTTATATTCTCTAATATGAAAAGAATAAATTAAAAGATTTTTACTATGTTGTTTTACATAAGGAAATTATGACACAAATTGATTACTCTTAGTAAATTTCAAATTAGCTTGTTATCTATAGATCAATACTCGTGTTCCTTAATTGTACAACTGTTATCCTCATGCAACACCCTCAGGTTAAAAATGAAACCGTCAAAATCGACCAAGATGAAATGGAAAAAAAAAAAAAAAAAAAAAAAAAAAAAAAAAAAAGAGAGTAAATCCTGATTATCTAGTGTTGCTTATTCTTGAAATCTTTCACTTATATTATATCCCAATTCTCACTTTACCTTAAATTTATTACCTTATAGTATAACTAGATTTATGTTTAATTTAGTTTGAATCTTCTTTGTTTGATTTAAACCTGTCTTTCATTGTATTGTAATTGTGTAAGATTTTGGAAATGTAATGTTGAGAATTTGGGGTTTGATGACATTTTGGGGAAATAAACTCAAGACACCAAAAAAGAAAAGGTTGACTGATACGGGTTGCTGATATAAAAAAAAATAAAAAAATATCAAAAGATTGGGACAGGGTAACCCATTCCTCTAAATGAGATGGACAACATTAAACTAACCAACCCATAAAGGATACCACTTACCTAATTGTCCACCAGGACATAAATGACACCCCCAAGGTAATAAGAACTGAAATTTGAGTTTATTCAGAAATCAAAAAATATATAAAATGTCCCATGAATTTTGTGACCATTTCAATAAAATTTTAACAGTCTGATGAAACTTATATCTATATAATTATGGGTAGAAATAAATCTATAACTAGTAATATGACCGATTTTTAAGCCTTTTTCTTTGCTCTGTACAAAATCATTGAACATTGAGCTCTCAATTGGACCAGGCCAAATTTTTAAGCCTTCTATTTTTTACCATATATATTGCTCTGAACAAAATCATTGAACATTAAGCTCTCAACTTGAACCATACCAAATTGTTAAGCCTTTTTTTACCATATAACACCAATTAATCATAACAATTGGTTAATATTAGCCCATAATAATAATAAAAAAATATTAGTTGAATTCTATTTGAGGATGATACAAACATTTGTGAATGTAATAAAACAGATTATGAAAGGGAAGCTTTATTGATTAGTCACATTTAGTTTTGGAAAAATTCCAGTAGAGCTACAAATACTAAAGAGATTACCAACTATAACAAAAAATAAATAAATAAATAAAATAAAAATAAAGACTACGCCAATTTTCATCTTTATAAAAACTAGCAAGAATATGTGCCCTCCAGGCATAAGTATTTCACTTTTAATATAAAATATATTAAATTAGAAATACTAACAAAATTAAATAAGAACACATAAAAAGATTACTTATTTTAATTATACTTTAATTGGTTTCTATATAAAATCATTCATAGATTTGATTTTCATACGTTGGAGAATAAAACAATAATATTTGAGATCAATAACACCAAGTAATTATTTATTAAACTATTTCGTTAAAATCAGTATGCAAATTAACCACAGCATATATTATGTAAAGAGTTATTTCTTAGTGATATATAAGAAATATTGCAGGATTTTAAAAGTACTTAATAACATGGGCTGTTTTGAGGCAAATCTAAACTCAGATTTTCATAGAGACCATGTTATTAAATAAGATTTATTCTATATATTAATGATTTTAACTATATATTAAATACTCACTGATAAATTTACACAATTACTGAGGGCATTGTGACATAAGCAGTGATATAGTTACAGACAGTGAATCTCTTTAATAAGAGATGAAGATTGAATAGACATAAAAAAAAAAAAAAAATAAATAAATAAAAGAAATCTGTCTATAAAAGTTGACAATCACCAATGAAAATATTCATTTCAAAGAGACTTAACACTTGTGACCAGGTGTTGTCCTTAATTTTCTAAAAATGTGCAGCAATACGAGAAAAGTTTTGGAGGAAGAAGAATAAATAGTAAGTAAAAATTGATTTTTGATTCAACAGGTGGCACACCACTAGAGTTGGATTCTAAGCACACATTAAGAGAAAAAGGATCTTTTTAATATACAAACTGAATGGATCAACTGAACATAAAATGTTTGGGAGAATTGCTGAATGACATTATGATTATCATTTCTTTCTTTTAATCAAAAGTGACAAGTAAAACAATTTTACAATCTGTATACGTAGGATGCAACCCAAGGTCAATTTTTCAAGTGGAATTTCATATTTTTGTTTTCCTTCTCCTAGACAGGTTGCCATACCAAGGTTAAAGTGTTCATTCAGCCCTATACTTACCCATAGCTAAAGGGAGAATAGTTGGATGCATACCTTAAGAGTATTAGCGCTATGTGAAATGCAAACAGTCTTGTCCAGGATTTGAACTTGGATAGCCATGTCCATTTCTTATGTTTATTTATGTAAAGCATAAAAATATTTAGGCAAGTTTTGAAGAATCAAGAAATTTTCCAGACTCATAGCTTTTTATTCATATTTCTAAATATGAAATGAGTAAATAATACGCTTGTTCCTTAATCTTCTGACCGTTATCATCCTCTAATTAATAAGAAGACTGTCCAAATTGTCCAGATCTGGTGTCACTTAATCGCCAAATTCTTATTTCTAATGAGTGTTGTCACCTCAGCTAAATAATGGACCATTCTGTTTTTATTAGAAAGAAAGAAAGAAAAAGAACATGCTACACAGAAATATAAGAAGAAAGAATAAGGGAAATAGAGAGAGGAGGTGAGCACACAGAAGCACTAACGCTAATGTTTCAATTGAACATTAGAAAAAGTGAGAGAGTTAAATCAAGATTATTATACTTTTTACATACTGAACTATAATATTTTGCAGTAGCTCTTAAGTAAACATATCAAACATTGTAATAATTGAATTATTATACATGGGTCCTGCTAGTGAGTAAATAATGTTAAAAAGGGAGTTAATTTCTTGTAAAAGTGTAATAAGATTTAAAATAAAAAATAAAAAACGCCTTACCGCTCAAGTATTCAATCCACGTTTGAATCGATTCGGTTGGATCTGTCTCTTTAATGTGTTTTAAAGCCTCGTCCAGTAAAACATCACCGGTTGGAGTATCAGACTTGCAGACAATTTTTCTGGTAAGCAAACTGCGCCTTCTCATACCAGCTTTTTCAAGTTCTATTCGTCCTCGGAGACCCAATTCTACAAGGATACACCCTCGAAGACCAGATGATATGCAATCATTCCAAAATGATGTATATCCCTGTGAAGAGGAGGGGGAACAAAAAAGAAAAAAGAATTAGTGAAAAGGTTTCTATAATTCACAATCAAGTTTAACAAATAAAATTTAATAAACCCTTCAATTATTCAGATGTGTTTATTAGGTCTCATAAAATATGAATTGTTTATATAAATGTAATAAAACATGAATTGTTTTTATAGTTACAGCATTTTGCATCAGATAGAGTTTAACATCATACCCTCAGCCACTGCCTTCTAGCACATATATGATAAAAAGGGTTGGGGGTTTGCCATAACGGCAATAGGCTTGGGACAATCATATAGGTGCTAGGGCTTGATGTCACCAGCCAATTGATCGGAGGGGGCCCTCTCCGACCAACCATCTAGCCTAAGTAAGGACCAAAGTGAAGTGTTGCATGTGATGGACTGCTCAGCCACCAGGATTCCATCCTTAAGCATCATGGGTCGCCACAGGGAGGGGGAAAGGGTCTTATCCCTCTGTAGAGGTGTAGTCTGTGTATTCTAAAGCCCTAGCTGACAGGGCTAACAACCTACAAAAAAATAAAGTAACCAACTTATTTTTATTTACTTAATGGCAATTTAGAAATTATAAAATGATAAATGAACAGCCAAGTCAAACATTATCCATTTTAAGATGCAAATTTTTAAATTTGCAAATACAAAAGTTAATAGGTTTCTGTTTAAAGAAGATATATTTTAAAAACCTGTCCCAAGCCAAAAAGTCAATTACTGATTTGTTCTAATACCCATCCCTTCCAAAAATTAATAATTATCAACAGAAATGTACACAAGTCATACTTAGTAATTTCTACCCAATGTTGTAGATGAATTATGTAGATATGTTGTAGATGAATAAAACAAAATTACATTTCAAAATTGTAGCTAACTTAATTCACAAAATTCTGGAAAGCAATAAAAAAAAAAAATTTAAAAAAAAAAAAAATGTCTTTTTTCTGTATTTTTGAAATGAACCTTGATTTTGATTTTTCTGATTGTTGTCCACATTTTTATTGAGGTATATATAGGTCGAAATGTTTATACATACCACAATAAAGATTAGGAAAACAGTCTGAAAAATCAAAATTAGTCTTTTTTTTTTTTTAAATCTCATCACATGACTCAAGAATGGTCACAGCTATAGATACCATATTTTCTGTGGCTACTAATGGGATCCCAGAACAGGATTTGAGTATATTTGTTTTTGAATATTACAAAGATATCAAATAGTTTACAATTTAAAGATCTGACACTTTGTGTCTGTTGGATTAGCTAAACTGAAGATCAAGACTTAAAAAGTGTGTTGTATTTGTAGTACAATCAATGACTACTAGGGGGAATCAAACATTAAATTCTCAATGACATTTTATCTTGGTATTATAAATTTACAAATGTTAAGTTTTCAGCTAGTTTACCAAATTCAGAAAGTTTTGAATTTTGTTGACAAAGACAAATCCAAAAAATAAGTCACTGCTCAAAATTCAAATTCCTCTTATCAGAACAACTTGAGTTTCCTGGAGACAGAAAAAACTGTAACACATACCACACCCACATTTTAATCCATTATTAATAATTTGAATTTTTTTCCAGAGTTTTTCCAAGAGTAAATTTAGAGTAACATTAATATATCATCACCTCAACAATCCTAGCTGATTTTGGTGGACATTGACAAATTCAAACCGTAATCAGCTTAATTTGTAATTTCTTGTGTATTTCTGATCCACTCTTAATATCTATATGGTTGGAAAGAAAAGAAAATCTTTGTAAATATGTAATTTGTATGTGTGTTTATTGATGGAATTATTTTTTATCGCAAGTTAAAATGGTATTTTGCTTCAAACAGCTGAAAACGCAAAATATGAATTTTTTTTTAAGACTAAATTTTACACATTACATTGTTTTTCAAAATCAAAGTGGCCGATCTTTATCAAAATTCTTGAAATTGTATACTCAATTAGAAGACACCTTAAACTTCAACCAGGAAGATTTTTTCTTCTCTGATCTTTGGAAGCGAAAATATAAGCGACTAATGTTGACAAAGACTTCTTCAAAAAGTATAAGTAAAAAAAAGTAAAGTTGGCAGTGTGGCCTATTGTCGGTATCAGCCAAATGGTGAGGGAGTCTATCCCCTTTTCACTAGCACTAGACCAGGGAGGTTGTTTTGCTGAGGTGAGGCACCACACCTACCGTCAGCTTCCCACTTTACTGCACAGATCAGATTACCCAATCTGTGCTACACATATGCTGAGTTGGTGGGGACAGGTATTGAACTTAAAACCTTGCAATTCCAAGGCAAGTACTCTACCAACTGAGCAAAAAAAGCATTATATCATTAATAGAAGATATTCTCAGAATTATTTTCATATATAATGTGTGAAATTTTGATAATGCTTTAATATCAGGTTTTTTTGTGAAACTTACAATTTTGGAAAAAAATGAAATTACAAGCTAGAATTAAAATGTAAAACTCTTCAGACACACCGGACAGACTTTGTTTTAAAAAAATTATGTAAAGAGGTATTCTATTTCTTGTATGTATTTAAAAAGGTATTTTTAAGTTCAAAGTGATGTTATTTAAATTAATATTATATATATGTGTATACATGCAGTATTAAAATGAATGTTAAATAATCTTGTGATAAACCTTGAGCACCTTTTTGATCTCCATATTTCTAACACACGTGGGCATGCCTACAAAGTCAGAAAACAGCATTGCTCACATGACTTTCGGAAACATTTTTTCACACTCAGAATTGCTGAGGCATGGAATAAGCTGCCTGCATCCGTTGTACACTGCATCTTTTAAAGCCTCCATGCTTCCTGTAGCCTGCCAACACTATACCTGATACCCCTCTCCACACACATACATGTATATTATTACTGTAAACTGTTCATGTTCCTGACACTAATACATTATTCTGTATACTAGACATGAGACTTTGATGGGCTGTGGTGCACCTGAGCACTGTACACAATAAATTTCATTATTATTAGTAATAGTAGTACAAAATAAAAAAAACACCCGCTGGGCGATGTAAAAATAGATTTTTGAAACATATTGCCTGAGGGGTGGGAGTAAAAAATTCAATGTCAGCGAGTTTGTACCCTAAGTAAGTAAAATCATCAAATTAATTAAAGGATTAAAAACTGAAACAATTTGAAATGTAAACTTTAAATATGTATTAAAATAAAACAAACTATATATAGATATATAATACCAGTCATGTATTTATTAAAACTTGTTTTAAAAAATAATGAGGACTGTCTAATGTTGCATGTTTAAATTTTAAGTGTATTTATTCTATGTTATGACGATTTTGGGTAATGTGACGTAAGCAGTGACATAATTTTTGTTACAGACAAAAACCGGAAGCAAATCTCCATTATTAATAGATTTGCATAAACCGTCAAAAAGGTTCTTTGTACAGAGTTGTGCACACAACTACTCCATTTTTATCTTTCATAATGAAAACTCAACTGTTGATAAAATTCAAACCCTAACCGTTGCTAAGGGACTTCTAAGAGAGATATAAGCAGGGTGGGAGGGGGTTAAACAAAATGATGAAACAAAGAAAAATCCACAGGAGTTAATGGCCATCACATTAAAAAGGTGATTATGGTTGGTGGAAAAGCAATGATAAGAGGATACACAACAATATTTACATTGATATCTGATAAAAAAATAAGAAAAGGCAAAAACCTAGAGATTGAGCAAGAATAAACCATTTCTATGTATATTTTAATTTTTAAATATCTTTGAATATAAATCAAATCTTCATATTTTTGCACCGGTGATATTTAATGTGCATATATATATTTACTTTGTTGTTAATTGTTTTATTTTCATAGTTTCATCTGGACATACATACACACAACTGCCCTTTACAGATGTATAGATTTACATATTTTTTAAACTTGTGACTATCATAACATATTTGAACTGTTTACAATATTATGGTAGCCAAGTTTGAATGATTATTTAATATATTTAGTATACCAGCTCCTTAGCCAAACACTATTTTAATCAAAATCTTTTTTATTTTATTTCTATTTTTTGTTTTTATAATTATGGATTCAATTATATGTAGTATAGTTTGCAATTTATATATCATAAAATTTGTCTTTATTGGCAGGAAATGCAATAAACTTCCGTTCTATTGATGATCAAAAAGGTGAACTTTTATGGCATTAGTGTCATATAGCACTAGCAAAAAGGGGATAGACAACCTTGCTGTCTGGCTGATACTAACAATAGGCCACCACACCATCGTCTTATAAGGGGCAAGTAAGTAAATATAAAAGGGTTGTAGTGGTTGGATTGATATACAGGTTTTCTTTTTTTTTTGGAGGGGGAAGGGCTTTTATTAACATTGGGGATTCAATTTCCTATTGGACAAGAAAACTTATGTTACATTGGTCCTATTTAATGTGGGTTTTAGCATCATTATTATTTTATAATTTATTTTTATGTATACATAAAAACGATAACCCAGCTAAAGTGGCATGTCAGATTTTTTATTATTATTAGAGTAATACACTTAACATGTTCTGACTTGTAGAATAAAGTAAGGATAGGAAAGTTATAGAAGAAAACTTTATGACAAGAAGTTTTGTGTTCAAAATTAGAGAAATAAGTTTTAAATACACAAATTGAATTATTAACTTAACATTCATAAAGAATATTGATAAGATGTGTACAAGCCATGTTTTTTTTTTTTTTAATTAATTCTGCATATCTATGACTACATGACAAAAAAATGATATTGTCCAAAATTAACCAAAGTTATACATACATACATATCTGGCTAGAGAGAGAATCTTTGAGGTGACAGAACTGTGACCCAGATACAATAAAGTCAAAATAAAAACAAACACATAAAACCTTGAAATAAGATAAGCCAATCTGTTCCAGACCACTCTCAGAATAAAATATTGTAACATAGCTGATGAATGAATATATATATATATATCGGCTAGAAACCACAAGGTTCCTAGTCGATACCGGTCCCCGCCAACTCAGCGTATGAGTAGCACAGGGATCTGTGCGGTAAAGTAAGGAGCTGATTGGTAGGTGTGGCGCTCCACCTCAGATGCTAAAACAGTCTCCTTGGTCTAGCGCTATTGAAAAGGGGATAGACTACCTCGCTGACTGACTAATACCGACTTTATGCCGCCCTGTCGACTTTACTTTTATATATACACACACACACACACACTACACGTTTTTATGTATGGTAAATTTGCATTAAAAAAAAAAAATAAATAAAAAAAATAAAAGGAAGAAGCAAAAATTGTTTATTACAAAAAAGTGTAATGTCCAAAATCAGAGAAGTAAGTTGTAAATAAATGCCTAAATTAAATTGATTTAATATTCATACAGAATATTGATAAGATATGTACAAGCTATAAGTTTTAATTACTTCCACACATCTTCAAGCACTTCACTAAGTCACATTTCTTCTAATTTCTTCTACAAATCAATCACTGTCATCAGTTTCTTTGCCCTGAACATTATCATTTATAATCTTCCAAAGATTCTCAAATGAACTGAAATTTTGGCCAGACTATGCCATAACCTCAAGGTTTTCAGTTTCAAAGAATTATTTTATAATTTTTTCAATATCATAAGGAGCATTATCTTGCACAAAAATAGCGGCAGGAGATACTTGCAGAGAAGGAATAATATTCTTATACACTGTAATATTTACCTTACTATCTAATCAAATGAATGGGTCAACACTAGTACCAGAAAACATTCCTCCACACCAATATGCTAGTTACCATCTATAAATTTAATTGACCCTCCCCCCCCAGGGTTGTGATGCAATCTCGATTTTTACACTGTGTGACATACTGCTTGCAGTATGAGCCAACCAAATTAAATTTATTTTCATTATTGAAAAAACCCAACTGCCTAATTTTCATTGGTTCAAACAATGAATTTGTTTGGAAAGGCTGATCTCACTTTGATTTTTGTCTTTCTGATGAAGAATTTGATAGCACAATTACATAGATGAAACCCAAATTGACAAACATTTTCTGCCGAGACATTTTCAGGACAAACTCTTCTTCAGTTATCCGATGTTCAGTGCCCATTGTTGTATCAAAGTGATCTGCCATGGAGAGTCTGAGATTCTTCAAATCACCTGATTCTGCCAAGAAGTCATTTTATGAAGGCATTTCAGCTGACCAAAAAGGAACCAGACTCTTTATAAAGATTTAATATTCTAGAAATTACACTCTTAGATCTATTAATTTCTTTTGAAATACCAGAAATTGTTTTCCCTTGATGTTTTAGTGTGACAACCCAACATCTGAGTGAATCAAACTTTTCAATGGTTTGCCATTGTTACAACTTACAAAACAATCTTGCAGACAAATAAGGAATTTTTGTTAACATTGTAGTGTTATTATATTTCTTGGGAACTATTAGATTTTTTAAAAATTTTAATTTTTTAGAAAAATCACCCATAAATATAAATGACAATGTTTGTTCTCTAATCTTTAATGTTACACATTTTGTAATAAACAGATTTGTTTGATCATTTCTATTTTACTTGGTTTCTTTTCACACAAATTTAACAGAGTAAAGAATAAGTTTCTTTTAATTTGATTTGTTCTTGTTTTACGGCATATCAACTTCAATGGGTCACTTAATGTCGACTACGTTTTTTAAATGAATTGGTGATAATGTTTTATTTTCTAAAGGTTTTTTTTTGACATTTTCTTTGGTGAATGAAACTTTTAGATGTTTTTGTTAACATATTTTTGTGTTTTCATTTTTTTGAAAGATTTTTAGATTTTGTTGTAGATGTGTGCTTCTTTTATGTATAAAGTTTCTTTTAAGAATATTTAAATATTTTATTATGATTGAATCTGTAGAATTGGAAAATTTAGATTATTTTCAAAACTTTCATTCTTTAATATTTGATGTTACAATATATAAAGAGGAAAAAACTTAAATTTATTTGAGAGAGAAATCCATGAGTGATGACATTTGTTTGAGAGGAATTATGAATGAATCTATCTATATACATGTCTGGTAACCTGGTGTCACTTTTGAGTAATGAGAAATTCCATTGCTATGGTAACAAAAAGTTTAATTCATTGCCACAGAACTTCATTACTCACTAGGGAGTTCAGGTGGTTAATATATAGATACAAACTTACAACTCCAAAATTGACAAAATTGGAACCAAAAATATCAATATAACAAATCATAGATTGACTTTGTGAAAGAAGATTAAGGGGGTGGTCCACATTGACTGCAGGTATGTTCATGTAATACAACAAATAAGAAAAAAGACATTTCATCATTTGTTTTTTGAATCATTAATGTTTGTTCTAAATTTTGCCAATTTAAAGCGGTATAAATGTATTAAAATTATAATATATATATTTTTTTAATAACTTTTATAATTGGATATATATATACATACACACAGGAAGAAGAGTAGCTGATATTACATGCCAATCTCAACTGGTGAGCTACATACTGATCCAAAGCAGAGCATACAGATACTACATGCTGATCCTAGACAGAAGTGCCAATCCATATATAAATTATCCTGTTATTTTGATGAGAATTATGCTATTATTAACATAACTGACTAAGCTTATTATATATCCTTAGCTTTACATATTAGATGTGAATCTTTAAAAAAAACATTGCAATGAAAAAAAAAAAAAAGTTCAAAATGAACTCTTATAATTTTGTCATAAAATATAAGGAACATGAGATTTGTCTTGTAAATCTATTTTTCCAAATGACTGGACTACCACATTGGAGTGTGGGGTGGAGAAGGGGAAGAAGAAAAAGAACTTGAGAAATAACCTTGAAAATTTCCTTGTGTATTCATTGGAAAAGTAAACCAGTTGCAAGTTAGGTAGGAAAGAAAAGAAAAGAAAAGGTTTGAGAAATATGCTAATTGCAGCAGAATCCATGTTAGCCTAATAGGAAGGTCAAATTACTAGCAAGAGAGAACAAGGCCAAAAAAGAAGATATGTTTACAAGACAAACTGGATAAGCAAGCAGCTTCACAGCTCAAAGAAATAAAAAGAAATCTTTATTATTATTATCAAATATTTACAAAGATTCAATAAAAGAAAGAAATTTAGTTTTATAGGGACTTGCAATTGTAAAAAGAAAATAGAATACAATTCAAGAATCAATGGCTAAATTCAAACATTTTTGTAACCTTAGTTAATCATCTCTATTTTTCATGAAAAATAATTCATAATTTTTCTCTCACTCTCACGCACAAAGCAATTTTCGTAAAAAAAAAAAAAAAAAGTGAAAAAAAAATATGTACATTTGATATAGATACCCCCTCTTTTGCTATAAAGGCATAAGATGAAAGAAAATAACTCAAAGGGTGTTTTTTTTGTGGGGTGAGGGTGGGGGGTAATAATAAAATATCAAAGGGTGAAAAGTTTAAAGAAAAGAACTTATGGCCAAGTGATACCATAATAAGGTTATACAAAATGGGAAATTTGATTAAAAAAAAAGGCCAAGACACTAATTATTTATTTCCCTTAAGCAAAATTCTTTAATAATAATAATCAAAAAGAAAAAGGAAATATACAAAATGAGGAAAGAAGAGATAAATACTTTGTGTGATAACTTACAACTAGTTTCATAAGATATTTAAATACCGATTGTACGAGATGTTTAAATACCGATTGTACGAGATGTTTAAATACCGATTGTACGAGATGTTTAAATACCGATTGTACGAGATGTTTAAATACCGATTGTACAAGATGTTTAATCAGGGAATGAGAATAAACATGTTAAAAAAGATAAATGTGTAAATCATGCCATGATAAATATAAACAAAACCAAATATACCAACATAGAATCTATTGTCCCTTTACCTGGACTGAATCTATATTGAGTCTATGGAGGTGGAGGTGTGTGGTGTAATTGTTACCATCGTAGGAAATGTTCAAATCTTGAACAAGGCAGTTTGCATTTCACAGTGCAAATACCCTTGGGAAAGGTATGAATCCAACTATTCTCCTCCAGCTATGGGTAAATAGTTGGGCAGACTGGGCTCTTTAACATTGGTTAGGCAACCAGTCTAGAAGGAAAACTGAATTCAAACCTATTAAACTCTACTAAAAAAAAAAAAAAAGAAAAAATGACCTTGTGTCACATCCTACTAGTGCAAAGGGGTTGGTAATATATATATATATATATATATATATATATATATATATATATATATATATATATATATATAAATAAATAAAATCTTGCTTACGACCTGATTCTGTTAATTAGTACCCTGGCAAATATTCTAATGGTAATAGAGAGGAATACAATTACACAGAAGTTTTTAGTATTTTAATAACATGATGTACAAAAACAATTAAAATCTTACTGATACTGGAGAAAATAAAATAAAAACTATAGGAATAAAATATGTTCATTTTTACAGGACATTATCATATTGATAATTTTGATACCTGAAATTTTGTACTTCAATCACTCCTCAACATATATAAACTCTTAAGATATTATTATTATTATTATTATTCACGGATATAATTTAACTAGTGTCTTCATCTTGATTGTTCTTATAACAACAAGTTCACAACATGTCAGCAGTTGTAATCTGCAGCCTTCTACAATATCTGTTAGAACCTTCAGAAAATTTCAAAAGAAAATTCTTTTAATTCAATCCATTTGAATATATTCTTCTCATTTTGCTGTTCAAGTTTAAAGAATCTCTTGTATCAATTCTTCCTTTAAGTATAAATTGCCCTGCTGACTGTATCCCCCCTGAAGAAAGGTAATAACCCCCCCCCACACACACACACACACACAAAAAGGGGGTCCTGAGTATGACACTAAAATGCATCTGGTGGTGAGGCTTCAGTTCTTTAGATCTGGATAGAGGGGAATACTCCTTCATTGCCATTACTCCCAGTTTTACTGACCTGGAGTGGGAGTACCTGTTAGGGTCCCATCTAAGGATCAAATAGATCTGTTTAAAAATTATTTGTATTTGATAAGAACAACAAATATTATTAACCATGTGCAAAAAAACTTCAACTACCCCCCCCCCAAAAAAAAATGTAAATATAAATATACAATTTTGTAACCCTTAGGCATAAAATAACCCCAGATTGATTGAACCAATATGCCAATTGATCAATCAAAGTAGAGATACAAGAAAGAGACCAATCTATTTGTATGGATTGAATAAAGGGATCAATTTGAAATTCTCATGTTACCAACTATGATAGACACATGAAAACATAAGGATGATTTAAATGTAACTATAACCACCATCAAAGATGTTAACACTCGTTAGAATACAACATCAGTGTATAATGAAGATTACCTCATCTCTGAAATCCAGACAAAAAATAGCTTTCAAGGTTTAAAACAATCCTGTTTCAATGGGTTCAAGAAGTTTCTTCCTCTACCAGATTATAAAAAGGATCCAGACTAACAAATATGTATTTACCCAACACCTACGCACAAACAGGATGCAACACAAGGTCATATTTTAGGCGGAGTTTAACAGGTTTGAATTCAGAGTTTTCATTCTCCTAGAATGATTGCCATGCCAAAGTTAAAGAATCCAGTCTACCCTATTATTTACCCATTGTTGAAGAGAGAATAATGAATAATTGGATTAATAAGAATTAGGAGAAAAAAAAAAAATATATATATATATATATAAGTTAAGAGTAAGGAAATGAATCTGACGGTATACGTATAGATAAAAGGGTATGAAAACACAATACTGTTAAAATAACAGTATTGTGTGTTTTTATACCCTTTTATCTATACAATATAATATAATATATATATATTCAAAGGCCAGCGTAAATATCAAGCCTAGGTTTTTTGTTTACAATGAGAAAACACTTAATAAAGAAAACAACTTTGGAATATTCCTGGATTAACTTTCCATAGAAGTAATAACAATTACTTTTATATGAAAAAGTAATGTTGTTAATAAAATAATTTTAAATGCAGAATATGCAAACTTCAAAATCTCAAAAGGGCCATTTTGAAATGATTTCAGTTTAAAGTAGGCTGAATATTTTAATGTATAAATAGGAAAGTTATATGCTTAACAAATAATTAAAAGAAAAGATTCATTAAAACAATTTCTATCTAGGACAATTTTATTAATTTAGGGTTAAAGAATTAATTAATAAAAAGGGGCTTTCATTCTAACAGGGCTTCTAAAAATTAAAGAATGTTCTAATCTAAATGGGAGAGTCAGATATCATATATATATTAAAAAGAAAAAACAAAATAAAAAACAAACAAAAAAAAAGCCCATCTGTTTCATACAAAGGCAAACAAAAAGTAGGACATGAAACTATTTCAGCTGTTGCTAGCAACAAAATAAATGTTGTATGAATTAACTGGAGTTTTAACATGGGGGAAGGTTGGACCGCAGGGGTGGGTGGGGATATCTTAATACAATTGCTTAAAGTATCTTAAACAGCATTCTAATGCTTAGTCATACAAACCCACTAAAATTTGCTTTTTTTTTTGAAAAATAGAAATAACTGAAATTAATGTATCAAAGTTTTATCAAAGCTTTTTTCTTATTATTTAGTTTTTTTAAACATAAGTTCATAAGGGGCTGGTTTGGTCAATCGGTAGAGCGGCTGCTTAGGAATCACAGTTCCTGGTTCGAACCAGTCCCTGCCAACTCAGTGCACGAGTACCACAGAGTGTGTTATACGAAATATGTGTTATATAATCTGTGTGGTAAAGCATCTAGGAGCTTATGGTACGTGTGGCACTCCACCTCAGCAAAAAAACCAAAACTACGTCACCCAGTTTAAATGGGGACACCAACATTGCTCGGCATTTTAAAATTTGAATATCAACAAAAGCCGCCACATACCAAAAAGCAGAGGCTTGGAGACTTTTGTTCACTAATAATCAATTTATTTTTCTTTAAACAAATGAAGGCCTTGACAAAGGTTTGTCAAACAAACCGAAACACTGCAGTGTTGGCTTATAAAACATCACTCGTCAATGAAACTAGTGTTTTTTCATTTTTTTTTATTAAAAAAAATTTTTTTGAAAATAAAAAAAAATAAATAAATTAGAGCTATTAAAAAAAAAAAAAAAAAAAAAAAAAAAAATACCAGAAGAGATTCATAAATGAAAGATCAATTTAAGAAAAACAACATTATTTCAATTTAGGGACTAAAAACTTATATTCATATACACAAAGATTATCTATATATTAATACTCTTGTTCTTTAATCTTCCAACCGTTATCATCTTGCAACACCCTCTGATTAAAAATGAGACGTCTAAATCATCCAAGATGAAAATACAAAAATATAAATGCAAATTATCTGGGGAGTCGCTTATCTGCTGAATTTTTATTTCTTAGGAGTGATGTCACTAAATAAATGGACCATTCCATTTTCATTATAAAGAAAGAAGGGGAAGGAAAAGGACATGTGATACAGAAAAAAATATATATAAGAAAGTAGGGAAAAGATATAGAGAGAGGGTGAACATGTGGAAGTGATCACGCTAAACTGTTTCAATCGAACATAATAAAAAAAGGAAAAAGAAAAGAAAAAAAGAGCGAGAGAGTTAAATGAAGGTTATTATACTTTTTACATATTGAAGTATTTTACAATAGCTCTTAAGTAAACATATCAAAAGTTGTAATAATTAAATTATCATACAGTGGTATATCCACAGGTCCTGCTAGTAAAACATGATTTGAATAAGCATGGTGATAAAAAAATAAAATAAAAATTTAAATAACCTAATATACTATCAACTGAAAACACTGGTAAATAATGGGAAACAAAAAATATCTTCATTTAAGAATCTTCTAAAGACTTACAGTTAAGTCACGATTAAAGCACCGATTCCTCACTAGATGAAAGTTAAGCACTGATGAGTCTGCTCAGTAATTAAATGGGTGACCACTCAGAATCAACAGGTACCATAAACAATCTGAAGTCTAAAAATCTAAAGAATCAAGAATGAATATTTTAGTTAAGCACAAGACTATACCAAGTAAAGGCCTTTCAGCCATGCCACTATTTGATTAAAATCAAGCCTCATCTCATAAATACAAAGGGTTTCAATGTCTATCAAATATCAATATTAGTTCCGATATATTTTGATGTTTAATTTTAAAATGTTAAGAGATTCAGTAAAAAATATTTAAAAAAAATAAATAAATAAATAAATAAAAATAAATAAAACTAAGTTATAAAATATCACACGGTAATGTCAGAAATCTTCTATCCTGGTCTTTCTACAGGTAGTTAAAATATTATCTCAACTCTGCATATGTAAAATTAATGAATTTATAAGTAATGCTTTTCTATATTTTATGAAAACATTATTAGAAATCTATATATTAATACTCGTGTTCCTTATTTGTACAACAGTTATCATCTTGCAACACCCTCTTGTTAAAAATGAGACTGTCCAAATCATCCAAGATGAAATGCAAAAATGTTAATCCTGATTATCTGGTGTTGCTTATCTGTCAAGTTCTTATAAGTGTCGCCACCAACTAAATGGACCATTCCATTTTTATCACAAGGGAAGAAAAAGAACATGCTACACAGAAAAAAAATTAAAGGGAGTAGGGTGAGCATGTGGAAGCGATAACGCTAATCTGTTTCAATTCGAACATAATGAAAAGAAGGAAAGAAAGAAAAAAGTGAGAGTTAAAGATTATTACACTTTTTACATATTGAAATATTTAGTAATAGCTCTTAAGTAAACATCAAATGTCATAATTAAATTATCATACTGTGGTATATCCACAGGTCTTGCTAGTGATGTTTAATATTAAATTAATGGCGTGTATAAATTTTTAAATATGTTAGTTTCCAAATATGGAAAGGAACCATGGAATTGTCTTGTCAAATATATTTTTCAAGAATTATTGTTTGTTTCTGTATCTTAAAGCAACTAAAGAACCAGCTCTAAAAGATTTTGAAGTTTTCAAATTTAACACAAAAATTTCTTTAAATCCAATGAAGATACATAATGTCTGTAGATTAAGGTTATGAATAGGATTTTAAGAAAAAGAAAAGAAAAAAGTCATGGAATCAAACTTTTGAATATTATCCAAATGATTGTTTCAGACTAATTATTTTTGTTCATGCTTCATTGATGAATATGGTTATAAAAGTTGAAATCATTTTCCAATTGATTTAGACAGGTATATTTTCTCTGCCTTTTTTATCAATAAGAAATAATTGATTCCCAATAATAAATATGGCAGCTAAGTATTGGATATCACCTACAAGTCTATTTCTAAAAATGTTCTCAATTATAGGTTTGTAGTAATTTAGGCTACCACTTGCCCCACCTCCAGTTAAAGACCGATTGCATGGCTACTGGGCCTTTACTTGGTAGAAGTCTTAGTTATAGACATATCTTATAGATGCATTTCCAGGCTGTGGTTGTGTCGGCTGTACCACCTGGACCCTAATGAAGCGCCTTGAGAATAAGCTAGATGGGAGCTGCACAAGAATGCTGCGAGCGGTCCTGAATAAGTTGTGGAAGCAGCACCCCACAAAGAAGCAACTGTATGGCCACTTGCCCCCCTATCTCACAAACCATACGAGTAAGACGGACTAGGCATGCGGGACACTGCTGGAGAAGCAGGGATGAGCTCGTAAGCGACGTACTACTGTGGAAGCCAGCACATGGGCACGCTAATGTGGGCCGCCCAGCCAGAACCTACATTGACCAACTATGTAAGGATGCTGGTTGCTGCGTGGAGGAGCTCCCAGAGTCGATGAATGATAGGGAAGGTTAGCGAGAGATTGTCATGGATATCCGTGCAAACAGCGCGTCATGATGATGATGATAGATGCATTGGGATATATCAGGAGTGATATTCCTGGATTCATCAGACCATTTTGCCTGGGTGACCCAGCAGAAACTACCCATGGGCTCACTTTCTTTATCCAAAGCTGCCTGGTGTCTTTTTCTGCAGTGGTTCTAATACTGAACATTTTTGCATTTTATACGCAAACATCTTAGGGTTTCACTTATTTTCTGTTTCCATTCAAATATTTAAAATCAAGTAGTTAGGGTGGTACCCCCATCAGACATGCCTCAGCTTGTCTGGTGAGGTAAGTGTGTGAACACAAGCATCACTGAAAACGAGCCGTCAAAGGACGAGGGAGCTCAAGGGAAATCCACAGCCATCCACACCAATAGTAGTAGGATTGGAGTACTTACTACTCGCATAAATCTCCAATACAACCTGTCCCTAGGGTGTAAGTGCTGGGGCTTTCAGGGAAGTCTCAATCCTACCCGAGATAGCACCCTACAGCAGTTCAAAAGTCCAGTCGTCTCAGACTTTTCTCTGCCACTGGACCAACTGTCAGACTGGCAGTGGACGGAGGTCTGTGCACCCTCTTTCCACTTAAAATATCTCTTGTAAATTTAGCTCCATGTCCTGTGACGTGGAGTGCGCTCATTGTCATCTGTGAAAGATTTCTGTAAGCATTTAATTCAAGTAAACACACACACACACACACATATATATATACAAAATAACTATCATATAATTTGTTTGCAATTCAGAAATAATTTCCTTGTGTTTAAAGAGTTTCTTATTATACATGAATTCTAACATAACTAAATCATTAAACCTGCCTAAATAAGCACCCCCACACCCTTTTTTCTTTGCTTTAAAATAGGATTCTTAAAAACTTCACTACACCTGAATGTGAAACACCTATCAATGGTGAATGCTGTTACTATTTCCACCAACCATAAATTTGGAACAAGAGATCAGGGTTCAATTGCTGTCAGACAATGTAAAATGATTTTGTTGTCATTAGGATCATTTAGAATTTATCTTAGGATGTTTCATATTAAGAAATAATGAAAAGTTTATCTTTCTTTAACATTATTTCATTTTTTTTTTTAAATTTGACTATGAGAATTTACTGAAAAGCTAATGAGTAAAAAAAGCCATAAACTCAAACAACATTCTAGAAAAAACAAAAATAATTTTGTTGCGATTTGAATTAGGTTGGTTGGATTTTATGGCATGTCAACCCCTACTGGGTTATTTTATGCTGAAGACATTTTGTTTTATTCATCCTTGATGAGTACTCAATTCTTTTTTTAAACTCATTTTTTTCTATTTAATCCATAGATGGAACCCTACTACCACTTCAGGTCTGAGTGGACCTGGGGGTAATGGTGATGAAGGGGTACCCCACATTCTCCAGAGCTCAAAAATTGGAATTTCACCATCAGATAGTGTCCTGGGTATGACATTAAACTCTAAGACTCTCAGCCACCATCTTCTAGCACATATATGATAAAAACTTTGGAGCTTGCCATAATGGCAATACGGTTGGGACAATCATATAGGTGCTAGGGCTTGACATGGCCAGCCGAATGATCGGAGGGGTCCTCTTCGACTTCCTGTCAAGGCTAAGTAAGGGCCGATGTGGAGTGTTGCATGTCATGTACTTCTCAGCCACCAGGATCCTGTCCTTAAGCATCACGGGTCACCACTAATGACCAACAAGTGGCTCCTACAGAAGGGTGGTCTTACCCCTCTGCAGAGGGGCAGTCAGTGTATTTTACAGCCCTAGCTGACAGGGCAGTTAATTAGTTTAAATGTTAATCTTGTATTTTTAACAAGATTGGCCATTGTTTATTTTATTGTTGTCATAAGTAAAAAGTAAAGTTGACGGGGCGGCCTAAAGTCGGTATCAGCCAGTCAGCGAGGGAGTCTATCCCCTTTTCAATAGCGCTAGACCAAGGAGATTGTTTTAGCATCTGAGGTGGAGCGCCACACCTACCATCAGCTCCTTACTTTACCGCACAGATCCCTGTTGGCGGGGACCGGTATCGAACTAGGAACCTTGTGGTTTCTAGCCGAACGCTCTACCGACTGAGCTAAGCTGGCCCCTATAAAAGGGTGTTGATTGATTTTTGTTCAAACACCAAAAACTGATCAATTGAAAAGAGTCACATTCACATTTAACAAAATCATCTTTTTTAAATGTTAAGTAACATGTTATCTGAAGGCCGATTAATTTTATATCTCCCATTTTATTTTGGTATAAGTAGTCAATAATAAGAATAGTAACTTATTACACCAAAACAATATAAAGTTTCATTTATTAATATTCTTGTGTCTACTTACCTATATGGTAGATAATACTTACACTGACTTTATTGTAATAATCATTATAAGAGATTTTTAAACAAAGTTGGGATATACTTTCCATTGTACTTAACCACCAATAACATTTTCCCTTTCCATAGTTAAAGAAATGCCATCATAGTAACAAGTAGAAAACAAGCCAAGAATAACTAAATGTAATAGGGAATGCCGACACAAAGAGATTTGTTGTTTATATATTAGGAGGAGTCAAAAGTTTTGCAATATTTTGGTATGTGCTAATTTGCAGGATGTATATCACATGACCAAAGCAGTTCAAGGCATGTAAGGTATCCGCTGTAGTTGGTAGTATCATGGTAGTTGGTGTGATAACACGTTGTGCAACCCTTCACTCCACGTGTGATTTGAAAGCCACACAGGTAAATGTGCAATGTAGTCTAATTTGAGAACAAGTTTGAACTGGGCCATAACTCCAAGGAAGCAACCAAAAAAACATTTGTTGTTTGAAAAGTGAAGGTGCAGTTGATCATACAGCAAAGTAACAAGATGATTCAAGAAATTTTGCTTGTTTTTAAGAAGCTCGTTGATCAGGCAAGTTCAAGTAGGCATAAAAGATGTGGATTCTGAGTGTGTGCCCAAAGCCATATAAGCAAATCCAATGAGTAGTACTTTGAGAGTATCTGGGGAGCCTGGTATCTCACAGTCCAATATGGTTTGTCACCTTCATGACCTCGTAAAAGTATCCAAAGGTTCCGAATTGTTACCAAAATAGTGCAAAACATTTGATTCACCCTAGTTGAATAAACATTGAAAATAATTTTTACTTAATGATTAAAAAAAAATAAATAAATAAATAAAAAAAAAAACTGAATTCTTATTCCAATTTATCTATATCAAGATCCAAATTTTTAAATTCTTTCAATGCATTTTTTTCCATTGATTTAAGATTATTTTTATTGAAATGATAGCCGTTTGATTTGCATTAAAAAAAATAATATCTATGATGTAAAAAGGTTAGTAGTTGCTTTGTGGGTTATTCAATGCAAAAACCATCTTTGTAGAAGAATGGTAGTGGTAGTATTCCACCCATAGGGGGGGGGATAAGGGTTTTATACCTTTCCCAAGGGTATTAATCTGAAAGTGAATGTAATAGTATGATAAGAGTTTGGGTTTGCTTACTATAATGTCATAGTGCAGCGTGTTAACCATGACGGACACTCACTGATTTAAAGAAGGAATTTTCAGAGAAAAATACATGAACTTCTCTTAAGAAATGTGTGCATTTAAAAAAAAAATTAAAATGTTTTCCTTTAGAATAATTGAATAAATATCAATTAAAAAATCATCTTGAGTTTTTAAGAATTCTGTTAAAGCAACTTTTCAAAAATCAAATGATTCTGGTCAAATGAGGAATTTATCAAAAATCAAGTGAAAATTTTTAATAAAAAAATACTTCTACCTTATAACTAACAGATTTACAACTTTGAATGGCATGAGAAGTTTTAAGGAATTCTGAAAATATACTTATTGACTTTTATCTAAAAATCTAATAGTTAAGTAAAGTTGACAGACTGGCCTATTGTTGATATCAGCTGGACAGTGAGGGAGTTTATCCACTTTTCATTAGCGCTAGAGCAGGGAGATTTTTTTTTTCTGAGGTGGAGTGCCACGTCTACCTTCAGCTCCCCACAGATCAGATTACCCATTCTGTACTATTCATGTGCTGAGTTGGTGAGGACTGGTATTGAACCAGGAACCTTGTAATTCCTAGGTGGATGCTCTACCAACTGAATTAAACCATTCCCTTACTAACAGGTATAGGTAATACTAACAAAAATATGACAAATCTACAAATAAAAATAAATTTAGAAGAGAATATTCTATAAGAATGCTGCATGTCTGAAATTTACTAAAATATTTGGAAAAAAAAAAAAAAAAAAAAAAAACTGAAACAAAAAGCTTTAAACTAGATTGTATGCAAAATATAAGTGTATATGCATAGATAAGGTTTTTTTTTTCATGTAATTATTTGTATAACATTCACTTCCTGTAATTGATCAAATTGATTAGGACTGCAATCTTTTTCAGTCTGTCACAAACAGGGTTAATAAAAAAAAAAAAAAAAAAAAAAGAAATGGTTGACATTTTTTGATACTCAGTACAGATAAATATACTGAGGGTAACAATTGCAAACCTTTTTATATGAAAGATAAAAAGTTTTTGAAATATTAACACTATGTCATGTGACTAATACAAAACAGAATCAACAGTTGTCTATAAATTAAACATCCAGCCACAATTTAGTATTAGCTAAAAGTATTTTTCCAATGCAGTATATTTGGTGAACAAGAAATGTTTTGGTAAATAAGCCAAGGCCTGGCCTGTTTACCAAAACATTTCTCGTTACTCTGTGCTTTTAACTTTTGACTATATCCAGTTTAGTATATTTTTTTGATTTTCCGGACTGATGTCCTTATCTTTATTGTGGTATATAAAAACACAATAAAGATGAGAACAACAGTTTGAAAAATTAAAATAATACACATCAAGATTCCTCTGAAAAAATTCAGACAATAAGGATATTTCTCAAAACAACCATTTAAGTTGTTGAAGTGCCATACAAAATATTTCTCTTCAGATAACTCAACAGTACCATCCTCTCTCCATGTATCATGCATTAGTTCGTATTTAGTTACATGGTATCAACAGTAAGGAATGATCTCTAACCTATAATGTTAGCATTACCAGCACTTTTGCTGAAATTGGACATTGACAAATTTGCACCATAATCGGTTTAATTTGCAATTTCTCGAGTATTTCTGATCCAATCTTAAAAATATATGTTTGGAAAGAAAATAAAAATCTTTCTAAACATGTAATTTCTATGTGTTTTTATCCATTGAATTATTTTTTTTTATGGCAATTTAAAACAGTATTTTGCTTTGAACAGCCGAAAACACAAAATATGAAATTTTTTTTCAGAGGCTAAATTTTACACATTAATTTGCTTTGCAAAATCAAAGAGGATAATCTTTATGAATATTCTTGAAATTGTACACTTAATTAGAAGAAACTTTAAACTATATTGTGTAGGTTGTTTTTTTCTTCTTCGACCTTTGGAAGTGAAACCACAACCAATGAGAGTTAACGCAGGTTTCATAAAAAAAAAAAAAAAAAAAAAAAAAAAAAAAGATGTGCGGAAAAAAAGAACACTATATCCTGAATAGAATTCGCAGAATCATTTTGATATATAATGCGTGACATTTTGATGATAGTTAACAGTCAGGATTTTTTGTCAAATGTTCAATTTTGGAAAAAAACGAACTTACGATATAGTAATAAAACGTTAAAACAATAACACACTAGTCGGACAGACTTTGTTTAAAAAAAAAAACAAAAAAAAAAACGATGTAATTAGGTATTCTATTTCGTGTATGTAATACAACATAGCAAGTATTCAAAAAAGGTATTTTTAAGTTCAAAGTGATGTTATTTAAATTAAAACTGCATATGTGTATACATGCAGTATTAAAATGAAAATCTTGAATAATAATGTGGTAAAGTTGGAGAATTTTTTTTTTTTTTAAGTTGATATCTGTACCTCTTATTCTCTAAATAATGGGTTACAGCATAGAGATACATACAATTTGAGTGCAGAAAGAACATACAATTTTAAATAAGAATGCCAAAATTTATCAAAATTGTTACAAAAATAAAGAAATGGTGAAGAAATTACTGAATTTCTTGTTCTGAATTGGTCCATGATTTGACATTTTGTCTTAACAAAATCATGTCCACTTTTGTACCCCCAATTGTAGGGGTTTAAATTCTCATAACTTTTGAACCACTGGGGACATTTGCATAATTCAAATAGTTTTGAACTCCATTTACAAAGCTCTATTTAACTAACATGATTAAATAACCTCAAATAAAAAAAAATCAACTGGGAATGCTAATAGAATACTTAACAGTGTAACCCTAGTACCCAGTCATGGTTAATGGAATGAGAACAGTCTACCCCCGTGGATTGAATAAAGGGTCTGGCTTGAATTTCCGTGAAGGCTACCGATTATGACAGAGTTAGAAAAGACGGTTCCAAGTTCGACAAGAAACACCATGGCTGAAACACCTGTGTATATAATAATAAAGATGAGGACAATAGTCCGAATAATCCAAATAATACATAAACAAATAGAAGGCAAAATGAAAGTTTCTAAAAACAAAAACTAGGTCATTGCATGGTAATGACTAATTTGGAAAGGACAACCAAGAATTAGATAATTAACATTCCAATTCTTAATAATGCAACAAGTAGACCAGTCTTAGTAACCAATTTTTAGTAAATTGTTTGGTTTAAATAAAAGGGAACTGAACAAAGTTGAAGCAGGAGAGAGAAAAAAAAAAAAAAAAAAAAAAAACAGTGTAGAATAATTGATATGACAAAATTTTGCTTTAGCTCTCAAATTATTTTCTCTTTATATCTAACAAACAATTATAAAAAAAAAAAAAAAAAAAAAAAAAAAAAAAAAAAAAAAATCACAGAATTATCTATGGTTTGGTTAATTCATTTTACAGCATATCAACCCACTTTTGGGTCATTTAATGCTGAATCAAGTCATTTTGATATCAGGTTGCTTAAATGGCCACCTATATGATCATCAGATCAAATCTGACGATCATATAAGTGAGAAACTAACTTACTGAGTGCTGTTGACTGTGTCTACACTATCCTAACACACATATATATATATATATATATATATATATATATATAGTATATTGCGACAAAAAGTTAAATCTAACAATGTGTTTAAAAAATATTTACAACTCATGAAAAAGAAAGACCCCCCCCCACCAAAAAAAAAAAAAGTGAATATGAATGATTTAAAATTGAAAGTAAATTTTAAGTGACCCTGATTTTGTTATTACCTGGGCAGGGAAGTAGAGAGAGAGGGGGGGGGCAGCTGAATTGCTCACTCACCCCACACTTCTGTCAATCATTATAGCATATCACTAAGGAGATCTTTTATCCAGATCTTTTTGGCAACAAAACAAAACATAGGGAGAAGTGATTTCCTGCCTTTCTCAAGGGCATTAGTACAAAGTGAATATAAATATTTCCAGATGAAATGTAATTTGAATTCTTTGCCAATTCCATTTTGGTTGGTTGGTTATTTTATTTAATGGCATATCAACCCTTGCGGGATATTTAATGCAAAATTTTTTTTTTTTTTTTTTTTTTTTATATACGATTTGTAAGTGAATAGTTTGTAGGTAAATATTTTGGTTTGGTTTGGGTTTATAAACTGGTAGAAATAATTTTCATTAACTTCACTAGCAAGAATATGCACCCTCCAGAAATAAGTATTTAAATTTTAATGTAATAAAATATATGAAATTAGAAAGACTAACAAAATTAGATGAGAACACATAAAAAAGATTACTTATTTCAATTATATTTTAATTAGTTTCTATATAAAATCATTCATAGGATTGATTTTAATACATTCGAGAATAAAACAATAATATTAGAGATCAATAACACTAAGTAATTATTTATTGTTAAAACTGGTATGCAAATTAACCACACCATATATTATATAAACCTTTATTTCTTAATGATACATAAGACACATTGCAGAATTTTGAATGTACTAATAAAATGGGCTGTTTTGAGGCAAATCTAACTGATTTTCAGAGACAACATTAAGATTTATTCTATGTATTAATGATTTTGACACTAAATTAAATACTCATTGATAAACTTAGGCAATTCCTGAGGTTATTGTGATATTAGCAGTGACAGTTTCAGTTAGACAGCAAATCTCCATTATAATAAGATGTGTATCAATATATTGGTAGAAGTAATTTTCAGGTTATATTTACTATTAACTTCATGTATATCAATAAACTGGTAAAAATAATTTTCATTAACTTACAAATAGAACTATTTGATCCATAGATCGGACCCTAACAGGTGCTACCACTCACATCAGAGTGGAGTTGGGAACAATAGCAATGAAGGGGTACATTACACTCTCCAGAGTTCAAGAATTGGAATGTGTACAAATAAATAGGTGGTTGACCCTCAGCCACTGCCTTCTAGCACCTATATGATAAAAAAAGGATTGGATGTTTGCCATAAGATCAATTTGAAGAATATGGTCGGGACAATCATATAGGTGGCTAGGGCTTGACATGACCAGCCAATTGATTGGATTGGGACTTCCCAACCACATCTTCTAGCCCAAGTGAGGTCTAAAGTGGAGCGTTGCATGACCATTTAGTACCCAGGTCATACACTGCTCAGCCACAATGATCTTGTTCACACCCACAGCCAACAGGTGGCCCCATTGGGGGAGGGGGAGTTTTACACTCTACAGAGGTTGATTGGATTGGATTTTATAGCATATCAACCAATGTTGGGTTATTTTATGCTAAAGACATTTTGTTTTATTCATTTTTGATGGTATTCAATTTTTTTTCAAAAAGTCATAGATGGGACTAATAGGTACTACCACTCTGGGTCAGAGTGGACCTTGGAGTAATGGTGATGAAGGGGTACTTCACATTCCCCATGTCTCCAGAATTGGAACTTCATTAGATGCAGTTTAACGTAATACCCTGGACAACCTCTACAGAGGTGCAGTTAGTATAGTCTACAGGCCAAGTTGAGAGGGACAGTTTCATTTTGTGCTGATAACATTTTTTTTAACTGCTTGCAATATAGCAACTGGTTTTCTACAAACTCAAATATTTGTTTCAAAGAATAAACACAAATTGCCAAATATAAAGTTAAACAAAGCAATTTGATGATATTCTTCATTACTATTGCCTAATTCAGTATAAATATAAGTCTTTATTCATTTGGTTTTTTTTATTGCTGCAGGACTTATTTAAGAATCACTGACTGTCATTGATAAAAGGAAACAAAAGTCAGGATTTATAAATAAATATACTTTTAAATTATTGAAAAAAACTTTAATGTTATCAAAAAAAAAAAAAAAAAAAAAAAAAAAAAAAGATTATCTACTCACTAAAAGTTTTATTTTAGTTTCAGAAAGTTTTGAAGATAAATAGAAAAAATCTGATCAGCTCTTCGTTTTCAAATATTATAAACAAATTTAGAAATTTGCTGTTATTAAAACTTTTTTCATACTAAATTCAAAGAAATGACCACCAAGAACATAAAAAGAAGAAAATGTTTCCAAAGGACAATCAACTTAAATTTTGGTAAGTGAATCAAAATAAAGAAATGTTTTATGAAATGACAACTAGCTCATCAGAATGCTAAGCCAAATAAAACCAATTGAAAAGAGAAAAATAAAATTAAATTGATGAATAAAATATTCGTTCCACAATGAAAAGATTAAGGAAATTAAGGAAATTACTAATTTAGAAAATTATTTGTGATGAAAATCCTGATCCATTGTAAGAGAAAAATTAAGAAAATCATTGCAATAATTGTGTAATAAAGATATTCTTAAATTAGAAATATGAACTTTTTATAAATTAAAAATTCCTAAAGAATTAAAATGTTTTGGAGGAAAATTAATTTGTTTACAAAATTTGAACAGATTTATTTGAGTAAATATCAAATGAAAATTACCCTAAGGTTCCAGAAATTTTTTTTTTTTAAGTTAGTAATTTAAAAACTTGTCATCAACCACTAAAAATGGACAGTGCAATGGAGTGATGTATGAAGGGAGGGGGGGTGCAAGAATGTTATGTAACTGATAACATTCTTTTATTTATTTTTTTGAGTCTAACAAGTCAGTTGTAATTAAGTTTAACATGGGAAAATTTTCAAGACAACTATTCTTTACTCTTCAAACTAGAGAGGCTTAACATGGAAATAATAAAAAGAAAAGACATGCCAACTGGATCCTATTACCTTGGACTAGGAGGAGGAGGAGAAGGAGGAGTAATAAGCAGAAGTCTTTACACCTTCATTGGTCAACTTTAGGATGGTGTCTTTTTTTCCCCCCAAATAAAGTAAGGAAACAAGCAGCACAAAGATATTTTTAACTTAATCTTATTTCTTTTTTATAAGAAATAAGATTAACATCCAAGACCAAATAAACATTCTCTAAAAAGTTTTAAGTTTTCATTTCAAGTTATTTTTACAAAAAGACAAGGAAGAAAAACGTCAATAAGAAGATCCATCTAAAATGTTACAATAATGTCAGTAATTGTTTCATTAGAATAGCAGAATCAAGTTGAGAGAGAGACTCGCAGGTGGGGAAACAAATCTAATTGTTATTAGATGTTAAAAAATAACCAAAATCTTTGAAAATTTAAAGAGTTAAATTGTCATATTTAACATTACATAACTTCTAAACGACTTTATCTAGTAGTGAAGTTCCGATTCTGGATGTCTGGGGAATGTGAAGCACCGCTTCAATGTCATTAATCCCTGACCCAGAGTGATAGTAACCGTTAGGGCCCCATCTATGGGTCAAATAGAGAAAAAAAAAAACAACAAAAGAAACATAAGTTTTAAAAAATGTGTTTAAAAAAAAAAATTGAGTTTATGTTGACTATCCGTCAAGAATAAATAAAACAAAACATCTTAGGGATAAAATAAACCAACAAGTGTTGATATGTCGGAGAATCTAACCAATCAACCATCCAAATGATTTTTAATAGATTATACAAAAAAAAAAAAAAAAAAAAATTAAATTCCCAATTATGGAGGAGGGAACTATTGCTAAAACTGGCCTGGGTATGACCTTAAACTGCATCTATGGTGAAGTTCCAATTTTGGAGCTCTGGGGAGCGTCGAGTACCCCTTTATCACCATTACTCCCAGGTACACTCTGATCTGGAGTGGTAGTACCTGTTAGGGTCCCATCTATGGGTTAAATAGAAAAAATGAGTTTTAAAAAATGTTTTTTTTTAAATTGAGTTTTAAAGAAATTTTGAATACCCATCAAGAATGATTAAAACAAAACGTCTTTGGCATAAAATAACCAGACAAGGGTTGATATGCCGTAAAATCCAACCAACTAACTATTGCCAAAATGAATTGAGAAGAGAAAATAGAGAAACTTAAATCCATCTATTTTGCAAAGAATGACATCTTTGTTGAGCAAGCAAGAAAATTCTTGTCCACATGGTCTGTGTTGTTGACAATTCTTAAAATAATTCTTATCTTACCATCTTAAGTTGAAAATTGTAAGTTTTTAATCCTATCATTCTTTATGCAACAATGTAAGTAGTTGGCGGAGTGGCCTTTTGTCGGTATCAGCCGGACATCAAGGGAGTCTATCCCCTTTTCGCTAGCGCTAGACCAAGGAGATTGTTTTTGCTGAGGTGGAACGCCACACCTACTATGCAACATTGTACCACATCAAAAATTCAAGAATCCTATTGATTTCAATAAGTTCACAAAACAAAATCTAAAAAATATTTGTACACCAACTTAATCTTTTTTTGTTCCTTTAGTTTAAAAAAATGACACGTGGATAAATTTGTGACAAGAAGCATATTCGATTTTATATCTCTTTTTGTTGTGACCAAATAATCTGCTACCCCCACTGGCATCCTTTGTGATCCTGTCTATCAGTTCAGGTAGGCGCCAAATCCACATAGTTCATTTTAGTTTAAATTAATTAATTTTAATTAGATACTAACGTGAACAATAACAACGAATAAGACTAAAACGTACTTTGATTATTCGCTTATACACGTGTCAATATTTGTAAGAGACCACATAGAAACAAATAAAATAAGGTCAACGTGGTGGTGTTGCTTAGAGACAAACTTAAAAAAATAAAAAAAAAACACTTTAGAAAAAAAAAGTATAAAGTTCACCAGTCTAAAAAAATTAACTTTGTAGAAAATGAATAAGTTAAAATGCTTGAAAAAAAATAATATATAAACGTCTACAAAACGAATTAGTAGATTTTGTAAAACTCTTTTCTTCAGCTTTTCATGATGACAACTAAGCTTCTTGATAGTCCAAAATTTTAGTTGCTTTGAAATATTCAGAGATTATTGCGTTATTGAGAAGAAAAAAAAATGTATAGGAGGACTGAAGACGATTTATTTGGATGGGGGTGAGAGGAAAGAATGTCTTGTGGTGTGTGTAGTGGTGTGTACATGTGGCCAATCAACAGTAGGACGACCTTAAAAATCCACTAACGACGACGACACTAAACAGTTGACTATCCTAAACAAAATACTCTCAGCGCTAAGAGAAAAAAAGGTGACTATTAAGTGAGGGAGTAATATGTAATCTTTATAGCTATTTCAAACGAGGTAGTAAACAACAATAGATATTTGGATAGATTTTATAAATATAAAAAGTTTATTTCTTTGGGAAATTCTTAATCTTTGCTCAGTTTACAAATTTTATATGAAATAACAAAAGGAAAGGAAATATAGAGTGAACCCCCACTTTTTAGCCACCAGCTGGGTAGCAAAAGACTAACAATAACATAACTATTATTAACCATTTTTATCAAGCTTAACAAATACCAACTAGTGGGTTATATAACCAACTTTTTAACAATAAAAGTGGGAACTAGTATTTCTTTTTATCTACCATATTATTTAATGTCACAAGACATAACATTCTTCAAACAGGTTATTAATTAAAATGTACCAACGGAAGACGATACATTTTTTCGTATTCAATTGCTACGGATGGACAGAAATATAACTATTGTACACACTATAGAAAATATTCTCAAGAAAGGATTATAAATTTTCAAATACTTATAGAAATAAAATTTAATGGTTAAATAGCACTTGATTATTTAAAAGAATATATTTAATGAACCCTTGAAGTATCTTATTGGATTCTTTTTACAAGTGGTCCCATTGATCACCCATAAAATAAAAACAGAAATGGGTCAATACAATATTCGCAAGTAATGAAGTTTTTACATCTTAAGTGTTTCTTCTTTAAACTATTTTTGACATATTTATCTCAACCAGGTCTAATTGTCAAAGTAAAAAGTAATATATAGTTTTTTTGAATAATTTAAAATTCTTACAAGAAAATTAAAAAACGAACAAGTTTTATCAAATAAATTTTGCTCAGTAGTGCGAAAAATGCTGAAGCATTCAAACATAGAAATTACTTTTTATTTTAGCTAAGCTCGTTTAGTAAGAAAACAATATTTATCGTAGAATAAATTCTCAGTAAAAAAAATAAATTAAAAATATTATAGGGAAGTGTTAAAATATTTATAGGCTGTCATAAGCAAAACAACAATTTTCATGTCAATATTTTTATTTTTGAAAGGACGACACGCCCTAAAAAAGATTGTATTTATTTTATTTTCCCCCCAAATGAATATCGGTATAATTTATCCTTCAGCACAAAATAATTAACAATAAGAACAAATCTTATATTTATTAAATAAAAAGTTAAATATATGCTCCTAAAAATGCCCTGAATTTTAAAGAAAAAGAAACCAGAAAAGATTGACGATTGTTCGAAGTATTAAAACTACAACATGGGTGTGTTAAATATTAAAAAAGTATATGCACCAAGATGACCTAGCATTTGTTGTTAAAAAAAAAAAAAAATCTTATTTGAAACAAATTAAATTATCTTAATTAGCTGTAAAACTAAATATTTACCAAAAAAAAAAAAATGTCCATGATTGAAGTGTTGTTTGGCTTTAAAATTATGAAAACAAACAAAATACAACTAATATTGATAATTGGTAACAAAGTTTTAAAAAAATATTAATAATAAAAAAGACTTATTTTTAATTACAAACAAGTAAAAACAATGTATTTGTCAATATCCCCCCTTTTTTAAAAGTTAAAATTTTTACACTAAAATGTAAATTCAAAATTTAATAGACTTAGTTTTAATACAAAAAAACAAAAAAAAAAAATCAACGGTTTTTAATTTCGTATCAATGTAATTTTAAGAAAATAAATAAGGCTGTAAATTTCATAGTAACAAGCTTGTCAAATAAATAAATAAATAAAAGTTATTTGAGAATGAAATGATTGAAAATAAACAAGGGCCCAAAAGTTGAAAGTGGTGTTATTAGATTAGAAATAAGTCACTTCTTTTACACGTATTGAGTTATTAACAAATCCTTTTAAAAGGTTTGTTTCTTTTTACAATGGGGAAAATGGATTTTAATCCAAGATAAATAAGCGTTGAGGTCTGCAAAAAAAAAAAAATTTAATATAGGAATTAAATTACATATACGTTTAATTAAATGAAGAGATCTGATTTCTTTTAATTAATAATGTAGAAGAAGAAAAAGAAACGAATTCGGTTATATCATAGGTTTTCAGATTTAAATTTGAAGAGATCGAAAGCAGTTTTAAAATGTTTTTAAGGAATTGAATGTATTAAAATAAATAAAATTTTATGTATTATTGTTGATATTTTTTTGTCGAGATATATCCTTTTAATATTTTTCTGATTTTTTTGTGTGTGTAAAAAGAAAAAAAATTAGTAGACCACCTCGTCCTTTTTGGAGTGAGGCATTTTTTTCTCTTTTACAAAAACAAAACATTGTGTTTGTTTGTTTGTTTTTAAAGAGCCTTCAGGAGCTGTTAAAAATATTTTAACAGATAAGTAATTCTTTAAAAAAGAACAAAGGTTATTAATTTTAAATATACATTAGAGACAGGGTCTCTGTTTTTTGTTGGTATTTGATTACCTCTCTATCTTTTAAACCAAGCAATAGTACTTCCTCCATTAAAGTGAGGCGAGTCTCTTTCGAGTCGTGGTCGATTTCGTCTTCTTCTATGTGACGATGGTCGGCATTCTGGACGTCTGGGTCGGAATTTTCGGAACCCCCGACATTTTTCCGCTGTATCAGGCCAATATTTCTCTGTGTCACCGAAGTCATTGCTCGTGCAGGTCTCTGTCGGCTGATAAAGGTGCTCCACTGTTCTTCTTCCTCCTTTCGAGTTTTTCTCTCACACAAACAGTCACTATGGCCGACAACGACACTCACTCACAGTGACGTAGTAATACGTCTTGCGCTCCTCACTAAACGGACGATAATTTAAAGAACTGCATAGTTACTCATTAAAAAAGAAACGACCATAAGAAAAATCTACACCAAATTCCTAGTTGATATAGAGGTTTCTTTGTATCGAAAAAGCAACAAGAAAAGATGATGGCCGTAGTGAATATAAGCGCTAGTGTGTGTGTGTATACATTCCAAGTTTTTAATGTAACCCCAAAATCCACATTGTGAATGTTAGAAAATTTATTTTTTCGTACTGAATTTCGTTTCGTTTCAAGTTTCGTTTCGGATAATCATTTTGCAAGTGGTATTTACTTAAACTTCCTGCAGTGAATGACGTAAGTAAAAAGAGAAAAAAAATTGAAATATTAATTTACATTCTTGGGATTTTTTTTATGTATGAATATTAAAATAAAAAATTAAAAAACTAGAATTATTAATTTCAGGTTTAACTGAAAACTTTGTACATTACAAACAGAAGTGTCCAGCAGTCGGTTGCTATGGAGACAGCGTCGTGTTAAGATGGTCTTCTTGGCTGCTTCCAAGTCAAACGTAAAATAAACAATTGCCATTTTATTCTTATTTTCTTTTTTTTCGATTAATTATTTCCGAACTAAGTATGATAGGTAAGAATGTATATCATCCTTCTGTTCGGATAGGCAATTGGTATGAAGACGTCCGGCTGGAAGAGGTGAGATTTTTTGTTTGTTTTTGTGATTTATTCATTAATGTTTTTTTTTAAATTATAGATTTTTTTTTTTTAGAAAAAAAAAAAGAAAAAGAATTCTGATTTTTAAATTGAAATTTATTTATTAGAATGTGTCTGCTTGTATTATACAGGATAGACACCACCCAGCCACCCTGAAATTTGAATTAATCTTAAAACATAACTAGTGTAATTTACAATTACACCTATTCAGACATGAATAATTTTTGGTGCAAATGCAGAATAGCGCGCAAGAGATAATAGCATTAGAATTGCATTTTACGTGTAAATAGCATTAGATTACGGAAACTCTTGAAGTAGCTTGACACTAACCCTAACACTAACATATCAATGGTTTTGGGTATTTCCATGAAATGTAATGCTTTTTATACACAATCTAATGAATACTAATGCAGAATAGTGCACAAGAGATAATATCATTAGATTATGTATAAAAAGCATTACATTTCACTGAAATATCCGAAACCTTTCAGACACTAGGGTTAGTATTAATGTTAGGGTTAGGGTTAGGCTACTTCAGGAGTTTCCATAACCTATTGCTATTTATACGTAAAATGCGATTCTAATTATATCATTTCTTGTGTTATTTTGCATTTGTACCTTATTTTGTTCAATCATTTTGATTTTTTTACTCAACAGTTAAATCCCCAGAATTACAAATAAGTCATCAGTAATAACTCACAGATGACATACCAATATATTTGTAAGGGTTGGTATTGGGAGAGAGAAATATTGAAGAAATATGGCTGATGGGCGAATTGTTGATAACAGTGGAAGGTGTAATTTTGGGACTTAACTGCCCAGTAAAAAAAAAATGAAGCAAATAACAAATGTATTTTTATGAAAAGGTATATTTTATAATTTTTCTTATCTATATTATATGAATCGATAATATTCTGCTATTAAAGAAAAAATGTTTTGCATCTTATTTGTTATTACTTAATTTATGTCTAAAAAGAAAAATCATCCCCTAAGTGTATGCTCTATATGCACTAATTGCATGGAAGCGCGTGGTGTAATGGTTAAAGTCATGGGAAATGGACTCGTCGCCCCAAGTTCAAATCCTGGATGTGGTAATTGCATTTCACTTAGCGCTAATACCCTTGGGAAAGGTATGAATCCTACTCTCCCTCCAGCTATGGATAAATAGTGGGGCAGACTGGGCTCTTTAACCTTGGTTAGGCAACTGGTCTAGGTGAAGGAAAACTCTGAATTCAAACCTGTTAAACTCCGCTTAAGAAATTGACCTTGTGTCACATCCTGCTCGTGCGGAGGGGTTGGTAAATATATATATGCACTAATTGCAATTTTTTTTTACGGGGTTTATATATATATATATATATATATATAGTCATCCACAGACACCATGTTTCCGATGTTTACATCTCATCAGTGTGGCTAGACTTAACAGCTATTTCTGGGAGTGAACCCGACTGAATTTTCATCAGTCTGACTCCTTACCTCTCTGTCGTCGGTAGCTGTCAGTAAGAGGTGAACATTTAACTGATAATTACATACATCTGTAGATGTATGTTACAATCACCAGAGAACTTAAATCTGTAAACAACAGACGAGTAATGCCTATATATATTTTAAAATAAGTATATTTTGGCAGCATTTTTTCCTTTATACATGTTTGGTTGAACACGACAGACATTTCCTGTCTGATGAGTTTCTTTTCGATCTTTTCCAATTGTCTGGCCATCTTTTTATGTCTGGGTGGAATTGGTGAATGAATCCACTGAAGGTTCTTTCATTAGTACTTTCAGCACTACTTAGTGCCATCGTCAGGTGTAGAATTGTGAGATGTTTCCGTAGTTCTTTTTAAACAGAGTAGCAGTAGGAGTAAGTAGGAGGAGGGACTCACAGATTTATAAGAAATGTTATAGGGAATGCGAGGAGGAGAATTGTTTGACAGGAAATGTCTGTAACATTCAACCAAATATATATATATATGTATATATATATCAGTCATCCACAGACACGTGTTTCGAAGTTTACGTCTCTCATTGACTTTTTTAGCAGCTACCTCTAGCCGGGAGCGAAACCCGACAGAATTTTTGTCTGCCAAGCTCCTTACCCTTATGGCCATCGGTGACTATCAGTCAGTGGCAAACAATTGATACATACTTTAGGATGTGTGTTTTTTTACAATCACCAGAGAACTCAAGTATATTATATGTAGGGATAGGCACAGGGGAGGTAGCTCAACATTGAGTTATTTCCCTTTTTCAAAATATATAGATAAATATTAATTTATGATTTACACAAAGTTATGGAAGCCTAGATGTGTGAAAATTTCCTACAAAAGCAGTTACACAGCAATTTTTAGATTTGCATTTTTATGATGTAAATGCCATCAAAAGATGAATTGAAGCATAAAAGTTTCAGGGGAAATACTTATATCCCATAAGTAGGAACTTAAAAATCTATGAGTTTTATGATATTCCAAAAGATAACATATTTATTATCAATAAAATGCTGACTATGAAAAATTTCTATTTATTGTATTTTGTGTGCAAATTGAGATATTTATATAAAACTATCAGGACCTGTGGATGATTTAGTATGATGATTTAGTTATCATAACATTTGATATGTTTACTTAAGAGCTATTGCTAAATAGTTCAATATGTAAAAAGTATAATAATCTTGATTTAACTCTCTCTACTAGCAGGACCTGTAGAAATATCACAGCATGATAATTTGATTATTATAACGTTTGATATGTTTACTTAAGAGCTATTGCTAAATAGTTCAATATGTAAAAGTATAATAATCTTGATTTAACTCTCTCTACTAGCAGGACCTGTAGAAATATCACAGCATGATAATTTGATTATTATAACTTGATATGTTTACTTAAGAGCTATTGCTAAATAGTTCAATATGTAAAAAGTATAATAATCTTGATTTAACTCTCTCTACTAGCAGGACCTGTAGAAATATCACAGCATGATAATTTGATTATTATAACGTTTGATATGTTTACTTAAGAGCTATTGCTAAATAGTTCAATATGTAAAAAGTATAATAATCTTGATTTAACTCTCTCTACTAGCAGGACCTGTAGAAATATCACAGCATGATAATTTGATTATTATAACGTTTGATATGTTTACTTAAGAGCTATTGCTAAATAGTTCAATATGTAAAAAGTATAATAATCTTGATTTAACTCTCTCTACTAGCAGGACCTGTAGAAATATCACAGCATGATAATTTGATTATTATAACGTTTGATATGTTTACTTAAGAGCTATTGCTAAATAGTTCAATATGTAAAAAGTATAATAATCTTGATTTAACTCTCTCTACTAGCAGGACCTGTAGAAATATCACAGCATGATAATTTGATTATTATAACGTTTGATATGTTTACTTAAGAGCTATTGCTAAATAGTTCAATATGTAAAAAGTATAATAATCTTGATTTAACTCTCTCTACTAGCAGGACCTGTAGAAATATCACAGCATGATAATTTGATTATTATAACGTTTGATATGTTTACTTAAGAGCTATTGCTAAATAGTTCAATATGTAAAAAGTATAATAATCTTGATTTAACTCTCTCTACTAGCAGGACCTGTAGAAATATCACAGCATGATAATTTGATTATTATAACGTTTGATATGTTTACTTAAGAGCTATTGCTAAATAGTTCAATATGTAAAGTATAATAATCTTGATTTAACTCTCTCTACTAGCAGGACCTGTAGAAATATCACAGCATGATAATTTGATTATTATAACGTTTGATATGTTTACTTAAGAGCTATTGCTAAATAGTTCAATATGTAAAAAGTATAATAATCTTGATTTAACTCTCTCTACTAGCAGGACCTGTAGAAATATCACAGCATGATAATTTGATTATTATAACGTTTGATATGTTTACTTAAGAGCTATTGCTAAATAGTTCAATATGTAAAAAGTATAATAATCTTGATTTAACTCTCTCTACTAGCAGGACCTGTAGAAATATCACAGCATGATAATTTGATTATTATAACGTTTGATATGTTTACTTAAGAGCTATTGCTAAATAGTTCAATATGTAAAAAGTATAATAATCTTGATTTAACTCTCTCTAAATCTTTTTCCCTTTCTTTTCTTCTTTTCATCTTTTCATTATGTTTGATTGAAACAGATTAGTGTCATCATTTCCGTGTACTCACCCTCCTCTCTCTATCTTTCCCCTACTCTCTTTATTTCTTCTTTTCTTTCTTTCTTATTATATTTTTTCTGTGTAGCATATCCTTTTTCTTCACTTTCTTTCTTTATAATAAAAACGGGATGGTCCATCATTTAGCTGAGGTGAGGACAATCATGAGAAATAAGAATTCGGTGAATAAGCAACACCAGATAATCAGGATTTACATCTTTGAATTTCATCTTGGACAATTTGGATGGTCTCATTTTTAACCCGAGATGATAACAGTTGTACAATTAAGGAACATGAGTATTAATATACAGATTGTTTCAGTGGCTTATTTGACCAAAAAGAATAGTTTTTTTATTATCCACAAAGAAATTAGAAATAGCCATGTGAATGGTTTTGTAATTGTTTTTTTGTTTTTTTTGTTTGTAAAGATATTGTTTCTTTCTCTAACTGAGGTAATGAAATTGTTTTAAGTTTGAACCTAAAAAGTGTCATTTAAACTTTGCTGAAATTTCCCAAACCAAAATATTCAATAAAGTATCATTACTAAAAGCTGAAATAAACATACAATATAATTGAGAAGAGTTGTTAAATGATTGACACCTGGAAAGAGGAATATAGAGGAATCAATTAATTGAACTTTATGTGATTAATCTTAGTACAATGAATTATCACAGAGATATTGGTTGAAGCTTTGAAAATATTAGATAAATTAATAAAATTTGAGAAGGAAATTAGATGAGATTCAAGAAATCTGTTGGGGAATATTAATTAAATCTGTTGAGCTTTGATCTTTTGTTGTTTATCATAAAATTGAATTTGGATTTTGTTTTCTAGTTTGAATTTTTAAAAAATAAATGTTGTTGAAATGCAGACATGCTGAAATGAGAAGAATAAGAAAATGAAGAGGAAATAATTGAAAAAGAAAAAAAAAGAATTTCTTTTTTTCCCCCCTAAATACTTAGAAAAGGTCAAGGAGAGTTTTATTCAAAGTAATATTAAAAAAAAAAAGAATATATTATGTAATGAGTTCTATTTATAGTTGGATCAGTGACAAGTAAACTAGTAACCCCACAGATTTTGTCTGGTGAGGAGGGTGGCTAGACACCCTGCAGAATGAAAAACAAAACCTTTAAAAGGGTGGAGGAAATTCTTTACTCAATGGCCATCAAGCAGATTATTTCTAAAGTCCAACTGTAACATAATTGAGAGGGGGAGAGCCAGAAATATAACAGTGACATGTAAATTAGCATGGAAAAGTTTTTAGAAGGAATTATGTGTAGATTAGAATGGAAAAGTTTTGAATCAGCACAAAGACACATGGCATCTTTTTATTGGACGAGACATGTGGTGAAGTGGGAGAGAGGAAGAGTGAGAGGTGAGAATGTTAGTGAGTTTGTGACAATGCGCTGACTGAGCAAGACATGGCTCTCACTCCGGCCAGTTTTGGCTTGGGGGGAAAATAAAAATCTCATGAGAAAAAGAAGTTACTTTGTGTTATTACTAAAAGCTATAAATGGCACAAGGCAAGATGTCCCTCAGCATAAGATTATTTATGGTTTTCAAAGGAGCTCTTATTTCTCCGTCGTTGTAGGCAAATTGTCGGACAAAGAAGGAACAAACACGAAAGTAAATGCAGACATTTGTATTGACAAAAATTACATAAAATTGTTGCAAATTTTAATGGTATTTGCTACAAGACTTATATGAGTTAGTAATTTTCTTGGAGTAATGGTGATAACAGGGTATTCTTTTCGTCGGTAGGAAATGTTGATAAGACGCTTCATCTCGGTAGTTTCTCGTCCTTCAGTAAGTGTGCTATTGTACCTGCCTTTTAACGTATGCTGATATAATGCCTTAGAAGGGAGCTGGTTATAGAGTTCTGTGATAAGTGGGCCCTGGTTTGGGCTTGGTAATGAGAGCTTGGTGCTTTTACATCTCTCCTCCAATACTGCTATGTGATAAGTAAGCCCTGTTTTTGGGCTAAGTGATGAATGAAGTGTAGGGACCGCTGTTTACGCGACTACCCTCAGTGGGTGCTCCGTGATAAGTAGGCCCTGTTTGGGCTAAGTGATGAGAGCATTTGTTTTTACATCTCTCTTTGGTAACTGCTTTTCAATAAGTGAAGTTTTTGGTTTTTGGCACCAACATATGATGTTGGCATTCGCCCCCTAGCGGCAGGGGGAGATAATTGGTTATGGAATTTCCAATAAGCACCCCAAGTTGGTTTCCAAACTCCAAACAACAAGGAATTGTCAGCCAACTCAACATCGGCCTAGCAACCAAATTCAAACCTCTTCACATAACACAGAAGAAGAGATAAGTATACAAGTGTTATTTCTATATCAATGTGTCATCACTCCATTCAAAATTAGAGAGTGTAACGCCACACAACCCCTTCTCATCACACCATGTAGGGTTCATTTTTGAAGCCAGCGATCATTAATTTATTGGTATGAACTAAATATTTTAGCTAGAAATTGACACCTGAGTTTTATTTGTTAATTTATATTTTAGTTTTTACTTTTACAATAAAGTGTGTCAGGTCGCTCAATGTGCTATTGGTACTATGTAACCTAGTAATACCTGCTTCATACTCAGATCATTGACAACTAAATTGGTAACCCCATAGATTTTGTCTGGTTAGGAGAATGGCTAGACACCCTACAGAATGAAAAACAAGATTTGTGAAAGGGTGGAGGAAGCTCTTTGCTCAACGGCCATCTAGCATATTATTTCTAAAGTTCAACCCCTCCTCATCACAGCAAGATTGAGTAAACTTGGTAGTATCAGAGCCATGCTGTTAGGAACTTAAGTTCTTGGTAGGGTCACCTAAGGGTGACAGGTCTGGCACCTAGTGGTATTAGGACTACAACTCGACCAAAGGGGCTCTGGTGGAAACCCAAAGAGTATCTCCATAATCATCAGGAATCAATGGCTTTTAGGGTACTTGTCACTGTGTCTGTGGAAAATCTGTGGCTAACAAAGGCATCTCCTTTCCCTGACCGGAATATGCACGCAGGGTTTAGGGACCGCTTGTGAATTTCATATTCCCTTGTTATTTCTTCCATGGAGGTCGATGAGCAGTCCATGGCCTGCAACACTCCATTTAGGCCCTTACTTAGGCTAGATGGGCAGTCAGAGAGGCCCTTTCTGATCAATTGGCTGGTCATGTCAAGCCCTAGCATCCATATGATTGTTCCATATCCTATTGCCCTTATGGCAACCCCAACTGTGCTAGAAAGCAGTGGCTGAGGGTTTTATTGTCCTGAGTATGACGTTAAACTCTATCTGATGGTGAAGTTCCAGTTCTGGAGCTCTGGGGAATGTGAAGTACCCCTTCATCACCATCACTCCCAGGTCCATTCTTACCCAGAGTGGTAGTACCTGTTAGGGTCTTTCTATGGACTAAATAGAACAAAATTTTAAAGTTTAAAAAAAAATTGAGTACCTATCAAGAATGAATAAAACAAAACATTCTTGGCACAAAATGACCAAATGGGTTCACATGCTGTAAAATCCAACCAACCAACCAACCAACCAACCAACCAACCTTCCATGAATTCACCACACTTGAATTCATTGGTTGGAGTTGGCTCAACTGACCCAGGATGAATGTTGTAATAGAAACAGAAGAAAAATGAGTTCTATGATTGGAATTTTACTTTTTCTTTTGTAGCATCTAACTAGATTAACTAACAATTCAAAACTTTTATGGCAACATTTTTATTTACACAAGGAGGAGAATTTATTAAGGAAAAATAAAATACAAGAAAGAGTTTCTCAGTCACCAATTAGTTGTTCTGCTGTTTTTATGTACATTTCATGGATAAAAAGAATTGATTATAGGAAATATTATATTAGTCTTCTTATTTGAAAAAGTCAACTTAATAGAAATGAAGAAATCCATATGTTATAAATTAATCAAGTGAAGCTTTGACAATTATTTTCAGAGAATATTCAATATTTAAATAAAGATTGATTGATTTTAACGGCATGTCAACCCATCCAGGGTTATTTTATGCCAAGCAATAGGTTGTGAGGGATGGTCAAATTTATTGTTATGTCTTTTTTCAAGATTTTTTTATTGATTTTGACAGTAGGTTGTTTGCAGTTGTTTGTTTCTAAGTGGATTGGAAATCAGTTTAAGGGATAAGTTTATAGGATAAAGTTCAAGTTTGTTATAAGCGATGGTTTGGTAGAAAGTTTTTTTTAAATAAAAATTAAAAATCATAGCATTAGAAAAATATCAATATATATATATATATATATATATATATATATATATATATATAAGCTTAGAAAACTTATCTTTATGCAGAAGCTATTCCAATAGAAGAAGAAAAAATGATATTGCTTCATATCTATAAACTGTAATAGAATTGGCAATCAAGTATGGATATATTTATATTATTCACATCTTCCAAACTAAATGCTAGAAGGAAATGTTTTATTTTGGATCGAGTCAAAATCTGGCTTTTACATTATCTATGTATCTCTTGGGATATGTCATCATTGACAATAAATATAGCAGCTATTATGTTGTTATTTAAATGAGAATAATTTCATTTGCATTTTGCTTCATATCTTATGTTATCATAATGCATAAATGCCATAATACAGATATTTAGAAATTTGATTTACAAACAATTAATAATCAAAATTATTTTCTTCCCTTTGAGGGTTGAGATCTTGAAAATTGCCAAAAAAAATGGCCAAAAGTACTCAATCAAAAATATTCACACACAGTTTTAGCCTACCTACAAACCATTTTTTTTTTTTTTTGGTTAGTAGGTAGGTAGGTTAAAAAAACATGGCTAATGACGGTGAGGGCTGATCTTGAATGAAATATCGCCCCTTATGTATATGGATTACACCGCTGGAACCATAAATAGCTGGAGATTATTCATTGAATTGGATTGCCAGGTAACGTTGGTCTTTGTGAGGGACTCACAAATTCTATAGATGGAACTGACACAATTCATCCTCGGTGAATGCTGCCACAACTTACTATCCAACATTTACTCTTATGGAAACAGGAACTGTTATCTCCAAGCATTACAAAAACATCATATATATATATATATATATATATCTACAAGAATGATCTCAGGTGTTTTGGCATTATCCCTTCCAACTGGAAAAATTTGGCTCAGGGCCGCCCTCGGTGGCGGCAGGCTTTCCATAGCGGATTGTTCATGTCTGAAGTTACCCTGGTGCAACACCATGAAGCCAAGAGGTCCAGAAGAGAGAGAGAGACGGTAACAAAACACAGGCACATCAACATCTACAGTGACAGCCTTCACATGTGACATCTGTGGTCGAGGCTGTTTGTCGAACATTGGACTTCACAGTCACAGGAAACACTGTAACTTCAGGGGCACAAGAATTATATATAGTCTTTTAAGACTGCAATGTCGATATATATATATATATATATATATATATATATATATATATATATATAAGTAGCTATGTTCAAGGATTGCCAAGGGGGATCATCATTTTTTTTTTAATATCTTAATTTTAAAGCAATTACCAAAAATCAAGGAATTGTCCAATTTTAATGAAATTTTCACCAAATTATTTTTCAACAAGTTAATTTTATAACAATTAGCTTATTTTATTAAAAAAAACTTCAAAAAACTTTTTTTTATCAATTCACAATTTGACCATTTGAAGAAAAAAATTCCCGGTCCCTAATTTTTACATTTCTTGAAAGATCATATCCTGAAGAATATATAGAAAAATAAAAAAATTAAAAAAATTAAATTCAATACCCTAAAAAAGTGATTTTAAAATTTAAAAGTTATTTTCTTAAAACTCAAAAAATAAATAATGTAGCATGTTTTTTTGTTTTTTTTTGTAGTTTAAAAAAAATTTTTTTTCTTTAAATTGATGCAAAAAAAATTTATTTAAAAGTTTCAAGGTCAATTTTACATGTCTGTCAATATCTGTGACTAATTTGAAAATTTAACAAAAGATAGCGCTGCATTTTATCTTTGAAAAAATCCAAGTTAAAAAATATGCGATGATATGCTGCATATTTTCCAAGATTTTAAATTTTTTTAAAAAAATAGTCAATTTCAACTATGGATGACAAAACGGGCCAAATTCTCTCCCAGTCTAAATAAATATGTCAATTGCAACAGAAAAAAGACTTTTTGGCTACACTTCCAAGAATGAAATTTTTTAGGATATTGAATAGAAAATCCCATATTTATCTTTTACTTCGAAATACCCGGATGTGAAAATATACGAGATAGTAAAAAATAGCGATTTCGATTAACCTTAAAAAATTTTTCAACGGCTAACAAGGAACTGATCTAAGAGAGATAATCACGTAAACAAAATATGAGTTATGTCCCTTTATCTTGAACATTCCTATATATAAGTGAAGTGCAACAGCGGATTGGTCTGTCTTCAGCATCTTTTTGTAGGCTATCTCACAGAGTGTTCATGAACAGAGATCTCACCATCAACACTAAGATCTCTGTATATAAAGCTTTATGCTCTTATACGAAAGCGAGTCATGGGTGTTGTATTACAGACACCTGAAGAAACTGGAGGCATTCCATACCAACTGCCTCCAACGCATGCTGGGTGTAAAGTGGTGGCACAAACTCCCCTACTCAGAAATTCAAAGCAGAGCACACATTGACCCAATTGAGACCATCTTATTGCAACGCCAACTGCTATGGTTGGGTCACACCATCCACATGTCTGCAGATAGACTCCCTCGTAAAGTACTTTATGATGAACTTGCAGAAGGCACTCAAAAGGCAGGAGACACCTAAAAGTGGTTCAAAGACCATATGAAGACGACTGTCATTACACATCTTCAAGTCTGGAAGATCTGGCCTCCAACAGACAGGGCTGTCGAGACTGTAAATGTTCTTTAAAGGAGCTGAGCAGGTTAATATCAAGATTAATAGGGCTGCAGAGTGGCAATGTTTTTGTCATCATGCACCACAAAATGCAAATGGAAATTTCACTTGCAATGTGTGTGATCGCATCTGCAAGTCCAGAATTTGAATAATTAGCCACCAGAGGGTCCACAACTGATGAATGACTTGGAGTGATGTCATTGTCTTCTGCGAGGAACTTCTAAAAAGATAAATTTCACTGGAATTAATTGTTGTTTTGAGTCAGGGTCATCAATTTCTATTTAGAAATTTACTAACCTTTTCTTAGTTTGGCACAAGTGTTATAATAATCCTCTCCAAATAAGGGGGCTTTTTTGTCAAAAAAATCTTCATTTGAAGTCCTGGATTTTTGTCTTTGGTTTGTATTTACCCAACCCCTCCACCAAAGGCAGGATGTGACACAAAATCAATTTTTAAACACATTACAACTGTATAATTTTGATTTTTTGGACTGTTATCCTCATCTTTATTGTGGTATGTAAAATCATAACCTTTCGACCACTGTATTCTCCAGCCTTCCTCAGGTGTTTCCTGTGTATCCAATTGTTAATCAAACAAGCCAAACTATTCAAAATGATTTCTTAAGTTGGGTCATTGCTATGTTCAGATATACAGGAAACACCTATTTTTACATACCACAATAAAGATGATGATAACAGTCCAAAAATAAAAAAATTATAAACATCAAGCCTCATCTAAAAAATTCAGACAAAGAATACAGCTGGTTTGAATTCAGAATTTTCCTTCTCCTAGATTGGTTACCTAACCAAGGCTAAAGAACCCAGTCTGCCTTATTATTTATGCATAGTTGGTGAAAAACTGGTGGTTTCATGCCTTTCCCAAGGCCATTTGTATAAAGTGAAACACAACAGCCTCATCCAGGATTCCATTTCCTACAATGATAATACTTTTCTCTATACAATATTCCTCTGGTAATTCCACATTTCCCCCCTTTTAAAACTGACCAAGAAGAACAATGCTTAACTTTTACAATGAAGTAAGTATGAGTGTTTCTTTGCATTCAGATCAAATTCTTTATATTAACAAAATGAAATTATAGGTTTTTTTTTCTGATTTATAAATTAAATTTCAACTTAAATGCATCATATATGTTGCATTTCAGAGTTGAAAATAAATAAAAAATCTTTCTATTGAAATTATGTCTGAGTATTAAGATAATTTTGCAAATTATAGATGTGCTTTATATTTTGGTTTGTTCTACTGTAACTTAATCTTAACAAAAATAACTAGAGATAAATATTTAAGAAAAAAAAAAATAAGTCCCATTAATTTCTTCTTATTTTATATCACCAGATCTTATATAAATTGCTTTTGAGAAAATACATTATTAATTTATTAAGAAGAACTAGTTTGAATACCTGCCACTTACATTTGTGGGTTGCTTACAATATCATCATCAACATCATCATCATCATCTGCTTATGTAAGAAGGATATTAATCATCAATATCTATTATTTAGCTTTCTGTTGTCTTCGTGTGAGACTGTCGTCCAGGCAGGAGATAAAACTGTATACAAAAATACATATCTATCAAGCTCTTGTTCACACCATTCTCCTGTATGGCTGTGAAACTTGGGTGATGAGGGCTGGGGACCTGTTCAAACTTTGGGTATTTGACCATTATTGCCTTCACCGCATCCTCCGTGTTTGATGGCAGTAATTCATCTCTAACATCATTGTTCAGTCAAGATGCAGAATCTCCTCCCTCCAACTGACTCTTCTTCCAAGACATCATTGCTGGCTTAGTCATGCTCTTTGTCAACAAACCGGTGACATCATTGACCCAGTACTACCTCAGGGATGGAAGAAACACCGAGGGGTTCAACTGAAAACCTAGCTCAAAACAGCCAAGCAAGATGCTGAGCTGATCCTGGGTCCAGGCCTTTATGAAGTTTATTGATGGAATTCAATTGCACTGGATCGCTCCGCATGGTCTGCCTTTATTCGGGATATGGTGAATTCATTGGGTGGTGCTGGCTCAATCAACCCAGGGTGAATGCCATCACATACAGATATACAGATGTATTGTTTAGATTTTTAGGACTTGTTCTCATCTTTATTGTTATATACACAACGTTTTGGCTGATGTGCCCTCCAACCTTCTTTAGGTGTTTCTTGTTGAACTTGGGAACCTTGTTCTTGAAGTCAGGAGCCTTCATGTTGTAATTTGGAGCCTTCACAGAACTTCAAATCAGACTCTTTATTCAATCCATTGGGATAGAATGTTTTCATTCTTAGTACAAGTATTAAGCTATGTTAAGTATTCTATGATATCTTTGCTTGTATTCAGGATTGAACCTGCAACCTACAGTTGATTGTCACTTAGAACTGTATTGACTAAACCCTTATATCTATATATATAAAAGAAAGTTTGGTATGTATGTGTCGATCTATAACTCCAAAAAGAGATGTCACTCAGATTCGAAATCTTGCACACACCTTAATACCCTTCTAACTAAGAAACACAAAATTTTTAGCAGAATTCAGAATTCATGTTTTTTTACTAAAAAAAATCCTGTATAGAAACTTATAAAAATCTTACTATTTTACTGATTAAAGGATATAATTGATTAATTAAACAAAAATCAAACGATTTTCGGAAAGTATCATATAGCTGCTCCTGCTGCTGGACGTATCAGCAGGAGCTTGCCTGCTGCCTATATCAGCTGCCTGTTGGCTAGCAGTCATTCAAAATGTCCGCTACAACTATGACTAAATTTTAACATAAAATCAAATTCTTTTTTTTGGTCCAAACTTTAAAATATTTATTTTGTTAGAAAGAAAAGAAAATAATCTTTCTAAATATGTAAGTTGTATGTGTTTTTATCCATTTAATTATTTTTTACAGTGAGTTAAAAATATTTTGCTTCGGTTGGCCAATAATACGAAGTATGATTTTTTTCAGACTAAATTTTAACATAAAATCAAATCTTTGTCCATATTCTTAAATTGTACACTCACTTTAATTTAGATTGTTGTCATGCACAAAAAATTGTAGAAAAATTAAAATTGTTTCAAAACACAAGTATACGGTTACATTTTCAAAAAATAATATATAAGTAAAAATATCATGAAATTTTAAAAAATATTCCTCAGTATAGGGTTACATATTTGTACATATATATATATTAAATGTAAATAAAAAACGATAAAATGAGTTGTTTTGTAATTAATACTAATGGTAAAAAAAGTCTTAAATTTTTAGAGAACTAATGAAAACGTTTTTAAAATAATATCTTGAGTTTAAGCAAAAATAGATATTGCAATATGAAGAATTTAAATTTTTGGTTCTCTGCTTCTTTTTTTTCGTTACATTTTAGAAGTAAAAAAGGAAAATAGATTAAACAAATACATTTCTTTTAACTTTAACTCAACAAGCAATTAAGAACTGGATTTGAATTGTTGTTGTACAAAAAATTTAAATAAATAAATTACAATGTTACATTGTATTTCTAACTCATCAAGCAATTAAAAACTGAATTTAAAATTGTATTACGTACGAAAACGTTTTTGAAAAAATCATTAAAAACATTTGCAAATTCTTAGCAATTAAAAAAAGGGGTATATAAAAAAACAAACAAATACTATTATTATTTTCAAATTGCTAACTGGATTTGAAACCGAACCATTCGCTTTTCAGTGAAACTTTTGGTAGATAACAATATTCTATTTACAGCATAACACTTGCTGAGCATTGGTGTATAATACAAAGTATGTCATTACGGACATCCAATCTGCTGCATTAAATTCACCCCCCCCTATATTTAACGCAATAAAACTTGAATAAAGGTTATTATTATCTTCAAAATTTTTGGGACCATTCAAAAGAAGAAACATTTAAAAAAAAACTCCTGATGATTTAAAAATAAAATTTTAGCTTACAGAAATAATGAAAATTATGAAAATAAACAATGTTTACATTTTCGCACCATTAAATCAATTGAAATTTAAAGTAGCCAAAAACAAGTTATGACTACCAGCTTTTTTAACAAATTCTTTAAAAAATCAACTAATAGTCAAATTTTCACAAATCTTTTTGTAATTATTCATCTGTTGACGAAAATATGTTTGAAATAGGTTTTTTCTTAAAATATGTTAGCGGAAATATTTTTTACGAGGTCTAACCCCCCCGCCCCCCATTTTATATTTTATGAAATCTGAAAAAATGAACAGATAAAAAACAATTTTTAATTTTTTTTTCTATAAAGATAATAGTCTGAATAATTATATCAGAAGATTTTTATAAGTTTCTATACAGGATTTTTTTTTTAGTAAAAAAAAAAAGAATTCTGAATTCTGCTAAAAAATGGCAATATTATGACATAAAATTATTTCAAAACGCTCAAAAATTTAGGATTACATTTAAAAAAAAGTATTTTCAATGTTAACAAAAAAAAAAAAATTCCCTAAAATAAACACTGTAATACACAAATTTTCGGTGATTTAAAAAAAATGTTATTTCTAGGAACACCCTTTGGTGTTCGTAAAAATGTTTTCGTCTGGTCATGGACCGGGTACTTTTGCTAGTCTTATATATTTGTACCCGATATAAAAATGAGGACAACAGTCTGAAAAATCTAAATGATAGAAATGATCAAGCCTCACCTAAAAAATTCAGACAAATAATAATCACCAATTCATTACCTTTAATGATTACCTGTTTCAAAGCAATTAGATAATTTATCTTTTAACAGGTACCATCAACCAAACACAAATTGAAATTCACTAATGTAGGGTTGCTCTGTCAGCTGAAGTTGTAGAATACACCGACTGCACCTCTACATGGGTGTAAGACCCACCTAATGGGGCACCTGTTGGCCATGTGTGGCAACTGGTGATGCTTAAGGACAGAATCCTGAATGTTCAGCAGTCCATGACATGCAACACTCTACTTTAGCCGGAGAGGCCCCCTTTGATCAATCAGTTGATCACGTCAAACCCTAGTACCTATATGATTGTCCCGATCCTATTGCCTTTATGGCAAGCCCCAACCCTTTTTATCATATATGTGCTAGAAGGTGGTGGCTGAGGATCATAGTGTCCTGGGTATGACGTTAAACTTTATCTGATGGTGAGGTTGCAGTTCTGGAGCTCTGGGGAATGTGGAGTATTCCTTCCTCACCATTACCCCCAGGTGCACTCTGAGCCGGAGTGGTAGTATCTGTTAAGGTTCCATCTATGGGTTAAATAGAAAAGATTGAGTTTGAAAAAAAAAATTGAGTTTTGAAAATATGTTGAATACCCATCAAGAAGGAACAAAACATCTCTGACATAAAAGGGTTAACATGCTGTAAAATTAGTTTATTGGTATGAACTAAATATTTCAGCTAGAAATTGATACCTGAGTTTTATTTGTTAACTTATATTTTAGGTTTTACTCTTACAATGAAAGTAAGGCAAATAATTGATTTTTTTTTTGTTCCTAATTTTTCTGTTATAGAATTATTTTTTTTACAAATCTCCTTTTTTTTTCTCATAGTAAACTAAACTTTTGTTACTAATACTTTGTCATAAAGAAATCCAGTAAACTGGAGTTAGGTTTAGGAGTATCAATATCAGTGACACAGCTGAGTATATATATATATCAATACTAGTGTCCCTTAAAAGTAATATCGTTATTATCTTGCAACACCCTCTTGTTAAAAATGAGACCAGCCAAATCATCCTAGATAAAATGTAAAAATGTAAATTTTTGATTATCTGATGTTACTTATCCGCCAAATTCTTATTTCTTATGAGGGTCATCACCTCAGCTAAATAATGGACCATTCCACTTTTATTATAAAGAAAGAAAGGGGAGAAAAAGGATATACTACACTGAAAAAATATAATAAAAAAGAAAGAGAGAGAGAGAGTAGGGGAAAGATAGAGAGAGTGGTGATAACGCTAATCTATTTCACTCGAACATACTGAAAAGGAGGAAAGAAGGTAAAAAACGTGAGAATGAGTTAAATCAAGATTATTATACTTTTTACATATTGAACTATTTCGCAGTAGCTCTTAAGTAAACATATCAAATGTTGTAATGATTAAATTATCATACTGTGGTATACCCACAGGTTCTGTTAGTATAGGATTATTTTAAGATTTTTACTCTGAGTTTCACTCATTCAGAAAAAAATCATTACCCCTGTTTGATACCAAACTTGCTAGATTAATAAAGTACAACGTGTACTAAGTGTTAAGTGGAATGATAGAGGTGACTTGATATTCTCAATCACTCATCATATTCTTTGATATTATGAAAAGAGATTGATATAGAAAATGCATTTCACTTCTTCCAAACAAAGTTAAGAATAGTAAATACCTAATTATATTATAAATGTAGCCTTGTGTCAGACTAAGACAATATAATAAATACCTACTTATAATATAGTTTTATTCCTGACACATCTGATACCATGCTACATTTATAAGTTGGTATTTACTAAGCTTGTTTTATTAAAGTTTAGTGTGTTGATTTTAACAATAACAGTTGGCTGGAAAATTGATTATATTACAAGAAAATCCATTCCACCTGTTCCACTGATTCTTTATAAGATTATTAATTTACTTTTAAAATTTATTTGTGCAATGTCAGTTTTTATAACTGGAAAGGGTTTTGAGAAAGAAAATATGGAAAGTATTGAAAATAGCGCACCTCAACATAAGCTGGACAATTATGAAAGATCTGTGGGTGTAATGTTTAAGCAATGGCTAGATGGCTGTTTCATAGTCAGATGATTGGTGACTAAACTGGTAACCCCACCAGATTTTGTCTAGTAAGAAAAGTGGCTAGACACCCTGCAGAACAAAAAACAAGACCTGTAAAAGGGGGGGTGCTCTTTGCTCAACAGCCATCTAGCACATTATTTCTAAAGTCCAACCCCTCCTTAACGTGTCAGAGCCATGCCATCCTAGTAGGGTCACCCAAGGCGGACAGGTCTGGCACTCAGTGGTATGAAGGCTACAACCCAGCCAAATGAGGCTCTGGCAAAAATCCAAAAGGCATCTCCAACATTGTCAGGAATCAACAGCTTTTGGCGTACTTGTCATTGTGTCTTTGGAAAATCTGCAGCAAACAAGGGCATCTCCTTTCCCTGACTGGGATATGCATGTGGGGTTTAGGGACTGCTTTTGAATTTCATATTTCCTTGTTACTCCTTCCATGAATCCACCACAAGTGAATTTATTAGTTGGAGCTGGCTCAACTGACCCAGGGTGAATGCCGTAACTGTAATAGTAAAAAATATGTAAATAAACTTTGTTGGTTATCAAAAGAAAATAAAGGAAATATATTAAGAGGGTCCAAAATTGGGCAGATGTTGCATCTGCATAGATGGCACTCCAGCACTGTGACATGAAATCAGCAAAGCCTGTTGGTATCCTGAGGTACTACTAAGATACCTTAGGTTAGTACTAAGGATGCTTTGGATCCAGAGTCATCATCCTCTGATGAAGCCTTTGTTGGAGGAACTACTATTGTCTTTCCAGGTATTGTTATAATATATATATATATATATATAATATATATATATATATATATATATATATATGTATAATATGAACAAAAAGTAATAAGACAAATAGGAATATTTTTTATATTACTTATTTTTTAATAGTTCTCTCTCTACTAGTTTTGATCTAGGGTCACCGTCAAGAGAAAATATGAGGAAAAATGAGAAAAAATTGACAAGTCACAAAAATTCATTTAAAGAAAAATGTACATTCAAATGTGACCAGTCCATTTGTTTATCGGAAACCATTTTCTGGTTAAATTCATCAGGATTGTCTTGTTAATGTATATATAAATATATGTGTAAATGTCCTGGCTCTTTATCAAAGCATAGGGAAATAATCATGAAAAGAATTGAAGAGATTATTAACTATCCTTCCCTGTTTTATTCCTGTTTAAAGGCTGTGTATGTTATTAATAGTAATTAATTGTCTAAAGTATATATATAATATATATATATATATATTCTCACTTGATAATTTCTGTACATTACATGTATTTACCCAACCCATATGCATGAGCAGGACGTGCTACAAGGTCAATTATTTTTAGCAGAATACAGCTAGTTTGAATTCAGAGTTTTCTTTCTCCTAGACTGGTTGCCATACAAATGTTAAAGAGCCAAGTCTACCCTACTATTTACCAGTTTCTGTAGATTATACACCAGAAATATTCATAGCATTTTTCAAGTTTTTGTTTTCCCATACATATATTTACTGCAAGTTTTTTCAAGTGCAAATTTAGTTTCATCTAATCAAGAAGTAACTGATAATACTGTGTTTAAAACTCAATGAATTGTTACATAACAATAAATTTGAAGCATTGTTGATGTTAATAATATTGCCAAACAAGTAGTTGTGCCGTTGGCATTGTAAACATTTGGCAAAAGGTGTTATTTATTTATGAAGGTTTTGGATATAAACAATTTATTCAAAGCTTTGCCAAATTGGCACCATATTTTTTCATAAAAAATGTATTTCTTAAAAATGTGACAAATATTATATACAAAAGAAAACATACATCTATAATTATATCTATATCTAAATCTATCTATCTATCTATCTATCTATACATATATAAAGAGCAGTTTTGTATATGTATGTATGTGTGTATGTCTGGCTGAAACTATGAAAATAAAAATTAACGACAAAGTAAATATATTGTTATATATTGGACCCGTCAAGGAACACGAACATTTGTATTCATAAAAATATAAGATTATATCTTTATTTCCTCGGTTGTGTGCAGACTGAGAGTCGTTAGCAGGGGTTACGCAAATATGGAGCCTTTGGGAGTTCTCTGCAAGCAATCTCAAACCTGATCTTTTCTGCCAGGTTGATTTCCACAGGCTTTTTTTATTATGGTCCAATTCATAGTGTCACACCTCTTTTGATCGTGACACCTATGCAGTTTTTCTGTAGACACACCTCTTTGCCCATGCAGCTTGTTTTCATTGGTTATGGGCTACACCTACAGATTTTCTGCATCTACACAGTGTCAAATGTACACCTGATCTTTAGGTGGCAAAGGTCAGTTCAATGCCATATCCTGTTTTTGTTTCCATGCCCGCACTTGACACCCACACACTTCGTGCATGCAGCCCAGTCTACAGGTGCAATATATTATATATATATATATATATATATATATATATATATATACATTAACTATCACCAGATCTTACTTTTTGAGCAAAAATAATGAAGACTTGATTTATATAATCGTGAAGATAATTGAAAAATAAAATTTAAATACTAACAGCATGAATTTTTTGCATTTAATATTTTGAATAGGAAACATTATTTTTTTCTTTTCAAAGTGTCTGTGTCACTTTTTATTCTGATACTCCACCAGCCAATCAATGCAAGGTCTTTTTTTATGAAATGATTTTAATGGGGTATACTGTGAGGATCCAACTCACGATTCAGTAATAATGGATTTGCCTGACTAATTTACACCCCCCCCCTACCCTGGCGATGCTGGCTAGTTGCTTCCAGTGGAAAAATAAATGTCAGTCCATTTTGCATATAAAACTGAATGTATTTTTCATTTGTCAGAATTTATTGCAAATCTTAAAATCCATATTGACTGATTTTTGTGTGACAATTATAAAGTATGAAAGATGTGGTCTCTGGTGTTCAGGCGTCAAGAGTCGAATTGCAAATGGCTACTTTCATGACTATTTAAACCTGTCTATCTGGTCAAGAGCAGATAACCCTGTTCAGCCTTGATACAGGGGCAGATCACTCTATTCTACTTATACATGCCCCCCCCCTGTGACCATGAGATGAACCGATGTTGTCATCTTGATTTGTATGCGCCTATGGATTCGTGTGATTGTTCGCACATTTGTGGGGACAAGGTTGTTGGCGCATGTACCCTATGACATGACCATTGTCTCAACGGCAAGGGCTTGACTGGGTGTAAGCACTTTCCTACATTGCCCTCAGCCACATCTATGACATCGTCAACCTCCATTTCCTCCCCGGTCTTGAGGTGCATGCTGGGCAATGTGACATTGAGGTTATCATCAGTGTCCATGGCGTCATTGCTGTGGAGATTAAATCCATAGGAGAGTGTCAAGTTTCCGGTGTGGACTGTCAACCACTTAGTATATTTTACGGCGGAAGTGATGGTTGCGTAGCATTATCCAATTGCTCCCATGCACCCACACCGGGTACTGTTGGTTACCACACGTCTCCATGATCCTGCCCACAGCACCATATAAAGTACAAAAGACGTGGTCACTGGTGTTCATGCGTCAAGAGCCGAATTGCAAATGCTACTTCCATGACTATATCTGTCTGCCTGACCAAGAGCAGATAACCCTGTTCAGCCTAGACACAGGGGCAGATCACTCTATTCTACTTATACAACAATAAATAACATAGTAATATTTTGAAAAATTGAATTTTCTTTTCTTAAAATACAAGTTGCTTTTTTTGTCTATATAATCTGTATACTATACTGTTTTATTTGGTCAAACATGAGTGATATTTTTTCTTTCTCTTTCAGTATCAAGTAAAAGATTTTCTAGAAAAGAAAGAAAATGGTGAGCTTCTCATGCAAAAAAGAGCCATTGTTGCTGAAAATATATTGAAAAAGGTAAGTAAAGTATAAATGTTTTATTGAGCTTTAAAAGATAAAGATTGGTCTGACACCCAGTAGTATGAGGGCCACAACCCAACTAAAGGGCTCTAGTGAAAATCCAGAGGGCGTCTCCATCATCATTAGGAATCAACGGCTTTAGGCATACTTGTCACTGCATCTTTGGAAAATCTGTGACAAACAAGCGCATCTCCTTCTCCTGACCGGGATATGCATATGGGGTTTGGGGATCACTTGTGAATTTCATATTCCCTTGTTACTCCTTTAATGAATTCACCATGCTGAATTCATTGGATGGAGCAGGCTCAACCAACCTTGGGTGAATGCCGTCACAGTTCATAGTTTAGAAGATAATTCTTCTGTAGAAAAAATTGAATTGCCAATGATAAAAGGAAAAAGTATAAGGCTGAATGTAAATGGTCTTCATATTGCTTACAAAATAGAACAAAAGAGGATGAAGGGGAAGTTTTCCATCGGTTTATTGTTTAAGGAAACCACATATGCAAATTGGCTACTGGTATGATTCCTTTTTCTTTCTGCTACATTTTAAATTTCTTTTTCTTGTGATTTTACTTTAAACCAACTTTCCTTTTTGATTTATTTCTGTGTTGTACAGGTTTTTTTTTTCCTTTACCATTGTAATAAGTAATTGAGAGTTATCTCCCCTATGTGTAACTCTTTAGCTTTGTAAAACTATATAAACTCCCAAGAGAATGGCAAATGTATTCTAAGTAGAATAAAGCTTACTCAAGTCCGACTGTGTATGTTCACTTATTACTACAACCATTTTCATTTTTTTTTTTAAATCCACCATTTGCATCTTTTATTTAATAGGATTGCTATTCTTGTAGCCTTCTTTCAGACTTTTTTTTTCCATCTGCTATTTTAGATTTTTTTTTATACACCCAACTATTCTATAACACCTTTCAAGGCTACAGAATGTAATTGTTCAGATGTTTTGGCAGACTTCTAGTTCTCTCAGACTATCATAAGCTTTGGGAAGGGTCACCTTTTGTACCCAACAAACAACAAGAGCATGATGTCTCAGCGTCTTCCTCTATCTCACTATACTTACCTTAATTAGAAGGGAAGGATCAAAGTGTAGTATCTATGCTTTGAAACTTACCTTCTATGCCTGGCCTTGGCTGGGGGTCCAGTGTGATTCGGCCACTGGATCAGGTTCAAGTACAATTATTAGCATTGATCTCAGGGGGTCATCCCCCAGGCATTACCTGTCCCCCCTGGGTTTATTACCCAGCGCCTGAGGCGCCCCCCTTGAGAGGGGAATGCCGAGGGGATCAACGCAATTTGTTCTTTCCCACTATGAGCTTCGGCTTGTGGGTGGGCCCACGTTAAAACGAGGCCTTGTGCCCAGTCCATAAAGTGGGGTATGAGACAAATACCCTCTTCCTCTATCTCACTATCGGAATATCGCAGTGGGGTAGTTATTTCTACAGGTGCCTGTGGAAGTGTAGGAACATTTGTAGTGACAGGAAGGTACTCTATTTCCTCATCTGAGCTATCATTACCATGTTGCTTGATTGGAATAAATGTGGTAGGGCTGAAATTATCTGGCACTTTATAGCATTTGGAACCTCTGATGTGGTATGCTGCCAATCTCAGTTGGGTACTAGTAAACTTATTTATATAACACCATTCTGGGTCATCAATCTTAGTGACTATGTACCGATCTGATGGGTTATATTTGTATCCCTCAGAATAGAGGTATACAAGATCACCCACAACTAACCTAGCCTTTAATGCAGGTGTAAGATTCAAAGTGATAATTGAAGATACAACTCCGACAAGGGTTGAGGGTCAATACATTTTATATAATACAGCACATGAATAAACAAGATACATAAACAATGGAAGATAGAATAGTGTACATAAACATACATACATAAAAGTCACTGACAAGATAATATAAAAGTACACATAATATAAAGGTACAGACATGAGACTAAGAATAGTCCATGCTGTATAAATCACTTACAGTGATCAGTACCCGGTGTTGAGGGCCGAAGCCCCAACGAGAAGGGAATGACAATTGTCTAACCCATGTGGTCTCGTAGCGAGGAATGAGGAAGAGAAATTCGAATCAGCCGCTTAAATATCATACGTCCCCTGGTGAGAACAAGCAACAACAAGCCGGGCAGATAACTCTTTCAGGCAAATGGAAGATATCCCTACACAGGTTTGCCCTCTGTTGACTTTGCCATTTTACTGTCACTGGGTGATTCATCTTTGTGGTGGGACTCATATTGGTCGGATATCAATTTGGCATCGTCCACAGAGATTATTGAGTTTATAAACTGGTCTCTTCAGAACCACATTTCTTGGAATGACAGGCTGCATTTACACAGGTGGGAATTTAGTCTGCTGACATCTAGTGCTAATGTTAGATGTGAGACCACTTGTAAGGTCCTGGTGAAGGATTTCTAACTCTAGCTCTTGTAAGTAAGTAAGTAAAGTCGTTGGAGTGGCCTAAAGTCGGTATCAGCCAGACAGCGTGGGAGTCTATTCCCATTTCACTAGCGCTAGACCAATGAGATTGTTTTTTAGCATCTGAGGTAGAGCGCCACACCTACCATCAGCTCCTCACTCTACTGCACAGTTCCTGAAGTTAATGGCTGCCTGCTTGTGAAGCATAACATACAAATACGTTTCGCACTCACCAATCTCTCTCTCTCTCTCTTCAATCTTATTGAGAAACTAACATTTATAACGAGGTGGTAATCAAGATATATGTAGAGAGAGGGAAGGGATAGGCAGATTGTAAAGTAAGAGACGGGTCAGTTATTGTAAATTACAACTAAATAAGTAAAGTAAAGTCGTCGGTATCAGCCAGACAGCGAGGGAGTATGTCCCTTTCACTATCGCTATGCCAAGCAGATTGTTTTAGCGTCTGGGGCGAGGTGCCACACCTACCATCAGCTCCTCACTTTACTGCACAGATCCCTGTGCTACTCATATGCTGAGTTGGCGAGGACCGTTATCGAACCAGGAACCTTGAGGTTCCCAGCCGAACACTCTACCGACTGAGCTAAACCGGACCCTTGTTCTTTAGTCTGTTGATCTTGATTTTCTGATAGGTGACCCAGCTTAATGTGAAGGGTGTGGAGCAGGCCAAGGAGTAGTGCTCTTGGTATAATAATACATTCTCTAGCACTTTAAAAGGACCTGGTATGCTTGATGATTAAACGACCATCCTTTGTTATGGTGATCGGTCACACGTATCGTTTTACATCTTTTAGATTGCAGAATTTTTATGTCATGAGTAAACTGGGCGTGCATGTGGTGTAAGTCAGAACATTCAGCCTGTACCCTTCACCAGGTGAACTGAGTGATAAAGGGCATAGAATATTTAAAATTTGGGGTAACATTTTATTTTGTAAAAGGAAAATTTCAACATGTAGAAATAGTTTTGTTGATACTAATTCACTTGAAATAAACCTCTGTTTTTTTAAAAAGATCTTTTAGATTCTTCATATATTAAAAAAAAAATTTACGTCAATAAATGAAAAAAAATGGAACATGATATGCACATACACACACACACACACACACACACACACACATATATATATATACATATTAATTATTGTAGATAATATAGGTGCCATATTTCTAATCAAATAGTGCTCAATATCATTACTAGAGCATTTATATTTAAGTTAAGGTAGCGTGGACATGGAGTCAACGCCTGGTTACTGACAGTAAGGCAAGAAACTGTCAGTAACTCGGCACTGTTGACTGCATGTCCATGCTACCTTAACTCAAATGTATATATATATATATATATATGTGTGTGTGTGTGTCTCTGTGTGCATGTGTAGCAAAACAAGTCTAAATTAGTTAAAGGAAAACCAAATCAAATTATTTGAATGGGCATCTAAATTTTCAGATTTCAACATTATAGAATCACTGAGGAATAAATTGAAGAGGATTTTGCATGAGAGAAAACACACAAATCTTCAAGAATTTGAACAATATTTCTATAAAGGATGGGATAAATGGATTTAGAGAAGATCAACATTTTTAAACTTCATTTTAAAAGATTACAATCTGTAAGTAAGTAAAGTCGTCGGGGCGGCCTAAAGTCGGTATCAGCCAATCAGCGAGGGAGTCTATCCCCTTTTCACTTGCGCTAGACCAAGGAGATTATTTTAGCGTCTGAGGTGGACCGCCACACCTACCATCAGCTCCTTACTTTACCGCACAGATCCCTGTGTTACTCATACGCTGAGTTGGCGAGGACCGGTATCGAACTAGGAACCTTGTGGTTTCTAGCTGAACGCTCTACCGACTGAGCTAACCCGGCCCATAATCTGTAATACTTACTAAAGGTGAGGGAAATACAAAATATCAATTCCAGATGTATGTCATCTTCTTTCTTTGTATATACTTTATGATTGATTTAAATATACTTTTAATGTTTGTTTTTCTTATATATTACATTAGAAAATATTTTTTGTTTATACAGAAGAAGAAATATTTACCAAAACTTAAATTTATTGACAAATTCAACCTCTAAGTAGCATGCACAAATTTTGGACACAGATCAATAAACATTGTTTAATATTTACTAGCATGTCACTTATTTGCTAAGATGGCTGACATTTGGAATAATTTGAATGGAGTTTCTTGCTGAAATTAACTCCAATTTTATTCCACTTCAGTTGAGAAATTACCTGAAGATTTCTCAGGTTTTATAGATTCCTCTAATGAATTCTAGTTTAAATTCCTTTCATAGATTTTCTTAAAAAGCGATTACAAATCCCATTTGTCCAATACTTTTACATGAAATTGTGTATGTATATATGTGTGTGTGTGTGTGTGTGTGTGTGTGTGTGTGTGTGTGTGTGTTATAATATCCAACACTTTTAATTTACCAATATTAACCACAGGTACCTGAACTTTTTAGAATCTCAGTATTTGGAAATCTTAGCAGCCAACATCAATAAAATAACAGTTATTATTTAAATTTATTCATTAAATGTTTGACAAATAAATGAAAAGAGGTGAAACAAATTTGCTTTCTTTTAATAAAGAACAGAGGAATATTTCTATTATTTCATGAACATCTATATACAGTTATATATTCAAAAGTGTGTTGTAAAGGAATTTCAGCTTATCTCACAAGCTGTTGTTTGATCTTTGCTGAATTTTCTATTATTATGGCTTAAGTTTAATAAATATACATGTGTGTGTGTGTGTGTACAGAGAAACTGGTGTACCACTTTTAGGATACATGATTTACAAGATTGAAATGAAAGAATTTTACGACTCATCAAATTGAAGTAAAATTACTTTGTTGCATAGTGCCAAGTTCGAGTTGTAGTTGTAGTCATTTAGTAGTAGTAATCATCATGAGTTCAGAAACAACACATGCAAGTTGTATAGTCACAAGGGGCTGTTTATTTCTTTCTATGCTTGTGGGTTCTTTTTCAGATAGAAGGAGAGAAATAGATAGTATGGTCAAACTACTCTATCATAAATCATGTTCAGTACTACTATACGAAACCCATACAGGGAAACTGGGAAGCTCCATCTGCCCTCTACGAAAGCCCAGCCTAAAAAGAACGATTTTCCTCTTCTTCCGTTTCTCATCCCAGGGTGAGGGTCACCCAACTTCCGCTTGCAGTCAAAACTGGAACTTCCGTTTTTATTTTAAATCTAATTTCAGGGTCATTCGTCAGTCAGCTGATGGCACTCCATTGAGTGTTTACCCTTCTAAACTTTGACCTCTCTTTGTTCTTATTTCTTTTTCCTCTCTTTCTCAGAAAGCCGAATACCATTTTATTTTAAATCCCCAAATTCCCTGTAGACCATAATAATTACACTACACTTTTTATGTACTCTAGTATCTTCATTTTTTTGTTGTGAACACAATGCTTTGTCTGCTTCATACACTAGCCCTCTTCAGGTGTATGTGGTATATGATGAATAGTTTTAAATCTTATTATAATGGAGTTTCAGTATCTGTCTGTCTATAACCGAAATTACATCTCTTTAACACATAGAATAATAAATCTTATTTATTAATGATGTCTCTATGAAAATTTGAGTTAGATTTGCCTCAAAACTGCCCATGTATTAGTGTATTTAAAATCTTGCAATGTGTTCCTATATTACTAAGAAATAAAGGTTTACATAATATATGGTGTGGTTAATTTGCATAATGGTTTTAACAAAACTGGGTTTAATAAATAATTACTTTGTGTTATTGATCTTTAATATTATTGTTTTATTCTCTAACATATTAAAATCAATCCTATGAATGATTTTATATAGAACCAATTAAAATATAATTAGAATAAGTGTAATCTTTTTATATGCGTTCTTATTTAATTTTATTAGTCTTTCTAATTTAATATATTTCATTAGATTCAAAACTAAAATTTTATGTCTGAAGGGTATATATTCTTGCTAGTTGAGTAAAATTACTTTTTATTGCATGAATTATGTAGTCTAGTATCTTCATTGTTTTTTGTTGTTGTTGAGAACACAATGTTTTGTCTGGTTCATTCTCTAGCCCTCTTCAGGTAATGTGGTATAGGCTAAATAGTTTTAAATTTGTAATACATTGGTAATGGACTGCCTATGTTATAAAAACAAATAAGTAGAAACTGTTGATGGGGTATATGTGTATTTCAAAGCTTGGATATTTTGCTATAACAAGACCCAAGAGCATCCTGGGTATGACGTTAAACTGTATCTAATGGTGAAATTCTAATTCTGGAGTTCTTGTGAGCGTCGAATACCACTTCATCACCATTACTCCCAGTTCCACCCTGTCCCAAGTAGTAGTGTCTGTTAGGGCCCCATCTATGGGTTAAATAGAAGAAAAACATGAGTTTAAAAAATGTGTTTAAAAAAAATTTGAATACCAATCAAGAATGAATAAAACAAACTGTCTTCAGCATAAAATAACCCAACAAGGGTTGACATACCGTAAAATCTAACCAACCAACCAACCAACAAGATACATGAAATTCTTTAATGTAGTTTTGTAATTTAAGAAAAAATCCATTAAGATATTTTCATGATATAATGGCATAGTCTTTTATATATCTATACAATCAATAATGAAACATTGGAGAGTAAGGTAATCAAGATATTTTCAAAGAATGCAGTGAGATAAAAAGTTTCTTTCATAAGAATAGGAAAAGCATTACATACAACAGCATATTAATATCAAAATATGTTTGATGACAATTTCTAGATGTGAAATCTGTAAATTCAATGAAATAAGTTTAAAGAAAAATGAATTTGTTTACTCACTTTCACCAAGCTCTGTTGTATAGCTGTACCTTATATCTTTGTATATTTTGATTGTAGTGAGAATTCCAGTGGTTGTATATTCATCTTCTATTATCTCGGAGTCGCTGCTATCTGTCAATTTTATGTCATCTATCTTGGATCTTTGCTGGTTCTAAGCTGGTTTCTTCTGGATCTGGGATTCTTCCTGGTTTGATACTGGGACATCCTGTGTTGTTACTTTTTTTAATTAATGACACAAGACTTTCTTTTTTTTTTTTTTTTTGAGATCGTATTTTATTTTATAAGTATCACAGATCAAGTCAAACAAGAGGAGATTTGGATGTTTGAATAAGAGATGCTATGACTATCCATCTCATCCAGTCACCCAGCCAAAAACTAACTTTAGTACCTACTTTCCCATGGCTTACTATGGTTAACTGAAAGAGGGGTCAAACATAAGTCAAAATCTGTCCATCATTTTTCCTATGTTTTTCCACTAACCATTATTTTGAATCTAAGCTACACTTACCATATATGATTAATAGGCTACCTATCAATTATATAACAACTCTCTCTCTCTCTCTCTCTCTCACACTCACACACACAGTAAACGGAGAGAGAGAGTAAGGTGATAATTGCTGTTGATTACTTTTTTGACCAATGTGATCTAAGCACTGCAACACCGATTGAAGAAGTGTGTTGAGTGCAAGGTGACTATGTTGAAAAATAAATCTCATTTAGTCAGATTCCATGAGAGTATCTTGGTCAGCCTATTAACTTCTCAGCCAATCCTTGTATACTTGTTAAAATACTTTGATCCATGAAAATAAGAAGCAGATACAGTCAGACCCAAATAAAAAACATAAAAGATATTTTCTCTGAATTTTTAAATTTTTCTTCAACTCTTAGAAATGTCTAAAGTACTTCAGTGTCTGGAACATGTATTTAATTTTTAATGTCATGAAATATTTTAAATTAGAAAGATTAATGAAATTAAATAAGAATGCATATAAAAAGATTACACTTATTTTAATTATATTTTAATAGGTTTCTATATAAAATCATTCATAGGATTGATTTTAATATGTTGGAGAATAAAACAATAATATTAGAGATCAATAAGCACCAAGTAATTATTTATTAAACCTGGTTTTTGTCAAACCAGTATGCAAATTAACCACACCATATATTATGTAAACCTTTATTTCTTAGTGATATATAAAAGACATTATTTATTCTATTTATTAATGATTTTGACTATAAATTAAATACTCATTGATAAACTTATGCAATTCCTGAGGATATTGTGACGTATCATAAGATAAGATGATGGTTTTAGATGGCTATGATTTAGTATTATAAACAGCAGACCAAATAAATTGGAAGAAGGTACAGATAGACTCACACACACACACACACACACACACATATATATATATATTTATAGATAAATGGATGGATAGATATACATTAATAGTCTGTAGGCATTGCAAGTTTTACAAGTGCAGGAATATATTGAGTGCTTGAGGCAGACAGGAAGATTTTCTGGCATGAATTTCTGCCAAGGAGAAATTAATAATTGTCCTTGGATATCAGTATTCAAGTGAATACCAACCTCAGGCAAATACCCAACAATATTAGCCTCTCTACCTCACTCAGTATATATATATATATATATATATATATATATATATATATATATATATATATACATATATGTGTGTGTGTGTGTGCATTTAGATATAGGTGTTAAGTATATATATATGTGGATATATATATACATACATATATATATATATATGTATGTATATGATAAAGAATATATGTGTGCATGCATGCACAAGAGAATAATGTTTTTAGCTACATTACTTCTAACTGGCTATTGTCTATATTTCATATCTCTTTGTGAATTTTTAAAACTTTGTGAATGAATGTGTGTATAATACCTGTTATATATATATATATATATATATATATATATATATCATCATGTTGCGCTGTTGCACGGATATCATGACAATCTCTCTCCATCTGTCCCTATAGCTCATCATTCTCAGGAGGTCCTCTATGCAACATCCTGTATCCACACAGAGCTGGTCAATGTATGTCTTTGTTGGTCGGCCCACACTGGTGTGCCCATGTACTGACTTCTACAGGAGGACGTCACTTATGAGTTCGTCCTTGCTTCTCCAGCAGTGTCCCGCATGTCTTGTCTGTCTTACTCGGATGGTTTGGTGATATATATATATATATATATATATATATATATATATATATATATATATATATATATGTGTGTGTGTGTGTGTGTGCATGAATGAGAAAAGCTAAAGTAGTTCTATTTTGTGTATGTGTACATAAAACTTGACAGATTCTTCATCTTCAAAAAAACCCAATGAAAACTGATGAATAGTGAAGAGAAAGATCAAATTGAATCCACAAGGAAGAAGATGAGATTGATTCATAAGCATCAAAGAAAAAAATAGAGAAATGATTCTTTACATTCACTGTAACAATATTCGCTTACTAACAGGACCTGTGGATATACCACAGTATGATAATTCAATTTTTACATTTGATATGTTTTACTGAAAAATAATTTAATATGTAAAAAGTATAATAAACTTGATTTAACTCTGTAACTCATTCTTTTTTTTCTTTCTTTCCTTTTTTTCATTTTTTCATTATGTTTGATTGAAACAGATTAAAATTATTGATTCTGTGCACTCACCCCTCTCTCTATCTTTCCCCTACTCTCTTTCTTAATATTTTTTCTATGTAGTATGTCCTTTTTCTTCCTTTTCTTTCTTTATAAAAAATGGAATGGTCCATTATTTAGCTGAGATACAACACTCATAAGAAATAAGAATTCAGCAGATAAGCAATGCCAGATAATCAGGATTGACATTTTTGAATTTCATTTTGGATAATTTGGACGGTCTGATTTTTAATCTGAGGGTGTTGCAAGATGATAACAGTCGTACTTTTAAGGAACACAAGTATTAATATATAGATTCATCTTCGACAATTTGGACGGTCTGATTTTTAACCAGAGGGTTTTGCAGGATGATAACGGTCATACTTTTAAGGAACATGAGTATTGATATATAGATTTATAATAATGTTTTCATAAACAGCAAAATATATGGAAAAGCATTACTTATGAATTTATTTATTTCATATATCATGTTAAATTGAGATGATATTTTAACAACTGTACAAAGACCAAGATAGAGGAATTCTGCCATTACCATGAGATATTTTTTTAACTTAAACTTCTTTATTTTTTTACTGAATCTCTTAAAATATGAGATATTTTTTAACTTTTTTTTTTACTGAATCTCTTAAAATATGAGATATTTTTTTTTTTTTTTTACTGAATCTCTTAAAATATGAGATATTTTTTAACTTTTTTTTTTACTGAATCTCTTAAAATATGAGATATTTTTTAACTTTTTTTTTACTGAATCTCTTAAAATATGAGATATTTTAACTTTTTTTTACTGAATCTCTTAAAATATGAGATATTTTTAAACTTTTTTTTTACTGAATCTCTTAAAACATGAGATATTTTTAAACTTTTTTTACTGAATCTCTTAAAATATGAGATATTTTTATTTTTTTTTTTTTTTTACTGAATCTCTTAAAATATGAGATATTTTTTAACTTTTTTTTTTACTGAATCTCTTAAAATATGAGATATTTTTTAACTTTTTTTTTACTGAATCTCTTAAAATATGAGATATTTTTTAACTTTTTTTTTTTACTGAATCTCTTAAAATATGAGATATTTTTTAACTTTTTTTTTTACTGAATCTCTTAAAATTTTAAAATTAAACATCAAAATATATTGGAACTAATATTGATATTTGATAGACATTCAACCCTGTTTTGTATTGTATTCAAAATTAATTGTTTTACCATAATTTATGACTTAATTTGATGTTTTTCTACTCCTTGTAGGTTGACCTAACAGTGGTTAATGATGGAATGGTTCATTTTGGGGATATAATCCAGTTGCGATGTGCTGGAGATGAAGATCCCAAAATTACTGGAAAGAGTCGGCAAGATTCTGTGTTAGCTGCTCATTGTGCTATTGAAATAATGAGTAAGTTTAAAAAACTGGCTGCTCCTTGTAAAGTGACAAGTTGTCGTGATTTGGCTCCTAATGTTAGAACATCTTTTGTAATTACCAGGTAGGATGTTTACATTTTATATTATCTTCTAATAAAGTATTTTTCTTGATACTTGATGTGTATATGTGTGTATGTGTAAATAGGCCTAAACTGTATCTAATGGTGAAGTTCCTATTCTGGAGCTCTGTGGAGTGTGGAGTACTCCTTCATCACATTTGATCCCAGGTCCACTCTGACACGGAGTGGTAGTACCTGTTAGGGGCCCATTTATGGATTAAATAGAAGAAAATGAGTTTAAAAAAAATGTGTTTAAAAAAATTGAGTTTGAAAAATAAATTTTCAATACCCATCAAGAATGAATAGAATAAAACATCTTTGGCATAAAATAACCCAACAAAGGTTGACATGCCGGCAAATCCAAAAAAGAAAGAAAAAGATAGATAGGCATTCTTTGTGATTGAAGTAATTGCATTACTTCTTTGCAATAATAGATGTTAGTGTTCAAAACCAGATACAAAAGACCTGATTTAAAATCTTGCTTTTTGAGGAAATCAGACTCTCCTCATCTGAAAGATTGGTGCAACACAGTCTTTCTATTTACATTAAATGTTATAAATATCTAGCAAGAGAAAGAAAAAGGAAGCTGGGAACTATATCTATCTTATATATATATATATATATATATATATATATATATATATATATATATATAATGTGCACACATATGCTTACATGCAGATATAAAGAGAATACCCTATACATGGATATATTCAATTTGCTGTAGAAGCAATACTCACAATTGCAGTGAGATTCCAATTACCATTGAATTGGCAGATAAGGCAGCAAGTAAGCTGTAACACAATACAGAACTACATTGCTGCCAGCATAATGCAGAGTGGTAGATATTCATCAAGCACAATAAGCACAGCAGCCAATCAGAACTCAAGGAAATCACCTAGATTCAAGTATGGAATATTCCTGAGTGCTATGAATAACAGCTGCTTATGGCAAATTCAGTTATGCTTGGTTAGTTGTTCAGTTCAACAGTGCAATAACTCAGGGCAATTTAACAATCATAGAAAAAGATAAAGAAGTTGAAAAGAATCATTTTATTTATTGAGCTCCTTTTTGATTTCTTATACGTAGAATTATTCTCTTATTCATATTTGTTCTTACTTAGTCAAATATATCAGGAGATCTGCAATAAATATTAAAATCTTATTATAATGGAGATTGTGTGTTTGTCTATCTGTAACCGAAACTATATTACTATACAAGTCACAATGCCCTTTGTTATTTACATCACATTCTCCATGATTTTATTTTTATTAAAACCTCAATTATTCATAAAATTGTTTTACATCATTAATACTATTGACCATATCTACTTACTAATAACATGCAATTGTATTTATATATACAACAAAATAGAGGTTTACAGTGTGAATAGGAAGGCTAATTTGCATATTGATCTTAAAAATTTGATTTTAATAAATATATGCTTTGTATTATTGATTTCTAATTGTTTGGTTTTATCTTAATGAATATGAGCAAACATTTTGGGGATAAATCTTAAAAGAAATCCATTAACAAGAAGAAATAACTATAATATTATTCTTTACTTCCTATTTTAACTAAATAGTTAAATTAGGAAAATTTACCAATGAAAGTCGGGAGTAATGGAAAATGATGGAAGAGTTAGTTTCAAAGTTGTTCTATTTTTTGATTATACCCCCTCCGTTTGAAATCTTTTTATTTGCATTATTATTGAGTTTCATTAGCCTTTCTCATTTAACATGATATTTTATTATACTAAAACTTAAATACTTGCACCCGGAGGGTGCATATATTTGCTAGTATATATAAAGATTTTAAAATAAAAATATATTTTCTAAAGTTGTATGAATAGTCTTCATAGGGAGATAATTTAACTCCCTTAGTAAGACATCTTCATGATAACAACCATTCTATTTACACTAAAGTGTTGATATTTGTTGGATTTGATTACTTTATCTAAAAGGAAAACATTGATGAACGAACCAATAAAAAATGTGTGAGAAAAATTGACTAAAGCTAAGAGACACCTAATGATTTTGTTAACCTGTTTAGCAACAAGTGAATATGAATAAAAATCACTTTCAGTTGAAATGATTATTTTAAATTCAAGGCTGAAAATTCTCATCAAATGTTAATAACAATGACAAACATAAAACTTATAAGATCATTTTTTTTTATAGTTTATTTGTTGTAAAGAATTTTTTCTGTCTTGGGAATGAATAATAAGAATAAAATATCATGAAGATATTAGTGTTATGGGGAGATGTGAAATTAGACAATATATAACTATAGATTCATAAGTAGATATATGGCAGGGTCATGTGATTTATATATGGCAGGGTCATGTGATTTATATGATTAGAAGTAGACAAACAATTTGATAAGTCAAGAAGCTCTTAACCTATGGCTGTTAACTTGACTTTATGAGGTAGAATAAAAAGAAAAGTATTGTGACTGAAGTTTTACATTTTGTAATTTGAAATTTAAATGAAGATATGTGTATAACTGAGAAATTATTAATAATACAGGGATGATGTCTGGAGGTCTAGACTGCTATCTGTGCTAGTTTGAAAAATAATGATGAAGCCAGTCTTGATATTTTTTGAACACCAGATTTTGGTAAAACACAGGATTTTATAAGTGTCACTAGACTTTCAGTTAGGTGTGAATTTTTCTTGTGTTCTAAACTGAAAATCTATCTCCAGGGTGAGGAATTTGAGGATGTGGGGAATATTTGAAAAAAAAAAGAAGAAATTATGAAACAGTTTTGCACTATATGAAAAGAAGAGTTCCTTAGGCACTTCTATAAATGGAAAACTTGCTGGAATAAGTGTTAAATGCTAAGGGGATTATTTTGGAGAAAATGAAAGTTTCATTCCTTGTTCATTTCTGACTTGAGTCTTGATACTTTTTGAATACACCGAAAGGTAAAAGAATAAAAGTGGAAAGAGAAAGAGAAAGAGATTAAAGAGAATGCTTTATCTCAGGATTGTTAACAACATACATAAGTCAATAACTTTAGTGCATATGTAAAGATATTAGTTTATATAGCCTATATACCTATCCACCCTATATATATATATATATATATATATATATATATATATATAAAATGTTGTTCTGGTTCCAACGGGAGAAAATTTAATATTTTATAAAAAAGAAGAAGGTCCGCAAAATGTATTATGTTCTCAGAAAAATTAAAAAAAAAATTTTTATCTTACATACGGGACACGTGTTTCTGATTTGTTGTCTTCTTGAGGCATTGAGTTATTATTTTGGCTGAATATGTCAGATATTTGATAGGTTGTGTGTGTTTCTGCAACTTTTCTATTATAATATATATTATATATTATAATATATATCATAATACTATTATATCATATTATAATATATATAATACTATCATATTATAATATATATATATATATATATATATATAATCCAAAAGTCCAGAGAAGAAATCTTCCTTACGACACAAGAGTTTCATATAAAAAAACCTGTCGCAGTTTGAGAGCTCAATGTGTGCTCTTAATGTTAGAGTCACAGAGCAAATATATAAGTAAAGAAATAACTGCTAAATCTCTAAGTCTTTTGTTATTTCTTTACTTATATATAATATATATATATATATATATATATGTGTGTGTGTGTGTGTGTGTGTGTGTGTATTGGTATATATATACAGTGAGAGTAATTGGTTTACTTCCCATATATATATATATAGATACCTATATATGAACATATATGCAAATATATTGAAATGTAAACAGATTGAAATGAAATGTACATTCTTTGATGATGGCCTAAGATCGAAACCAATCTGAATTAAGAAATTCATTTTTTAAATTTACCAATGTTTATGTGTCTATTATTTCACTCATACTATATATATATATATATATATATATATATATATATATATGAGTAAGAAAAGGTGGAATGAAAACATCACACAATGCTGTTAAAGAAGAAAACAATTTATAATATAATCATAGCTGATGTTGATCAATATTTCGATTTTACAAAAATCATCATCAGAGCTCATTCACTCCCGTAGTTGTTTGGGTCGGAGAGGAAAGTTAAAATGAGTTTACAAAACAAAAACCTTAATACTGCAAAAAACGAAAGACGTTACAATATTCACCAACGTGGGCATTTCGCGCCATATATATGTCGGTCATGTTCCATGTATATCTTTTGACAATAAATGTAGCGAATTTTTGAGATGTTGGCAACAAAGCGAAAACAATTTAAACGGAAGGGGATGGGTGTTAAGAAATGTGACGGTTGGAATTCAAAAGACTTTTATTAAAGGATTTTTTTACGATTAAATGTTTTATTATTTAAATTTTATTTTTAAGTTCTGTGATTCATAAATGATTAGATATTTACTGTAATTAGTTTTTATATATAAAGTGAAAAAGTTATGAGCGGAATATGTTAATATTTAGAAAAGGAGTTTTTATATATTTTATTTAACGATTAATTATTTTTAAATTTCTAATTATTATTATTATTAAGTTCTGTATTTAATAAATGATTAAATATTTATTGTGTTTTGTTTTTATATATAAAGTAAAAAAGGTTATGGGCGGAATTGGTTATTATTTTAGATAATGTTAAGCGATTTGGATCTAATGTAAGGTATTATTTTAAACCGAAAAACAAAACAAAATAAAACGAAAAGATCTTATTCATAAAACAAAAACAATAAACCAAAATTTAATTTAATGGGACGTAAATAACGGAAAAAGTTATGTGAAGGGGATTTTATGGTTTCTGATAATAAGAGTCGCTAGATAAGGGGATATATTAAAGAAACCTTGTCTTTGGGGTATGGTTTTATGGGTAAGAATAACACAAGATTCCATAATTCTACGCAGTGTTTTATCATGTATGTGGGTTAATATTTTAGCACCTTTGAAATCAAAGGTATGATTGTGATCAAAGATGTGTTTAGCTAATGCATTGTTTTGGAAACCACGTTTAATGTGATATTTGTGTTCCGATAGACGTTTAGTTAAGGATCGGGAAGTCTCCCCTACATATTTCTTTTTACATTTTAAGCAGTCAATAGTGTAGACTCCAGCATCAGAATGTATGTGTCTGGGGTTATTTTTATTTTGAAGGATGTTCTTCACTGTCTTCGTGGGGTGAGCGACAGTTTTTATACCAATCTTACTTAAGTTTCTATTTATTTTATCAGTAATAGGATTATTTGGAAGTATGATGTATCTATCAGAGACGTTATTACTATTATGTTGTGTGTCATTGTTTGGAGATGTGATATTATTATTCTTGTTTTTATTATGTATTTTAAATGCCTTTTTTCTGGCACGGTGTACGAAATTTAAGGGGTATTGTAATTTGAGGAAAGACCTCTCAATAAAATTGAATTCTTCATCTAAATGTTGCTTGTTACATATCCTAAGAGCTCGTAGAAAGAAACCAATTATGATACCACTTTTTATCTTAGTGTTATGGTTGGAATAAAAATGGATGTAGTCATTTTTGTTAGTATTTTTGTGATAAACTTTGAATTCTAAACTGTTGTTATTATTTATGATAAGTGTGTCTAAAAATGGTAGGGAGTGGTTATGTTCCAGTTCATGTGTAAATTGGATGGAGGGTTCAACATCATTTAATTTGTCAATGATGTTAATTAAATTACAATTTTTCGGGTAAATGAATAGGGTGTCATCAATGTAACGGAAAAAATTAGAGTTATTTGGTAGAATATATTGAAAGGGACCGGATTCTAAAAATTCAAGAAAAAGGCACGCCAAAACGCCGCTAAGAGGTGAACCCATAGGCAACCCGAACTTTTGTCTGTAGAAGGTTCCCTCGTACTGGAAAAAGCAATTCCTAGTGCAAAGTCTACAAATTTGAATTATCTTGTTAGTGGGTAATGAAAAAGAGGTGTTGATTTTGTTGAGATGGTTTTCTAGGCGAGTAATGCATTTGTCAACCGGGATACTAGTATAGAGTGATTTAATATCTAAACTTGCTAAACATTTGTTGTTCATGTCAATATTTTTTATTTTTGAAATTAAGCTATTAGAATTTTTTATATGGGATTTGCTAATTGTACCTAAGAGGGGGGTTAGTAATTTAGCAAGAGATTTAGCAATTTTATGAGGGGCAGTGCCAATTCCCGAAATTATGGGTCTTAACGGAATCCCAGGCTTGTGCGTTTTAGGGAGGCCGTAAATAGTGGGGACGATAGGGTGGTAGTCTATCAAAGAGAGCCAAGTTTTGTCAGTGTTGCCTATTAATTTTTTGTATGTTTTGTTGAAAATGATTGTGCTGTTAGTAATGGTTTGTGGAGAGATTTTTTCATAAGTGTTGAGATCATTAAGGATATCAAGCATTTTTACATGGTATTGTTTAGAACACATAACGACCACTCCACCACCTTTGTCAGAGGGGGTGATACGTATGTCGTTGTTGGAAGATAATTTTTTTAAAGCAGATATATATCTCCTGGGTAGGGTGGAAGTGTTTTTATGGTTGGTAGTAGTGGCTGCAATAATCCCTTGAATAAATCCTTTATGGAAGTCAGAGTCATTGTGCTTGTAGTTCTTTTTGATGGTGTTGATTAAATTTAATTTATTAATGCCAGTGGTGAATTTTAAGCCAAATTGAAGGGCTTCCATTTCGACTGAGGTTAGAAATATATCCGAAATGTTTTGGATTATGTCAGTATTGCCAATATCCTTCCATCTGCTATTATCACAAAGTGACTTGAGTTTATTTTTTAGTTTGGAGATATGTATGTGGTTGATGTCAGTGATTTCATTTCTAATTCGTTCGGCTGTATCGCGGGACATGATGTTATTTTTGCGTAGGTGAATACCCAAAATGTTGGCTTCATCGAAAGTGGAGTTTTCAGACATCCATAAGTCTTCAATGGAAGACTCCAAAAAGTCTTTAATAAATTCCGGAAAAATATGGTGGGACGGCTTTAAAATAGTCGGCAGGCTCCTAGGAATGACTTTTTCAAAAATGCAGTTCCTAAGAAACATTCTTCTATTCCGACCCAAACAACTACGGGAGTGAATGAGCTCTGATGATGATTTTTGTAAAATCGAAATATTGATCAATATCAGCTATGATTATATTATAAATTGTTTTCTTCTTTAACAGCATTGTGTGATGTTTTCATTCCACCTTTTCTTACTCATATTGTCGGATTAATTTCCTTTCTTTTTACTTATATATATATATATATAAACTCTAAACAGGGTTTTAAAGAATCTTTGCTTCATTAAGATAATTATACTTTATATTATTTGGATTATTCAGACTATTGTCCTCATCTTTATTGTTATCTACACAACTAGAAGCATCTACCTGGCATCTCCTGGGTAGAGGGTTGGGGGACAAAAAAGTTTGCCCAACAGATCCATTATTACTGAATTGTGAGTTAGATCCTTGCAGGATGCCCCATTAAAATATCTACATAAAAAAGACCTTGCGTTGATCCGGCCTGGTGGAGTGTCAGAAAATAAAGTTCAGAGACACTCTGAAAAGAAAAATTATTCTCTCCTATTTAAAATATTAAATGCAAAAAAAAGAAAGAAAATTCCATGCTGTTACTATTTAAATTTCATTTTTTTAATCATCTTCATGAATATAAATTAAATCTTCATTATTTGCACAAAAAGCAAGTTCTGGTGAAAGTGAATGTGTATTAGGGTAGGTCGATTTTGAAACTGTAATGTCCCATGTGGCAAAAGTTGCAAATTAACATAAAGAATTACCACACAAAGTATTTTTTTTCAAAACTTTGCCTTCATTTGAGGAAATAGATTTAAATCTTTTAAAATGTTATCACTGTTACAGCTTAATTATTAGGTAAAAAGCAGCAGATTGGAGGTCTCACTGGTGATGGGGGCATATTTCAAATTTGAATTCTAGTTATAATATTTTATTCGTCTTGTTTAAAATGACAAGATTTTCTGTTTTAAACAGTGAAATTACTAATTTTTCTAACCAAATTCTAGGCTAAATGTTGAGAAAACAATGATTTTTTGTGTGTTTTAGCAGACAATCTTTGATGCTATTTCCTCAAACAATGGTGCAAGTACAAGATTTAGTTTTTGGTATCAGAATTTATTATACCAACATACAACTTTTGCTATTTGAGAGAATTTGATATTTAAAAAAAAGTGAAAAATCAAACTACCCTAATTTGTATATATATTTTTTATATTGTCGTTAATTGTTTTATTTTTGTAGTTTCCTCCAGACATACACACACACACCAACTGATCTTTATATATGTATATATGGTATTTCTTTCTACTTTTAGTTGTGATGGGACAGCTGAGGGTCAACCACTTCGATATACCCAACCATTTTACCTGAAAACAACTGATGGTAATGGAGGAAATGTAAGTAGACATTTCTAGCCGAGAATAATATTTCAATTAGGAAATGAAATTTTAAAAAAAATGGAATGATAAATATGTGTACATGAAAATATATGATTATTAAAAAAGATGTAGAAATTTGATAAGTAACACTAATAATTAGACACACATCCAGTCCCCATTTCTATATATAAAATAAGAATATGTGCCCTCCAGTAGTAAGTATTTAAGTTTTAATATAATGAAATATGTTCAATTAGAAAGATTAATGAAATTAAATAAGAACACATAAAAAATTACACTTATTATAATTATATTTTAATTGGTTTCTATATAAAATCATTCATAAGATTGATTTTAATATGTTAGAGAATAAAACAATAATATTAAAGATCAATAAAACCAATTAATTATTAATTAAACCCGGTTTTGTTAAAACTAGTATGCAAATTAACCACACCATATATTATATAAACCTTTATTTCTTAGTGATATATAAGTCAAAATTGCAGGATTTCAAATGTACTAATAACATGGGCTATTTTGAGGCAAATTTGACTCGGAGACATTGTTAATAAATAAGATTTATTCTATGTATTAATGATTTTGACTATAAATTAAATACTCATTGATAAACTTATGCAATTGCTGAGGGTATTGTGATGTAAGCAGTGACATAGTTTTGGTTGTAGACAGACACTGAATCTCCATTATAATAAGATATTGACCCACAACAATTTTATTACCACAATGTTTCACAGAGAAGACAATTTTGATTTAACTTTTATGAAAAAAAAATGATCTTATATAATCTAATGAATATTTGTCTTACATCTCTGTTCATGTTTCCTTTTCTTTTTTTATATTAGATCTGAATGTTTTAAGTATAGGATAAAACTTTACCTTAACTCATATGTTGAATGTTTTTTTATTGTTGCAAATCTTTATCCCATAAGAGTCTGCCATCAATATATTTGGTAAGTCTTAAAAAACTGGAATAATTTTTTTTTACACAGGATTGAGGTAAAAAGTTCACTTAATAAGTATTGTTTCAGACTACAGATATATTTTCTACTCCTTTCTCTCTTTTTTTCTATCTTCTCTTCTTTTTTTCTCTTCATATATATCTCATGCCAAATGGTTAACTATTCCTCCTTTCTTTCATCAATATAGTTGCTCTTGAAGAAGACCATTTTTACAAAAGGTCGAAACAGATTTCTGTCAGCGTACTATTAACATTTGTTTTTCTATCTCATTTCAATCATACTGTCGCATTTATATATATATATATATATATATATATAATATATATATATATATATATAAACTGAATAGGTGATTATGTTTTCAGCTGTTGCTTCCTAGGTATTACTTGAAATGAAGAGTGTAATTTGTTAGAAGATTAAAAGGGATGAATTGAGAGAAATTAGATTATTTCTTTCTATTATTTTATATATAGAAACCAATTAAAATATAATTAAAATAAGTGTGCATATTCTTGCATATATTCATACATATAATAATGGAAATCACCAACCCATGCTTGTATAATGATATGCAAAATAATAATTTCTTTGTGTATACGCAAGCTTTGATGATATATTGGAGCATAAAAAACTACAATTAACTTTTGTTAAAGTCACAACGGAACTTTCCAGCCTGTAAAGGAAAAATAAAAAGGAAAAGAAATTTGCCATGAATGGTTCTTTCATAGAAAAACAAAAATAAAATAATTTAATGTAAACAGAGAAAATAATTAACCATTTAAAAAAAATCTGTTTTTATTAACATTTAAAGATCTTCAATGCGGTTTTTATCTAATTGAAGATTTGATGAGGAAGAACATTAAAAAATGGATAAATAACTAAAAATTTAACAAATTCCTCACAAAATTATTGAAATATAAAACATGTAATTATTTTGGTTTTAGATTGTGTGATTATTTGATATTTTATCAACATTAGAATGTTATAAAAAAATACGTTTTACAATTTGCAAGCAGATGATTTTAACCCAAAGAAAAAGGATAGCAAAATCTTTTTCTAAAACTTTCTTTTCGATCTTTGTTGAATATATCGGAATGTATATGATAACCTTTACATTTCATGCTATTAAAATGTTGGAAAAAAATGAAAAGGCAATTTTTCAAAAGATGAAAAATGTTAATATTAAGAAATATTTGCATCCTTGGATGCACATACACCTACACACATTATTATTAATGCATTTCTATATTTACACCAAATGTGTGATGGTTATTGCTGAAATTTTCCATACCTTCATTCTTGCCAATCCCAACATTATTGGGGTCAGGAAATTCTATGAGGTTTTATGATTTTATGTGAGTTTAAGGTCGTTGGTGCGTATTCGTTTGTTTGTCACTAATTTCTTTTCTTAAACCCCCATTATATATGTGTTTCTTCTTTCTTGTGGTTTTCCAGCTGAAAAGGAATTAAAAGAAAGAAAATAAGAGACAAAGACAAAAGGTAGTTTTAGGTTTTAGACTTTATTCATGGGTTCATAAGTACCTCATGAAGAGGAAATTTCTTCCTGTTCAGTTGTAAGGACTGACCCCAGTTAAGGTCTGAGTTTGAATGGCTGAGGGATTTTCTTGGTGATAGGAATTGGGTCCTTTCTCCTGCACATGCCCAGAGGGTTCTACCTGTCTGAGGGCTCATCAGAGATTGATATTTTTTTGTTTATCTAATTTTATTTGAATCCCCATAATTCTGAATCCTTTCTCAATTACCTAGAATTCTCCCTATCTCACTTGTGTTTTAAGTCCCCAGTGTGCCAGTTATTATTACTAGCAGGACCTGTGGTTATACCACAGTATGATAATTAAATTATAACAACATTTGAAATGTTTACTTAAGAGCTATTGTGAAATAGTTCAATATGTAAAAACTATAACAATCTTGAGTTACCTCTCTCTCACTTTTTTTCTTTCTTCCTTTTCCTTCTTTTCATCTTTTCTTTATGTTCAATTAAAACTGAATAGCATTATCGCTTCCATGTGCTCACCCCCTCTCTCTATCTTTTTTCTTTCTTATTATATCTTTTCTGTGTAGCATGTCCCTTTTCTTCCCTTTCTTTCTCTATAATAAAAATGGATTATTTAGATGAAGTGATGACATAAGAAATAAGGATTTGATGGATAGGCAACACCAGATAATCAGGATTGACATTTTTGCATTTCATCTTGGATGATTTGGACGGTCTGATTTTCCTTCAGAGGGTGATGCAAGATGATAACGGTTGTACAATTAAAGAGCAAGAGTATTAATATATAGATGGATACAGTTTTAAACTTTATTTTACAATTTCTTCAGTTTTTTAATGAGGTTCTCTTATTTTCTAATTTATTTTCTTTACTTTTCTTCTCTGCTTTGGTGAAATAGCAACATCCACGATCTGACTGAATATCTTTGTATCATTGAATATTTTAATCTTATTATATTTTTACGCTTGCAATATCTGATGATGCTCAAGGATGGAACCCTGGTAGCTGAGCAGTCCATGACATGCAACATTCCACTTTGGCCCTTACTTAAGCTAGACGGGCGGTTAGAGAAGTCCCCTCCAATCAATTGGATGGTCCTGTCAAGCCCTAGCACCTATATGATTGTCCCAAACCTATTGCCCTTACTCTTTTATCATATATGTGCTAGAGTGGACCTGGGAGTAATAGTGATGAAGTGGTATTCCACATTCTCCAGAGCTCCACAATTCAAACTTCACCATCAGATAGAGTTTAACATCATACCCAGGACATCAAGACCCTCAGCCACTGCCTTTTAGCATATATATATTAAAAAGGGTTAAACCTGTTAAACTCTGCTTAAGAAATTGACCTTGTGTCACATCCTACTTATGCGGGGTGTTGGTATATATATATATATATATATATATATAAAATAATTAATAAGTCATCCACAGACACGTGTTTCAGCGTTTCACGCTTCTTCAGTGTGGCTAAACAGAACAACTATTCCTGGCTAGGAGTGAACTCTGACTGACTATTTGCCAGCCTAATTTCTTAACCTCTCGGCCACTTTGACAGCTGCTGTAACGGGGCTGGTGTTTAAAATATTAAATACATAGGTTTGATTATATATTTTATGATCACTGAGAGATCTAGTATGTGAGCAAATGATCATTGCTTATATGCTTGGTAGTGAAAGTTAATTTAAATCACCCCTTAGAGAGCTCATACCAAATTTATGGGAGCATATATTAATAAGTCATCCACAGACAAGTGTTTCGGCATTTCACGCCTCTTCAGTGTGGCTAGACACAACAACTATCCCTAGCTAGGAGTGAACTCCGACTGACTGTTTGCCAGCCAAATTTCTTAACCTCTCGGCCACTCTGACAGCTGATATATATATATATAGATATAGATATAGATATAGATATAGATATAGATATATATAGATAGATAGATAGATAGATAGATAGATAGATAGATAAAGTTCCAGAAACACACACAACCTATCAAATATCGGACATATTCTGGCAAAATAATAACTCAATGACCGAAGAAGACAACAGATCAGAAACACGTGTCACATATGTAAGATAAAAAGAATTAAAAAAATTTCTGTGAACATAATACATTTTGCGGGCCTTCTTTTTTATAAAATATTAAATTATCTCCTGTTTGAACCAGAACAACATTTATATATATATATATATATATATATATATATATATATAAATTTTTACATACACACTTATTTGATGCTGCAGGTTTATTTAAAAAATAATTTTGTGAGATGTATGTTATTCCTCTCTTGTCCATAAGAAAGAAATGTGAGTCATGATCAGATTTACTGTGAGAAGCTATGTACGTTTGTCTGTGAGTAATAACAAAATTTGACCAGTCCTGTTGTTCTGTTGGTCCATGCATCGGGGTGTACTCACTGACCCTACTCCATTTAGTGCAATAGAAAGATCTCTGGGGACGAGGTTTATACTTATTGGTTTCTGGTCACAAATAAGCAAAAGCCCCCCCTTCCCCTTCCCAGAAAGTGTTTTCTTAAATAAAGAGCTATTTGCCAAAAAACAGTGAAAGGTAGAAAATGATAATTTTTATGAAAACATAAACATTCTGAGTATAAATAATCTCCCTCCATTTAAACATGCAGTCGTTCACTTTCTTATTAGACATTTTTTTGACATTTGATGTTTTGACAACATTTCATTAAAAGGCAAAACACTTGGACATCCAAGTTACATTGACAAATGCCTCCTCTTTCTCCACCCCTTCCTCCTCCTCCTCCTCCTTCTCACTTAATGAATAACAAGGATCACAGGATGTCAGCTGTTTGCCCAAAAGACACATAGAATAAATCATGTTATTGTTTATATATATACGGTCTATATATATATATATATTTATAAGTAAGTAAAGTAATGTCGTTGGGGTGACCTAAAGTCGGTATCAGCCAATCAGCAAGGGAGTCTATCCCCTTTTCAATAGCGCTAGACCAAGGAGATTGTTTTGGCGTCTGAGGTGGAGTGCCACACTTACCATCAGCTCCTTACTTTACCGCACAGATCCCTGTGCTACTCATACTCTGAGTTGGCGAGGACCGGTATCAAACTAGGAACCTTGTGGTTTCTAGCCAAACGCTCTACCGACTGAGCTAACCCAGCCCCTATGTATGTATATAAATATATAAATATATATATATATATATATATATAAATATATAAAATATATATATATATATAAATATATATATACATACATGGTGTGTCCAAAAAGTATTGAGATTGAAGGTACTTTTTTACACACCCTGTATTCTGAAAAAATTAATGTTCCATTCATTGTTCATTTCTATCTTGGTAAATACAGCTTCAATCTTGATACTTTTATGATACACTTTGTATATATGAAAAAATGGATACCTTGGTACAGATATAAATTTATTTCAGTATTTCAGACCGCTTGTGAATTTCCTATTCCCTTGTTACTTCTTCTATGAATTCACCACAGGTGAATTCGTTGGATGGAACCAGTTGAACTTGACCCAGGGTGAATGCCATAATAGAAACAAAAAAATGACAGGAAAACTTAATAAGATATTTCAATTGAAATCAATTAATTTCTTTTTCCTTTTTTTTAATCCTGAATCTAAGATTTCAAAAACAGATTTCAAGTTTATTTATACTTTATCTCTTCTGTTCTTTTTTGCTGGACAAACAAAGAGAAACTTTGATATTTATGTTACACTCTTATAAAAATAGAAACAGGTCTTTCTTTTATTCAATTCTTCTAATGAATTACTTTTTAATTATCAAGAACTGAACAAAGATATCTGTATTTCATTTCTTCTTTTACTTTATGAAAGTCAATAAAAAATCGGTTGGTGCAGATTTTTAAGACTCTTCAATAAATAGGTCATATTTTATCAAACTTTTCTCCTGATACAATTTTTTTCAAAACTGGAAAATAATGTAATCAATAAAATCAGTAAGATATAAGATATCAAATATTTATATTAATTACTAAATAGAAAATAAATTTCCATGATTTTTTTGTGTCAGCAAAATTAAGTAAAACTAGCTGAGCAAACATATCTTTCAAGTTTATCATTAACATCTTGTCGATAATTTTGTCTGATATGATTTTAGAAAAACAGAAAATATAAAACCTGTTCAAATTTGTTATTTTGAACAAAACTGCTTTTATTTTTTCTGCTTGTTTATAACCAGAAAATGTTGAGTAATGTGTTTTTTCTTCTTTCACAATGGAAAAAAAGGAATGTGAATGTGAATAGAATTTAGGATAATTTTCTATTTTCTAACCTGGAAAATATAAGTGAACTCATTTGTAATAAAATATCTTGGATACAATTTCATTGAAGAAGACATGAGATAGTAAGTAAGCTCTTCCACATACACCCACATATATGTCTGCATACTGTCATTATAGAATCAATCATTTTTAAAAAGATATTAAATAACCACTGAGTATAAAAAAGAAGAAAAAAAAGAGAACATAGATATTTTTATGATATCCAAGTATTAGTCCATTAAGAAAAGATTGAAGATTTAAAAAGGCTGACTAAACTAAATTGAAAATTTTCCACAAAATTTTAAGATTCAAGGCTGAAAAAAAAAACAAAAAAAACAAAACAAAACAAACAAGAAAACTTTTTTATTTTATTTTTACTGCTTTGTCCCAATGTCTCTCTTTTTTTCCTTTTTTTCTTCTTTTTTCTTCTTTTTTTCTTTTTTTCTTCTTTTTCTTCTTTTTTCTATTCATGTCTCTGATTCTTCTTTAACACAATTTCCATTTCATATCAAATTTTTTTTTATGATCACATTCACTTTTAAAAGCATTTTTTCTCTTTCATTTCTATATTCTCTGTTTTTTAATAACCTTTATTTTTATAATTACAATTATATAAAAATTAACAGATCTATTTAAAGATATTTTTAATGAAAGTGAATTACAAGGTAGGAAAGAAAATAACTAAAAATTCAATAAATATGAATTAAATGTGTTAAAGATTAAAAAAGAAAACAATACTTGACTAGCAATGACTTCTTGTTTAGTTTGTATTGATCGTATCTAGTAGGACACGATAGTACCTTATGACTGACAATGAAAAAGAGGCTCAGATAATAATGTGAATATAACTATCAAAGAGACTTAAACATTTTTTTATAAGTTAAAAGTAGCATATACAGAGAAATAATAGTTGGTAGATTGTGAATTCAGTAGCGTAATTTTTTTTTTAGCATAGTCTACTGGACAGATGTTAGTGGAATTTGAAATGAAGTCCAATGTACATATCTTTAATTCAACTGGGATTAATACTTTTAATAAAGATAAAGTATATATAACTCTGGCTCAATTATGAAACTGAAATTGTTCTTTTTTTCCATCTGTTCATTTGTTTCTAGTATCAATAAATACAAATTTTACTTTCAGTTTTCAATAGAGTATAAACACAAAATAAGACGAGTTGAAGATATGAGTTGATCTAAATAAGATAAAAGATAAAAATGTTACGATAAAGAAGTATCGATATAGATTAAGAAAACTCAAGGAAAATATAATAATTTTTTTTTTTTTTGTCTAATATTTTGTCATTGGTTAACTCCTAGCTATTTTCCATTTTGAAAAGGAATTATCATTTAATTAGTAAATGTCATTTTTATATTTTTGAAATTATTATAGAGACTAAATATATATTGCATTTTAATTATAAATTATAATTATTTTATAAGTTGTAAATCTATTTGAAATAATCCTAGTTTCAATGCGCTGTTTTTATTGATTCCTTTAAACTGCTTGGGGTACATTTCTTGTTTTTGTATGGAGTTAAATAATAAAGTATTTTTCTTTTTATTTGTTAATTTAAAACTAAAGCAGCAAGTTGCTAAAATATTTGCCACAAATATTCAACCATGTTTTCACTATGAACTCTCCCTTGCGAATAAAATTCAGATAATATACAATACTATTAGAATATTATTTTAAAAAAGCTCTCTTTTGTGCAAAACTGATTTTAAAAAGGGACATTTTTCTGCAAAGCAATAAATTCAGCCTTTTAATATAAATAAACCTTCTATAATAATTCTTTGTACCATTCATGTTGATTTTGGCTTCAGCTACAACTAATTTCTAAGCAGTGATATATATATATATATATATATATAAGTCGCCACCTGTTGCCAGACTATTGATATCATCAACAGTAAACACTTTAGCTCTTTTGATATATGCACCTGTGTTGGAAAGAGAAAAACCTAACCAACTAGTGCAACTACATTCAAATAATTAAGCAATGGATCTTGTTTGCTTATTAATTCATACTCCTTGATTTTGCAACACATGAACTTTCTTGCCAGCACAAAATATTGAAAAGTAAAGTAATTATCTGTATTTCAACTCTGTCAAAAGTTTTGTTAGAAATAGAAAAAAACACTTTTTACTTAATAGTTATTTTCTGATTGTATTTCCTGATTCTGTTATTGTGTGGGGACTTCCCAGGGGCGAGAGAGAGAGAGAGAGAGAGAGAGAGAGAGAGGAGAGAGAGAGAGTCAAGGATACCTGTGCTGTTAGTATGACCTGTTAACAATTATTGAACTAAAAGAAGGCAAAGTCTATGGGTCTTAAACATGAATTTATTTTTAATAATTCAAATCTGACAGACTATTTAAGAAATTTCTTCTACTAGAATTACTAAATTTTTTAAAAGATTAACTTTGGTAATTCTTTCAGATTTTTTTATCATATCAGCACAAACACAGGAGCTTAAAGTCATTATACTGTTTTTTTTTTAAATTTTATTTAATGATTGATAACTAGCAGGACCTGTGGATATACCACAGTATGATAATTTGATTATTACAATGTTTGATATGTTTACTTAAGAGCTATAACAAATAGTTCAATACGCAAAAAGTAAAATAATCTTGATTTAATCTCTCTCTCTCTCTCTCTCTCTCTCTCTCTCTCTCTCTCTCTCTCTCTCTCTCTCTCTCTTCTCTCTTTCTTTTTTCCTTCTTTTCATCTTTTCATTGTTTTTGATTGAAACAGATTAGTGTTATCACTTGCCATTTGATTGATATTAAGTAAACAATTTAAATATTCTAGATTGATAGAAGACAATCACCATTGTCCTTTTTACAATTTCTCATGATTTACATTATAATAAATATCATTAGTAAATGCAGTGATTTTTTAAAATGAGTTCTTTCATCTTTTCTTAATTCAGTTGAGTATCGCTTAGAGTGTTTTAATTATTTTAAAGACCAGATTTCAGAAAGTGTAAAATGTTTGAAGTGATTTATCATCTAACTTTAGTTGATTTAATAATACAACATATTATGTAATTAGGACACAACATAAAAAAAAACAACTGCTTCTTTAAATCTATGTTTATTTATGTTCAATTCAAATTATGTTGACTTCATAAAGGCAAGTATCTTTGTTGAAGTGGACATAATTTGAATGTGTAAAATTTGACATTTTTACTCTGAAGCAATATATACAAATAAGACAGAAATGTCTCAAGAAATATGAATTTGGGATGCAAAGAGTGTTATATAATTTATGAGCAACTTATAAATTATGAACGTACCTGTAGTTGGAATTTTGAATAGGGTCTGTTAGACTTAAAATGACAAGGTCCATGGAAAGTTACCTGACAGTTGTTGATGGGTACTAACCTTTTGCTTGACCCCTTGAAAGTGCACGATTAGACATGTGAGATAGTTTAGTTTAGATTCGGCAGAGATTTCAGAGTGAATGGATGTGTAGGTTGTTGCTCTGAGCCGATCCCCCACCCCGCAGCAGAATCAAATGGGCAGGGTTGCAAAATAAAGCTTGATCAAGAAAACAACCAAGTCTTGTTTATTAATTAGATATTAAAAACAAGAATGACCAGCCCAGCACGAAGAAGGATCAACATGGAGAAGACCAACCTTTAAGAAAGCCCAACAGATCAACAAGAGAAAATAGCAGTAAGCAGAAGAGTTAATAAGTAAAATCACCATCATATCATCTATCATCTCTTTGTTTCTCTTAATTATATGTTGCATAATCTATGGTAGCATAGATTATTGACAACACTGTGTAGTGTAAATGGAAATTTACAGACCGTTGGGAACCTTTGATCTCAAAAAGCGGGAAAACGGCAAATCACGTGAAGTCACGTAAGAGCTAGTTAGCTCGTCATTTCCAAGCATGATGTTGGCAAAGAGAGATATCTCTTGCTTAACTGGAACTCATCACTTGCATGCGCACCGTGTTAGTTAAGATAAGGAAATAAAAGGTTTTTAAAAGAACAGTATGGCGTTGTTGGTTGATGCATACATTAGTTAGAAGATCGGCCAACAAGACAAAGAAGAAAGAAAATGAATCAAGAAAAGAGATAGAATTCAACATGGAGACTGGACAGACGTGAATGGCCAGAGAAGAAGAAAGAAGTAAGTAATGCAAATATGCATCTCATCTCTCTGATACCTCTCATCTCTTTCACTCTCCATATCACATAATAACATTGTTTATATACTCGTGACATGAGGGGTATATAACATATATACACCTGAGAAAAGAGTGTATATAACTTGAGGTTGATGTCTGTCCTACTTTATAGGAAGCTATAGGATTTATTTTTGAAAGCAGTCAATGATTTTTACTCACTTTCCTCTATTTAGGCCATGGCTAACACAACAAAATCTTTATTTCACACTACTCTATTCATCATTGCCCCTTTCAGTTCCTAGACACATTCCACACGAATATCCTGCTTCAGATCATCAATTGATATGTTATAACATCCACCACATCTTCCCACTTCATGTTATGGATCCCAAAGGATCAGCTTTGACACTTCCTCTTCAGGATGTCATGCACAATAATAGATGGAGTTGATCTTCTCACTTTTGAGAGCTACTATTGCCATTTCACACCAATGATAACTATCAAGACACTTTTCTGTTTAGTTTGTGAGTTCTCAGTCAGTAGAGCCTTTGCCTAGGAATTGCAAAGTTCTTCATTCGATACCATTCCCTGCCAACTCAGCACATGAGTAGCACAGACTGGATAATCTGATCTGTGTGGTAAAGTGGAGGGGTGATGGTAGATGTGGCGCTCACCTCAGTTGAAAAAAACAATTTCCCTGGTTTGGTGCTAACAAAAGGGGATAGACTCTCTCGCTGTCTGACTGCTATCGACTGAGTTCATCATAATGGATGTCTTATCTGCTTTATATCTTGGCAGTAAATATCTTTTCAAATTTTTGATAGAAGACAATAACTATTTCACCATTGTTCTTTTTACAATTTCTCATGATTTACTTTAGGTGCGATGCTCCACAAAAACAATTTTCCTGTTCTAGCACTAGCAAAAAGGAGATAGACTCCCTCACTGTCCAGTTAATATCGACACAGTCCATTCTGCTAACTTTATACAAGAGCACCAATTCAACAGTGACTAGGCATCACCTTAACTTTGTTCCTCTTGACAATCTTGACTCCTCTCAAATTTTCGGCTGTTTATTGCCCACCTTGTACTTTCCTGATTTTGATATCAGTCTATGAACCATTCACCTAACCTCTTAGTTAGCTGAAGTCTTGGTGCATATTGCATAAATGCATCCTGGCCTAAAAAGTGCTAAGTGGTGCCTGCTAAAAATCCAACCCGCGCTACTAATGAACCCCCTAGCTGTTTAAAGGCGTTTTTCCTGAAAAGTTAATGCGATATAAAAGCGATATCCCCCCCCAAGTCTTTTCTGACAAATGTAAACATTTTAACCTCCCCCCATTTAAAATATTTTTTTAGTGGTTTGAAGGCATTTTTATCGACAAATAACTGTTTTTAGTGGTTTGAGGATGTTAAAAGTAAGCCACCACCCAGTTTTTTTATCCACAAGTAAATGTAAATATTTTACTCCCCCCACCTTTAAAATATCTTTTTTTTTTGGTATTTTCATTTCATTTTATTTTAAATTAAAACAACTGTCATGAATTTTTAGATAAATACGACCAAGTTTCAAAAATAAAACCTTTTTGTGAAAAACGCCTTCAAACAACTAGGGAGTTCAATAGTAGCATGGGTTGGATTTTCAGCAGGCACCGCTTAGCATTTTTTAGGCAGAACACATTTATGCGATAATACCTTCAAGTCTTCAACTTTATTCAACTTTCATTTCAACTTAACATCAACATTCTTCTTGAAGATCATTTACACAATTTCATTTGCATTTGTCTACAGTCTGATTTTAACCACTGATCAAATCCCTGTGTGTTTAAGCAACTCTTGTGCTTGTTTCATTTTCATTGGATATCAATACGATATCATCAACAAGATCAACAATCTCTGATTGAGGGAACTGTAGGCTTTCTGTTGTCACTTGCTTGACACAGTGAAAAGTCTAAGACTATGGAGACCAGATAAGATGCAAAAGTGTCTACTTGCACTACCCAACCAATATCTGGAAAAATTCAGTTTCTCTGGCTGCAAAAAATTCCCAACTTCTGGTATTTTCAAATGTTTTTCCAATAGTTAGAAATAGTTCTTCCATTGACTTGTTGATTGCTATGTAAGGATTCATTTTAAATATCCAATTAAAAAAAAAAAGGAATGATCCCCAGGCAACAATTGAAAGATTATTTTACCGAATAGTTTGGGTACTAGCAAGACTTGTGGATATACCACAGTATGTATTACAATGTTTGATATGTTTACCTAAGAGCTATTGCAAAATAGTATAATAATCTTGATTTGATTTTCTCTCACTCTTTTTTTTTCTCTTCATCTTTTCATTATGTTCATTTGAAACAGGTTAGCATTACCGCTTCCACGTGCTCACCTCTTCTCTCTATCTTTCCCTACTCTTTCTTTCTTATTATATTTTTTTCTGTGTAGCATGTCTTTTTTATTTCCTTTATTTCTTTAAAATAAAAATGGAATGTTCCATTATTTAGCAGAAGTGATGACTCACATAAGAAATAAGAATTCCGTGGATAAACAGCACCAGATAATCAGGATCTACATTTTTGCATTTCATCTTGGATGATTTGGACGGTCTCATTTTTAACCAGAGAGTGTCACAAGATGATAACAGTTGTACTTTTAAGGAACACAAATATTATATTTGGGTATGAGAGTAAACTACATCTGGTGATGAGGCTCCAGTTCTGGAGAGTGTGGATGCATCTTTTTGTTGCTAAGAATAAACATTCTCAGACTAAATGCAAGCCTCTGCATGAGCAGGATGTGACACAACATCAATTTTTTTAAGCAGAGTTTAACAGGTTTGAATTCAGAGTTTTCCTTCTCCTAGACTGGTTTCCTAGACATGGTTAAAGAGTCCAGTATGCCCTGCTATTTGCCCATAGATGGAGGGAAAATTGGATTCATACCTTTCTCAAGGGTATTAGCACCATGTGAAATGCAAACAGCTTTGTCCAGGCATTGAACTCGGGTTGACAAGTCCATTTCCTATGACTCTAACCATTAGACCATGCGCCACGTATAGAGTCCTGGTTGCCATCTTCAGTAGAGTTACTCATCATCTAGAGGTGAAATATTTATCACAAAAACAAAGACCCATCCCTATATTGCAGGGAATTGGGGTAGTTGTTGTAAGGTAGGGATGCCTAATATGTAAGTAGATTGAAAAGGAAGTGTGGGTAGATTGCATACTGTTCGGGAAAAATATCGAACCTGCAGACTGACATTCACCTGAAGTCCAAGGCACATGGACAGTTTTGGAACTTCCTCACAGCAGAAAAGTATCCAAATATGAAGAAATGTGCTACTTTCTTGATTGTATTATTCAGCTCTACTTATTTATGCAAGTCAGCATTTTTGCATATGAAGATTATTAAGTCCAAGTAGAATTTCATCATGATTGATGATCATTTGGAAACCTGTTTGAGGTTAACTATCAGCATTTACTATCTGGATTATGCAACCTTGGCTGATTCTATTCAATACAACTCATCAGACTAATGTAGTGACCATAAATGTATTCAATTGTATTGTTATATAAGGGTGCATGTAGTACTATAAGGTATGCGAACATATATTGTATATATAAAATATGTGTATTTGGGCAGCATTCTTTCATTTATACATGTAGAATTAAACAAAAGGCACATCTCCTGTTTAACAATTTTATTTTTGATCTTTTCTAATTTTCTGGCCAACTTTTTAATGTTTGGGTGGAATTGGTGGATAAGTCCACCAAAGTTCAGTTCCCTAGTACTTTCGGCACTTCGAGTGCCATCATCAGGGGTGATGTATTCCAGCTTTATTTATTTATTTTTTTATTTTTATTTTTTTTTTTTATCCTTAAACAAAATTAATTTCCAATACAGTACACACATTCTAAAATGCCTATAACACCTCTCTCACCAATTCTTCACCTTCCAGCCTCCACATTAATATAATTTATAAAAAAAAAAAAAAAAAAAAAACTGGAATACATCACCCCTGATGATGACACTTCGAAGTGCCGAAAGTACTCGGGAACTGAACTTTGGTGGACTTATCCACCAATTCCACCCAAACATTAAAAAGTTGGCCAGAAAATTAGAAAAGATCAAAAATAAAATTGTTAAACAGGAGATGTGCTTTTGTTTAATTCTACATGTATATATAAAGCATACTCAGTACATACATAAATAAATATATCTAGCATTTCTTATACAGATAGATAATTTTAACCTGGTCATTTTAAAAGTACATTGTAAGCGAAAAAAGTGAGGTCATCCCTATTGTAAGTCATGTATCACTGATGTCTTGGATCCCTATATCTTCTACTTTTTCAATTGTCATCAATTTCAGTTTAGGAAAAAGTGCAATCTGCAGGAATTGATATTGATGTGGCATCTAATTGAGGGAGTATATCATTTCTATACTTATCTGGATCTGTGGCATTTGCTATTCTTAGAGGGGTCTGGAAAGACTTTGGATTTCTTTGGATGACTTGTCTTGTGCTGTTGATAGTTCTTAATAATGAACACAAGACATTCTTGTTTTTCTTTAGAGCTCATTTATTCTATTCCAAACCCAAGTGAAAGGCCTCAGGGGATGGACACTCATCTACCGCCTATCCTCTTCAAATACAGCCGAGACTCTGCTGTTCGTACACGCTAAAAACTTCCAACTGACTTCCTCCTCCCACTCTCTCCCTTTCACTCCTTGCACTGATGATACGTTTTAACCAATCAGAAGCCAACAGGTCAGTCATTCACACATCATCCTTAACTTAATCTAGATAATTTCCGCTATTACATGACATATAACAAAAAATTTTGGGGTTTTCCACATTTCCATATCTCATTACTGGGTATTACTGTCAGCAGTGATTTACATTGGACGAAACACATCTCCAAAATTGCCAAAAAGGCCGAGGGTGTCCTGGTGTCACTCAGCAAGACCTTTGTCAGCCGCTCACCTAACCTGGGAGTAATGGCGATGAAAGGATACTCCACATTCCCAAGAGCTCTAGAAGTGGAAGTTCATCGTCAGATAGAGTTTAACATCATAACCAAGACATTAAGACCCTCAGCCACAGCCGGCTAGCACATATAGGATAAAAAGGGTTGCCATAAGGTCAATATGGTTGGGACAATCATATAGGTGCTAGAGCTTGACCTGACCAGTTGATTGATCGTAGGGGACCTTTCCGACCACCCATCTAGTCTAAGAAGGGCCAAAGTGGAGTGTTGCATGTCATGGACTGCTAAGCCACTAGGATTCCATCTTTAAACATCACGGGTCACCATTCCCGGCTAACAGGTGGCCTCATTGGGGTGGGGTCTTACCCCTCTGCAGAGATGCAGTCATTGAATTCTACAGCCCCAATGACAGGGCTGATAGTTATTTGGTAGACACAGGAAGTAATGACCTTTTGTGTCACCTACTTTCAAATAGTAGAACTGTTTTACAGGCAATGGATGTAATTTCAACAATTAGTTTTGTTGAATATTTTTTTTTAATAAAATTTTCTCTATTCAAAAGGAAAAATTTGAAAAGATAAGATCAAATAAAATTTCAAAAATGGCTTAGTGCCAAATTTTCAGATAGTTAAGGACAATTTTGACATTGTCTAAGGTTATGAATAATTCAGTAATAAAAAAAACAAAACTGATCACATGACTTGACTTTCTCTAATGAATGATAATGAAAACTAAATGATGAATTAATGAACAATTAATGAAAATAAAAGTCTATTGTGTCAGTGTGCCACTACCCACGTACCATCTGGCTACTTATTAGATGTAATAGCAAAGGGAAAGAGTTTATCTTTGAACACATCAAGGTGTGTCAACAACATAGATTCCTTTGATTCTCTCTTCCCATTGGTCCCTATCAGCCATCACGTTTGGAAAAAGTACATATAGTAAAATGTACAAAAAAAAATTAAATACAAAAATTTAATACGTTTGTGAACCTTATCTTTTACATTTCAAAGTTCACTATCTAGTCACCACAGAACTCATTCAATTCAAATAAAGTTTTTTTTTCAGTGTAAAGAAGTGACATGTGTGAGAGCTGCTATCAGTGGCTTATGGTAGGATCATAGTGGTGGTAGAGCTGCTGTGAGCGGCTTAATGTAGGCAATATTCATTTTTCTTTTGTTAGATTCACAAAATTATATATATATATATATATATATATATATATATATATAATATTATATTTTTGCTAGAAGGCAATTACAATGCACGTATCGCATAAAATAAGGCCTGGTTTGTTGTTATTATTCACTCAACGTCCCCTTACCTATTATGGTAGAGGCGTGTAAGTATCATTTGACAAGGTTAATTTTGCAGGGTTTGTTCGCTGTGTACTGTGGCCGAGGCAATATGGTCTTTGACTATGCCTGCTGAGGTCCCAGCTTCGATTTCTGTTGGAGGGAATTCGTTAGTATACATCGCTGATGAGACTTAATAAAGTCGAAACAGTCTGTACGATGTTCTACGCACTGAGCGATCCTTTGCCGGATTACACTTGTCAAGTTCATTTTCTATAAATAAAAAAAAGTATCGAATTTTATGTGATACATGCATTGTAATTGCCTTCAAGCAAAAATATAATATATACTTTATCCAACAATGCTTCTAAAAAAAACAAGCATCCAAAAATCTTATATATATATATATATATATATATAATATATCTTTCCAGCTGATAATACACTGGATGTATTTGTTTTGCTATGATACAATTATTAATGATATGAAACCTTGCCAACGTCCATTGTTGCATGAAATAATGGGTCAGTTTGAGTACAGAAGGTTATAATGGATTTTAAACACTGATTGGCTGAAAGATGTCACATGATGTGAGAGATGAAAAAACTTTGTGTTTTAGTCAGTTGGTTTTCAGGTGTTGAAGAGAATAAGGCAGTTGATTTATAGAGGCTTAGCATTTAGAGCTCCCTCCCCCTTTGGGGCTGTAAGCACTTAGGGAGCTCAAAGGTAATTTCCAACCACGTTCTCTTCCCAAAACATCATAGTTGGAAGCACATTTATAATCAGTGAACCTGAAAAGAAAATTGGCTTCTTTTACTCACCTGAAGGACCGCCCTCTCGGCTGGGGCGTTAGAATGCACCGACTGCACCTCTGCAGAGGGGTAAGACTCCCCCAATGGGGCCAACTGTTGGCCGTGGGTGGCGACCCGTGATGCTTAAGGATAGAGCCCAGGTGGATGAGCAGTTCATGACATGCAATACTCCACTTTGGCCCTATCTTGGGCTAGATGGGCGGTTGGAGAGGCTCCCTCCGATCAATCGGCTGGTCACGTCAAGCCCTAGCACCTATATGATTTTCCCAACCATATTGCCCTTATGGCAAGCCCCAACCCTTTATATCATATGGATGCTAGAAGGCGGTGGCTGAGGGCCTACATGTCCTGGGAATGACGTTAAACTCTATCTGATGGTGAGGTTCCAGTTTTGGAGGTTTGGGGAATTTGGAGCACCCCTTCATCACCATTGCTCCCTGGTCCACTCTGACCCGGAGTGGTAGTACCTATTAGGGTCCCATCTATGGGTTAAATAGAAAAATGTGTTTATAAAAAAATTGTATTATCCATTAAGAATTGATATATTTCAAAACTTTATCGGCATTAAATGACCCACTGAGGTTGATATGCCGTAAAACAAAACAAACAAACAAAACAAAATCACCTGAAGGAAAACTATGATCGATAATTTTGGGGCACTATCCTAGAACAAGTGACAACAAGACTTACTCATGGGGCAACAGATGATTTATAATTGATAACAAGTATAATTCTAGAAAACCTTTTTAACTCTTTGCCTACCATATTTCCCCCATGGCTGTACAACATTGTCTTGCTGTTTTTTACCTGTATGATGGGATATTTCAAAGTTTGCTATCTATTCACCTCAGAACTCATTCTATTCAAATAAAGTATTTTTTCTGTGTAAACAAGTGACATGTATGAGAGCCGCAGCTAGCATCTTATGGTAGGATCACAGTGGTGGGAGAACCACTGTGAGAGGCTTAAAGTAGACAAAGAGTTAAAGACAATAGTGAAAATAAGTAATTAGCTATTTGGTTTTACTTGATTAAAATTTCTATTTTAGACAAGATTAATTATCATTAGTCGATCTTGATATGTCTTGTCACTATCAACATTTTTATTGCAACATAAGAAGGGAGACAAATAAAAATAAAATTTCAAATTCACTGTCATTATTTTTTGTATTACCAATAATAGCTTTTAGCACAGGAAGTCCTAAAATAAAAATACTTATAATTTTATGTATCATATAAATAGAATTTTCTACAAAGTCTTTTTTATCCTTTCTAAAAAAATGTGTGTGATAAAATTATAGAATGGCCTTCATCCTCTGAATAAATTATTTGGGAATTCTCATCTATAAGATTTGATATTTGAATGCTTCTTGGAAAATATGCAAAATCTTCAAATTCCATTTACTTATATCATCACCAGAATATAAATATAAATATGGTTAGGGGTTAGTTTTATAATTAAAAAAAAAACTCTAAAAATCATCTGTTAACAAACAACCGGATTTTGATGGTGTAAATGAAAAACATGTCCTTATGAATTGAGTTTGAGTTTGAGTTTTGTTTAACGGCATATCAACCTCTGTGGGTCATTTAATGCCAAAAAGGTTATTTTGGATTTCAGACTTTAAAGTAGTGGTTCTATGGAGACAATTGGTTATGATCTGTTATATTTTGTTGAAAAGGTTGCTTTTTTTAATAAAATTTAAAATGTTTTCAGGGTTTGTATTCTTGAAGATGTCTTTCAGGTTTCTAGCTTGATAGTAATTTGCGCGGATATGTTTAAGTCTGTTACAATTTAGAAGGATATCCTTGGTTGTAAGTTGTACTTTGCATGTTGGGCACACTGGAGCACCCTCCCCTTTTAACAGGTACGAATGAATTATGAATGAATTGAGATCGCCAAAGGAGTGCCTAAAGGTCATATGGTCCCATATTTTTATCTCATAGTGTAACAAAAAATAAAAGAAAGTTTCTTGAACAAAATCAAAAATGAATTTCTCTTCTTTGGTTTATCTTCTCATTAGATCAAATTTCATATACAAATCTGTCAGCTAAAAAACTTTACTCAACTAGTTATACTTTTTTTTTATACACATGCAACAGTTAACATTAAATAGAATCATATTGTGACCATTAAGGTAACTAGTAAAAAAAAAACCTTTAGGTGGTGTAAAAATTAATTTTTGCCACACTGTTTGTAAAAAAATGTAAACAGATCTTATAGTCGACATAAAAATAGTTTTGCTGTCAAAATTCAAATAAATATGTTTTCTTTCTAATAAAACCAATTTCCTAACAGTTAAATTCAAATTAATATTTAAGGTTTTCTTTTGGGGGGCATAAAATTTTGTTTTATGGCAGACAAAAATCAAAACAGAACTTTTTTTTTTACCGCATAATAAAATTTAATACAGAAGAACATTATATAACTATTTCTTGTTTGTAAATAATTTTATCGTAAAACTCTATATGTAAATAACTTCAAATATATATTAAAATAAAACAAACTATATATAAATCAATAAAACCAGGCATGTATTTATCAAATCTTGTTTTAACAAACAATGTGGATCATTAAAGATGTTTATGTTTGGTTATGAAATGGCCTTTTATTGTTTTTTTTTCAATTATTTTATTATTTTCCAATAGATGAATCCCTGTCTATATATATATATATATATATATATATATATATATATATATATATATCAAAATCCATGTTAGAACATATGTTAACTTGAACTGTTTTTTGGTTACTGTCTTTTTCATTTTCCAAGTCATTTTAATGCCACAGTCTCAAATAACTACAACTGGCTTTGGGTATATAAAAAACTGGAATGGATCTGGTCCATATATTATTATGTTTACATAAAATGTAAACTTAAAAAAAAGCCTCCTAGTAATTTGATTTTGTTGTATGCAAAAGTCAAAGTTTTCACAGTATAGTGTCATATAACTTCTCTCTGAGCCAAAAATAAGTCCTTTTAGTGTATTACTCTCTCTCTCTCTCTCTCTCTCTCTCTCTCTCTCTCTCTCTCTCTCTCTCTCTCTCTCTCTCTACTGCTGGTGTCATCAAATATCATGGGTTGGCATAATGTATTCATTTTTCAAATGATTCACAGAAAATTTGGGAAAGTGTTGAGGAGGAAATAATACTTAACAAATAGATCTTATGTAGATAATATTATTTTTCTTTCTAAAATGGTGACTGACAAAATTTTACTTGGATAACATAGATAGAATAATTTATTTTTGTATTATTTAGATTTTTCAGACTATTGTCCTTATCTTTATTCGTATATACACAACGTTTCGGCCAATATGTCCTCTGTCCTTCTTCAGGTGTTTCTTGTCAAACTCAGGAACCTTCTCGAACTCAGGAACATTCTCTTCTAACTCGGAAAACTTCTTGTCAAACTTGGGAGCCTTCATGTTGTAATTGGGAGCCTTCACAGAACTTTGAACTGTACCCTTTATTTAATCCACGGAGATAGACTGTTCACATTCTGTTCAGGACAATAGTCCGAAAAATACAAATAATACAAATTATCAATCCTCATCTAAAAAATTCAGACAAATAATTTTTAAAAAATGAAACTTTTAATAAATAAACATTAAATTCATAATGAATAGATATTTGATGAGTAACTATAATGGGCACATTTAGTTCAAAATTCAATTGTTAGCCTTTGACCCCTAGCAAGGTCATCAATTGCATGTCATCTGCATATTGTTGGCTATGTTAGTCATCTTAATGGGCGCTCTCCTTTTGGTTAAAGAGGGACAAAGAGGCTCATAATACAACAAAGAATGAACACCATGATGCAGTTATGAACCCAATTTTATTCAATTACATGTACTAGCAAGAATATGTGCTCTCCACTGAGCATAAGTATTTAAGTTTTAATGTAATGAAATATATTAAATTAGAAAAGCTAACAAAGTTAAATAAGAATGCATATTAAAAGATTACACTTATTTCAATTATATTTTAATTGGTTTCTATACAAAATCATTCATAGGATTTATTTTAATACATTGAGATCAATAACACCAAGTAATTATTTATTAAACATGGTTTTGTTAAAACCAGTATGCAAATTGATCACACCATATATTGTGCAAACCATTTCTTAATGATATATAAGACAGATGGCAGGATTTTAAATGCACAAATAACATGGGCTGTTTTGAGGCAAATCTAACTCAGATTTTCATAGAGACATTGTTAATGAATAAGATTTATTCTATGTATTAATGATTTTGACTATGAATTAAATACCCATTGATAAACTTATGCAATTGCTGTGGGTATCATGATGTAAGCCATGACATAGTTTTGGTTACAGATAGACAGACAATGAATCACCATTATAATAAGAAGTGGTGAGAAAAGAGCTTTTGAGATATGACTTGCAAGATTTTCTTCCATGTGGAAGATACCAAGAATACACTCCAACACTGAGTATCTAACATTGAGGTTCAAGTGGAAATCACAACCAGACTGTAGGGATTAAGTTTCCAATTTGAGATGGAGGCTAAAGTAACTGAACATCATATCTTTGATGAACTCACCCAAGAACTGACTTGACTTGCAAAATTAGAGTTCCTTTGTGGACCTTTCAGACAAAGAACTCTAGCTCAGTCGGAAGAGCACCTGCCTTAGAATTGCAAGTCCCCACCAACTCAGCCTATGAGTTGCACAAATTGAGTAATCTGATCTGTGTGGTAAAATGGGGAGCTGACGGTAGGAATGGCGCTCCACTTCAGCATAAACAATCTCTCTGGTCTGGTGCTAGTGAAAAGGGGATACATTCCCTTGCTGTCCGGCTGATACCGACAATAGGCTACTCTGTAAACTTTAACTTTTATGTGTGGGAACACATGTGACTAACTCTTGTGTTCACCAAGATAAAAGGAATGATGAAACTTTATTGATAATTTTACCTCATACGGCTGTCTCCTTTTTCAATTAGTTGATAATCAGCTTTTACTTTCTGGTGTAAAGTACAAAATACAAAATAATGTGTGGGACTTACTAAATATTATAACACACTTTTTACTTGTGGCCAATTAGTATTTTTCATTGCCAGTTCATCAGCTTTTTACTCTAGGGCAGTGGTTCCCAACCATTTTAGTACCATGACCCACTATTTTTATCACAAATGTCTTCATGTCCCCCACCCGTTAATTGTTTAGTATGATATAACAATATCAGTTTTGAAGAAGTATAACATAAAAAAAAATTGTATCTTTCAAATAAAACTAAAGACTTAAATTTAATCAAATAGAATCCATTTTATAATGTGTATAATTGCGGGGGAGGGCAACAGATGAAGAGCAGCAAAGTTAAACAAATCAGAAGCCACGCATATAGCTGGTGCCAGATGCACAATAACATTAATGGGTGAATACTTGACTAGATTGCACAAGCTGTTGTGCTTTGCTAGGTTCTAATTACAATTTTACCCTATAAATTTATAATTTTTACCCATATAGGGTAAAATAAAAAAAATGTTGATATTACTATATTTTCCATATTGCCCCCCCCCTATTATTATTGAATTATCCCCCCCCAGTGGGGCATAGGCCCCACGTTGGGAATCATTGCCCTAGGGTGTAAATGAATTATGCTCTAGCCGCATAAAAATGAAATAAACTTGCGGGGATGTCGGCCAACTCCCAAACAGAAAAAATATCATAAGGGGATTTTAATCAGCCCTCACATCACCAGACTTTCCAACATTCATCCCCCCCCCCACTATGACTGAAAACATCAGCACAAATCAGTTCTTGAATGAGTTCATCCAATGTTTCTCTAATGTTTCTCTCTGGATGGCCTAACAAAATCAAGTAAAAAAAGTTTGCAGAATGGTCTATTGTTGTTATCAGCCGGATAGCAAGGGAGTCTGTCCCCTTTTTGCTAGCACTAGACCAGGGAGTTTTTTTTTGTTCATGTGAAAGCGCCACACCCACCGCCAGCTTCCTACTTTACCGCACAGATCAGATTAACCAATCTGTGCTACTCATGTACTGAGTTGGAGAGAACTGGTATTGAAGCCGGACCTTGCAATTCCGAGGTGGTGCTCTACCCCTGAGCTAAACCTTTTTCACTAGTACTAGACCAGGGAGATTTTTTTTGCTGAAGTGGAGCGCTGCACCTACCACCAGCTACCCACTTTACCACACTGGTCAGATTACCCAATCCGTGCTACTCATGCACTGTGTTGGTGAGGGCCAGTATCAAAGCCGGACATTGCGATTCCGAGGCAGGTGCTCTACCGACTGAGTTAAACCAGTCCCTTTAAAAGTAATTGGTAAAATAAGAATAAAAAAATAAATATTCCTATCTCTTCTTTGTGACTGAGAACATCAATGAATCTCCACAATTCTTTCACTGTCATGCAACGTGCTTTCAAAACTATTTTTTCTTTCTTTTTTTCACTACTTCCCAAAACTTTGGAAAATCTTTAGATAAGCAAAAATATCATTTTGGAGGAATTTGAACCAACCCCCCCAAAAGTCAAATCAGTATTTCAAAATTCTTTAAAAGAATGAGAAAAAAAAGTTGATCAACCTCTCATGAACTGACATCGATTGAGTCCACTATTCTTTCATTTTGCTTCATTGAACCTCCATGTTTCATACCTGTTTCTGTTCACTTCTGCTTGATGAATTGGCTGGTCATGTCAAGCCCTAGCACTTATATGATTGTCCTAACCCTATTGCTCTTATGGCAAGTCCCAAGCCTTTTTAATCATATATTCGCTAGAAAGTGGTGGCTGAGGCTGTTTATGTCCTGGGTATGACGTTAAACTCTATCGTTCTATGGTGAAGTTCCAATTCTGGAACTCTGGGTAATGTGGATTTCCCCTTCATCACCATTACTCCTAGGTCCACTCTGACTTGGAGTGGTAGTACCTGTTAGGGTCTAATCTATGGGTTAGATAGAACAAAATGTGTTTGAAAAAAGATTGAGTTAAAATAAATTGAGTACCCATCAAAAATGAATAAAACAAAAACGTGTTTAGCATAAAATAACCCAACAAGGGTTGACATGCTGTAAAACTCAATCAACCAGCCAACTGCTTGATGAGGATATGGTTGATAGCAAAATTGACGGTAATATAAAATAGATTGTACATTATTGTTTATTTTTTTATTAGATCTACTTAGGACATATAAAACAATCTATTACTTCAACTGATTCAAACCAATAGAATGAAGCCATGACTAAAAGTTGCTATATAGGCTGAAACAAACGGTTGGAAGTGTGTGGTGTAATGGTTAGAGACATAATAAAATGGACTCGAGTTCAAATCCTGGATGGGGTTGTTTTGCATTTCACATAGTGCTAATAACCTTGAGAAACATATGTATCCAACTACTCTCCTTCCAGCTATAGGTAAATAGTAGGGCAGACTGTGCTCTTTAATCTTGACTAGGTAACCAGTCTAGGAGAAGGAAAACTCTGAATTCAAACCTATTAAACTCTGCTTAAGAAGTTGACCTTGTGTCACATCCTGCTCATATGGAGGGATAGGTAAATATATATATATATATATATAGGCTGTAACAAAGTGGACAAAACTAAAATAGCATTATCCGTAGTTAATTGATTGATAAAGGCTTTGTTCAATCAACATAATCATTTCAACATGTTGTAGGTTTCTATTCATTAAAGTAAAGAAATGTAATCAGTTCAGGATGAATGAACTTGGTGATAGTTTTTAGTTTCTTGTAATGCATTTTGTATATGAAAGTGACACGATTAGAATGAATCAGTCCAAATTATTTGGAAGTTTTATCACAAAATTTGGCATGCAGGATTTGAAACCTCCATCCAGTCCTTATGAAATGGATATTAAAAAAAGAAGTGGTTAAAGAGAGTGTTGATTTAACTAACGATTATTCTTCTTTTTATATGATGATGACAACTAGACTCCATTTTTGTAATAACATGTTTGTCACAATACCTAGCATGGCCAACTATTTCACATACATTATCTAAGACATACACAAGTTCCTGCATCTGGTGGTAAGGCTACATTTCCAGAGTTTTGGAAAGTGTAAAGTCACTCCTTTGTTACCATTATTTTTAGGTCCACTTAAACCCAGAGTGTTGTACCTGTTAGGGTTCCATCTATAGGTCAAATAGTTTTTAAATTATTTTGAACTACATTAATATATTAACTCTTAAAACACTGATATGGCAAGTAATTATAAAGTGTTTATCTGTTTAAAATGATTGTGAAGATAATTTTTTTATTGTATATAATTGGAGGCCACAATTGTTGAACTGACTTTAGAATAAAAAAAGATTGACATGCTGTAAAGCCAACCAACCAACCAACCAACCAACAAAAGATCATGGTTTGGTTTTCAGAAAGTCAAAACCCATAAATGTAATTGTTTTTTTTAAAATAAATTTTTGTTGTTATTGTTTTTTATGCATACTAAAGACTATGAAAGCATTACTAGTTGTGGTTTCCAACTGTCACCTGATATTGCCTTAATGTAAAAGTAGTAAGCAGCAGACTATTACTTTATCCATTTGCAAAGCAGAATAAATGGCTTTGGTAATAGCAACAAAGGAATTGAAGCTTTTAATGTGACTACTAAAAGACATAAAAAAATTGGGATTTGTTTGGTTGGCAACACTTTATATTATGATAATCAGGGTGTTTTAGCTTTTGTAGAAAAATCCAGTTCACCATCAAAAATCCAAACATACTGATAATTTATAAGATGCAAATTAAAGAGGAGTGTTTTACAACTTACAAAAGATTTTTTATAATGTATCAAGACTGAAGCTGTCTATACCAAGACAAGAACGAACAATGAATGAAATGTTTATTTTCAGTATTAAAGATCTAAACATAACAACATAAAGTTTCACTTCATAAGGTTTGAAATAGAGAAGGGTGTTGTATAGCTAATATATATTCTGTCAAAATGAAATATTATTGCTGTGTTTACTAGACTGGAATAAAATGGAGAAGTTTAATCTTATGGGAACACAATCTCAAAACTGAATTAATAGTTATTTTGGTATACGAAAAGGCTTTATTAACATTTTTAAGATCATATTTTTGGAATCAAAGAAAATATTTAAAAATATATAGAAAAGTTTTAAATAATAGAAAATGACTGGCTTGTTAATTTTCAATGTGACATTTTTCTAATGATATAAAATGAAAAAAATATATTAATCATTATTAATAGATTTAATAGTGACAATTATCAACTGATGTTTTGTTTCTCTATTTGGTGTATTCATTAAAAATTTTAATGATTAATTTCTTTGCCTGTCATTTAGCAAAAATGTGTTAAAAGATTTTATGGATTTCAGGTAAAAAAAAATCATTTTTTGCCAATATATTTCTTATTAATAAGCATCTTAGAGTAACATTTTCTTTTTCTAAATATTCCCCACTTGTAAAATTAGTACAACACAATCTTTTTATCTGCATCTGTGACTGTATTCACCTTGGGTCAGTTGAGCTGGCTCTACCCAACGAATTCACCATATCCTGAATGAAGGCAGACCATGCACTGTGATCCAAGGCAAATGAAATTATAAGCATCAGCCATTCATGGTTCCATTGACAAACTTTGTAAAGGTCTGGGTCCAAGATCAGTTTAGGATCTTGCTTGACTGATTTGAGCCAGGTTTTCAATTGACCCAGAGGTGGAACTGGATTAATGGATTCACGGATGATGTCATCCTTTCAATGCAAATTTTCAGCAATTTAGTCTTACATCAGACTAATCTAAATTTATTAAATATCAATAAGAAAAATTTTAGTAAAATGTTAACTCATTTAAAGTTATTAACTCTGTGTGTGCATGTGTGTGTACATTAAATTAAGTGAATGTGTTTTTCTATTTTTCAGCTCTTCCTTCAAAGTGATGCATTTAACTTCACAAAGTGTGCATTTCGGACACGTCATCAAGAAGTATTGTTGGTCCCAGATCCATCTTATCTAACAGAATGGAGAACTATCTACTTTAACCCTTTGCTGAGAATGGAATATGAATACATGCCAGTTCCGGTAAGCTTACGATTTATCTTCTGGTTTTTGTTTTTTAAGATTCAACCATCTATTTGTAGAAAGTTTTTATCTATGAATATATTGATAGGCAGATAAGTCAAATATTTTAGTAAACTAAATCAATCTTTTAGTTCTTTATTGTTACAGGTCACTTTAAAGATGAACTTTACATATTAATCAAATACAGTTAAACTCAGTTTTTCAAGATTATCAGTTATATGGAAATCAGATCTCACTGACAAGTTAAAGCAACAATTCTTCTGGGCCATGGTGGTATCAGTGCTACTGTATGGCTGCACCACATGGACCTTGACAAAGTGCCTGGAGAATAGGCTAGATGGGAGCTGTACAATAATGCTGCGTGTGATCTTGAACAAATCGTGGAAACAACACTCCACAAGGAAGCAGCTATAGGGCCACCTGTCCCCTATCACACGAACCATCCGAGTGAGACGAAGACATGGACAGTGCTGGAGAAGCAAGGACAAACTCATAAGCAATGTTCTCCTATGGAAACCAGCACATGGACACACCAGTATGGGTCGTCCAGCAAAGACCTACACAGACCAGCTCTGTGCGGATACTGTATGCTGGGCGAAGTACCTCTTAGGGTCAATGAATGATAGGGATGGTTGGCGAGAGATTGTGATGGATATCAGTGCTACTTGCATGACATGATGATGATGGTGATGATGAATCCTATAAGAGATTCCTTCTCTTAGGGCAATTATCAGGAACACTAATTTATCTTATGAATGTGAAATGTTAGAATGATAATTATCATCATCATCAGGTGTTGCACTGGCAGCACAGATATCCATAACAGTCTCTTGCCAACCATCCCTGTCAGTCATCACCCCTGGAGATTTCTTCTATTGGGTCAGTCAGGAACATTAATTTATCTTAAGAGAGTAAAATGATAGAAAAGAGTAGATATGAAGTTTGGTATTAAATAATATCCAATAATATCCATTTTGATTCTATGATTTTCCTCTTGAAATGATAAAATTTTTGGCTTAAAATAAGATTAACTTTTTATAAAAATTGCATAATAAGTACAATTTTTAAATAGCATTATCCCCAGCATACCAATCAATTGGATGCTTTTACTTTTATATATATTTGCTATACTTCATGTATAGCAAATATGAAAAGTGTTTGCATACAAAAGTGTTCAATGCTAAATTAGCAGAGCAGATTTAAAATCTCAAATACAATATTATAGTACTAATTTACTGTTACTAAAGTTTCATGTGTATTAGCCAATCCTCAGACGGGTAAATCACCCCCTTCCCGAGGATTGCCTAATATGCATGAAACTTTATTAACATAAATTAGTACCATAATATTGTATTTGAGATTTTATATGCATACATATATACTTACTGATATTTATTTAAATAAATATATGCATTTGATTGCAACATAATTAATCAAATTATTAATATTTGTCAGTGAATGTATAGTTTTTTTAACTTATTAAAAATGACCACAAAAAAAACATCATAACTCCATCACTTCTTTTATTTGAATAGATTTACATATTAATGGATTATGATTGTTTTGAATCCTGAAAAAGTCAAATGTGTCTTTGGGATTCGAGGACCATTTATAGTACTGGGTTACATAGTACCCTAGCGCTATGTAAACCAGTACTACCGGTTTCATAGTCGGACAATCGGTGACTAAACCGGTAACCCCACAGATTTTGTTTGGTGAGGAGGTTGGCTAGACACCCTGCAGAATGAAAAACAAGACCTGTAAAAGGGTGGACGAAGTGCTTTGCACTACGGCCATCTAGCACATTATTTCTAAAATCTAATCCCTCCTTATTGCAGCAGGGCCATGTAAACTTGGTAGTGTCAGGAACTTAAGTTTCTAGTAGGGTCACCCAAGGCAGACAGGTCTGGCACCCAGATATCTTGGTTCAGATTAAGCTTAGATGTGTATATAACCATGCAAGTCTGGCACACATCCAAAGGGGTTCTGGCAAAAATCCAAAGGACATCTCTATTATCATCAGGAATCAATGGCTTTTGGCATACTTGTCACTACATTATGGAAAATCTGCAGCAAACAAAAGCATCTCCTTCCCCTGACCTGGATATGTATGCATGGTTTGGGGATGCTTGGAGAAACCACAGTGGAATTCATTGGATGGAACTGCATCAACCGACCCAGGGTGAATGTCATCCCAGAAATTGAAGAGAAGGACCATTTATGGAAAATATAGTTTTGTTTTATTCATCTCCTTTCCACTAAAAAGAAATATTTTTGATTGTTTGGTTAGTTAGCCACCAGGGTTCCATCCTCAGATATCACGAGTTGCCACTCACGGCCAACAGGTGGCCCCATTTATGGGTATTTTACTACTCTGCAGATGTGCAATCAGTGTATTCAAAAGTTTTATATTTTCTTAATACTTTTGTATTAAAAAGATAACATGCATGTAAGAACAAATAAGAACAAAACAGGAGAAGTTAAGATAACATACGTTTGAATCCCATCAAGCCTTTATTGATACTGAATACAGAATGCTGCTGCTATTAGTCATTTATATAGAGAGTGGGAGGTTGCAGCTATGGAGCGTTGGAGAGTCAGTGGGAGGAGTTATTGCTATACATGTAACATAAAGCCCCCAGCTGACAGGGCTGAAATATTTTTGTATTGGTTACTTCAATAATAAAAGAGAAAAACAACTGTCCTGAATATCAATAGAAAATGGTCAGAATAAATTAATAATGAAGATAATTTTGATGATGATAATGATGATAGTTCAGTAATTCTTCTTCTTCTTCTTCTTCTTCTTCTTCTTCTTTTTAGTCATATCAATCTATGCAGGGGGTCTCATGTGATGATTAGCAAATTCATCTTGCAGACCAATCATTGATATATGAGTATGCTTAGTTCATTATTAAAGATATCTTGCATCAGATTAAACTGAGATTAGTATATAACCATATCAATCTACACATAAATGTAATCTACCATCATTACTAGTGGCTACTTACAGCAATATAAAACTTATTGATTTCTATTTGTCTGAATTTTTGAGATGAGGCTTGATAAATTGTATTATTTGGATTTTTTGGACTGTTATCCTCATCTTTATTGTTATATACACAACATTTTGGCTGATGTGCCCTCAGGCCTTCTTCAGGCGTTTCTTGTCGAACTCAGGAACCTTCTTATTGAACTCGGGACAGTTGGACACATGGTGCAACTGATATAAGGGTTGAGTAAATACAGTTCTAAGTGACAATTCATCTCTAGGTTGCAGGTTCAATCCTGGCCAAAGGTGATAACATAGATTACTTAACATAGCTTAATATTTGTACACAGTCATGGTTAACAGAATGAGAACAGTCTACTTCGATGGATTAAATGAATTGTTCAGTTTGAGGTTCTGTGAAGGCTCCTGGTTATGACATGAAAACTCCCAGGTTCGACAAAAAACACCTGAAGAAGGTCGAGTGGCACATCAGCTAAAACGTTGTAGATATAACAATAAAGATGAGGAGAACAGTCTGAAAAATCCAAATAATGCAAATTATTGATTTCTCTTGAAGGTTTTTTAGTTTATGATGAGTTTAGTAGAATCCGAATATGTGGGGGGGGGGTCTTCTTTTTATGGCACTTTTCTAGAGTTTTCAAGATTTTATTCAAATATTTAAAAAACACAACTCACTTTGGAGAGTTTTTTTTTTTTTTGGTAAGAAGGATCATAAAATAAGCAGCAGAAAATTTCTTTCCCCAAGAAAAGAATGAACCAAAAATTCTGATAAAAAAAAGAAAATGGCAGAAATTGATTGTGATTTTTCGTGAAAAGATTTCTAAAAACCTAACCTGATCAGATCAATAAATCCTTGGGGTAAAGAGAATTTGAAAATGATTTTTAGAATCAGAAGAGTCATTTCTATTGAGATGTCAGCTGCCATTTGACACTCTGATTGGCTGGAAAAAACAACATTCTCAACTGCTTCTTTATTCTTTGAGACTTAAGAATGATTGCAGTGAATCTATTGTCAATTATCATCAATATCTTCTCTACAGTAGATCAAATAGAAGACATGATCAGTGAAGCTGATCACAAATTTGATGAGATCCTTAGTATTTTACAGGAATCTAATTAACTTGTGTGTGTGTGTATATGTGTATGTATACTTATCTATTGTTATAAAAAATGTGTTTGAAAAAAATTGAATTAAAAAATTGAGTACCCATTAAGAAAGAATAAAACAAAATATTTTGGCATAAAAAGACCCAATGGGTTAACATGCCGTAAAACCCAACCAACCAACCGACCAACCAACCAACCAACCAATCTATCCATGTGTTGCTAATTTTATATCTGAAGAGGATTCTTGATTGAGCTGGTTGCAACTTTATATTGAATCAAAAATTGCCAGTCATGAATGTACATCATTCAACAAAATTAAAGAAAAATGCAGGCTTATAGATATAACAACAAACAGAGGATTTATTCTGGTTGTGGAGTTAATTAATAAATGTCTTTCAGTTTTTAATGGGGTTGGAGTTTTAATGGGGATCATAATCAGTGGCATTTATGAGCTGTCAGGTTTGGCACAAGTAGTTCTTTAAACTTTTTGGTTGTTGATGTAATTTCTTGGTTTTCTTTGTAAATTCCCCTTCTTCTTCTATCAGAGATAAATATTATGATGGAGGATAAAATGGGTTGTAATACTTCAACTGGTTTGATCTCTAATGGCAACGTCAATTGTCTGCCACCAACTTTCCCAAACTGTCTGAATGTCTGCATCACTTCTTTTATTGAGTCCCTTTTCTTCTAAAAACGGCTTCCCTTAATTGTTTCATGCCTTACACCTTTTTTTCTTTCTTCTTCATTTCCATAAGACACTGTTCTGGGTATGACGTTAAACTGCATTTAGTTATGAGATTCCAATTCTGGGGCTCTGGGGAGTGTGGTGTACCCCTTCATCACCATATGACTTAACAAAAAATGAGTTAAAAATACTGAGTTACCATCAAGAATGAATAAAACAATGTTTTAGGCATAAAATAACCCAACAAAGGTTGACATGCCATAAAATCCAACCAACCAATCCAATCCATAAGACACTACTTTATTCATTCCCAGAGATTTATGAAAAATCTATTGACTTCCTATGAAATTATGAAAATTCAATTGTCAACAAAGTCAGATGTCATTTCTATCTTGACCCCTAAAAGTACATTCTCCAAATTTTTCCAACAATGTCTGGATTGTTTCACTTATTATCTTTAGCTATTCTTTCAACAACCCCAGATGACTGGTCAACCGCGACGTGTGGTTATAGATTCATAGGATTTGTGTCAGATTCTTTTGATCCTCAGTTACAATAATGAAACTACTATTTATATCCAAACTATCTTTTAAAAAAAAAGTATTTAAGTATATTCTCAGATAGTTTTTTTTCAAAACAATCTTGCCTATGAATAACAACATGATGTATAATTAACCCAAGTCATATACACTATTCCCTTTTAGATTATTTTTCAAAAATAACTTTTCTGATAATGATAAATTTATTTTTACTTAACTCTGCACTTTTGATATCAAACACTGTCAATTCTCTGATAGATATCTGTGTCAAGTTACTCAATGGGCTACTGGTACTATGTAACCCAGTACTACCTGTTACATAGTTGGATCATTGGCAACTAAACTGGTAACCCCACAGATTTTGTCTGGTGTGGAGGGTGGCTAGATACCCTTCAGAATGAAAAGCAAGACCTATAAAAGGGCGGAGGAAGCTGTTTCCTCAACGGCCATCAAGCAGATTATTTCTAAAGTTTAATCCCTCCTCACTGTGGCAGGACCGTTTAAACGTGGTAGTGTCAGAGCCATGATGTTGGGAACTTAAGTTCCTGGTAGGGTTACCCAGTGGTATTAGAGCCACAATCCAGCCAAAGGGGCTCTAGCAAAAATCCAAAGAGCATCTCCATCATCGTCAGGAATGAACGGCTTTAAGGCGTACTTGTCACTGCATCTGTGAAAAATCTGTGGCAAAAAAAGGTCATATCCTGACCCAGTATATGTGTGCAGATTTGGGGACCACTTTGGAATTCCCTATTCTCTTGTTACTCCTTTCATGAATTCACCTCAGGGGAATTCGTCACTTGGAGCCGGCTCAACTGACCCAGGGTGAAAAGCTGTAACAGGAACAAAAAACAGAAACAGTGGGCATAATTCATAATGCCATGTACTTATATATGTACATAGATATATACATAGGTCAATAGGTATAAGTGCAAAATAAAGTAATGTCTTTACATATAAACTGAAGTTATTGATATTCTACCCTTCCATATTTTTGATAATACTCAAATAAACAATTGTATTCAATCTCTTTCTCTCTTCCCACTGCTACTCCTTTGACTTTTTAACTTTGTTTTTTTTCTTGTTTTTGTAAAAAACATTTTATGTCTGCTTAACACTTTGATGCCATGGCTGAATGTTAAATAAAAAAAAACACATATGAACATTCACAGCAAACTCATACATACACACACACACACACACACACACATACACAAACTCATGCACTCTTTCTCTCTCTCTCTCTCTCTCTCTCTCTCTCTCTCTCTCTCTCTCTCTCTCTCTCTTAAATCTTAATACTTAAAATAACATGGAAAATTCTATTATCTGTAGCATTATAAGACCCATAAAATATTTCTTTAATAATGTGAAAGAATTTCAAAGTTTTAATTTATGTAACAATGAAGTGTCATTTTCATAGTCTTTCATTGGTCAGAAAGAAAAAAAAGAAATGAAAATTTGAAGGTTTTAAATTCAGTGAATAATAATTGACTCTTCTTATTTGTTGACATGTACATATTTTTTCTAATGTGTTTTTTTGCCTTTGGATGGAATGTTTGATTTTGTCAAGTCAGTTGATCTTGTCTTTTTCTTTTTCTTGAGATCTATACAAGTGGCCATTTTCCCTCATAAGTTTCTTTTCTTTCCATGACTCAGTTTTCAGCTGAGCTGTCTCTACAAAATTGGCAGCCATTTTGTTTGTCATCTACAATAGATAAACTTAATGACCCCCTGAGAGATACATGAAGTGAAATAAAACCAAAAGCAGAAAATAATCAACATAAAAGTAATGTGACTTATTGTTTGACAGAAAACAAAAGTGAAAAAACAAAAAAAATATTCTTTCAAATTAACACGTCAAAAAATTCAGAAACAGATTTCCAACAATTACAAAATGTTTCAATTGTTAAATAAACTGATCACGTTAATTTTGTCATTTTCTTTTCTAACGTCTTGGCTGTTTATTTAACAAAAAAATAATACATATCTGTCTAGATTTCTGAGATGAGTGAAAAAACAGCGTGAACGGTACACACTGAAGTTTATAGAAGGTCACATCACTGGGATTATCAGTCCACTGTTAGTAGTTGTTGACAGCATGCCTCGACACATGGGAAACGTGCATCTCTGTGTCAGTTTTGGCCACAGATGGATGAAGACGGTGATGCATTGTCAAGGAGTGTTGAATGGCGAGAACCAACCTCCAGTGCAAGCAGCAGTAGCCCCACATCTGAGATCGGGGGAGATGTGGGACTGATGTTTATCAACCCCCACCCCCTTATTCAGTTGACTCTGATTTGGACCAGAGCATGCTTGATGATACAGCCAAGGGGGGAGGCATGACTATCCCATTGTGAAGGAGTGTGAAACTGAAATGACCAGTTCCTCACTGTGTGGTCAAATGATATGGGGGGGGGGATGTGATAATAAACATTCACACTCACCCGATTCAAAGTGTCCATGTTGCTTGTCTAGTCCCAGCACTCTAGCTCCATTTTGCAGCTTCTCCAGATCCTTGCTAGTCAGTGCATATCATTCAAGATGCTTCTTCACAGATTCTGCCAATGCCACATCCTCATTGTATTGGGACCATTGCACTTATTGCATATAACCAGACAAGAGGAAATACATAAAAAAGATCCAGGAGAAAGCTCTAACCGCATCAGCATGGATATGACAATCCTACATTGTGACATCAAACTGACAAAGTCTGGTGGTATTGTGAGATACTGCTGGGGTGCTCTGGGTTAGTGGTAATGATGCTTTAGCCCCGAAACCATGCCTGAACCCAGAGTCATCCTCTGATGAAGGCTTTGTTGGTTACAATGCTACTGTGTAAATAGCAGTCATTGTATAAAGATTATTATTTTTTCAGGTAGGTACATACCTGGGGACGATTAGGTAATCTTGCCAGGCTCCACCACAGCAACAACTGGTTCCTTGTCTGCAGTTTTGTACTTCATAAATGCCTGAACTCAGCCAACAGTGCCTTGAGAGACACATCATTCACCCTTGTGGGAGACCATAGGAGCCTCTTCATAGGGCCAGAAAGTCCCTGTATGAACATGCATGCCATTGCACTATATGATATTCCTCTGAAAAAGACCGACAGCTTCAGCAAATCTAACAAATATTTACAGTCACCCCCAAGATGCAACAGATGTGCCTCAAACTTCTTATACACTGTTAATTTATCAGCAACATTAGTTGTGATTAGTGCTTCCTTAATTTGGGTTGTGTCCTAGTTCTCATCTTTGGTCAGATGTTGGTAAAACATAAATGCTCCCCCAGCTAGGTGAAGTAGGATGACACGATCAAGCAACTTCACTCCCAATAGGTCACACACCAATTCTAGCTTCTTCATCCATTCCACGACAGATCCAGTCCCATCAAAGCCGGGAATAATTTTAAGATCAAACCGGCTGTCCATCTCTGCAGAAATAGCTTAATAAAGAATCACGAGGTCTCTGACTATCTCTGAATTTTCTCTGCCAACCGTTGCTGTGTACCACATTTTTAAAGCAGGTGGTCATACTCTATCCAAATTTCACAGCTGAATTCACAGTTCCCAACATCCTGGCTCTTCACACTCTAGCTCCATTTTGCAACTTCTCCAGATCCTTGCTAGTCAGTGCAAGCCGGGAATAATTTTAAGATCAAACCGGCTGTCCATCTCTGCAGAAATAGCTTAATAAAGAACCACAAGGTCTCTGACTATCTCTGAATTAACTCTGCCAACCGTTGCTGTGTACCATGTTTTTAAAGCAGGTGGTCATACTCTATCCAAATTTCACAGCTGAATTCACAGTTCCCAACATCCTGGCTCTTCACACCATAATTCAAACCAACAGCCACCCACACACAAAAGCTTAGCATTTAGCATGCATCCAGGGCTTCTCGCAAATGGCAGTCAGACATGCCATTCAACACGGATGATTTGAATCGGGTGAGTGCAAATGTTTATTACCACACCCCTCCTCGATTGTATGATCACACAAGTGACAGTGACGGGCTGGTCATTTCAGTCTTGCACTCCTTCACAGTGGAATAATCACATCTTCCTCCTAAGCTGTATCATCAGTTGTGATAGTTCATATCAGAGTCCGCTTAATAAGGTGGTGGTGGGGGGTGCTAAAAAACTGACTCAGATACACCCATTGCTTATGTCCCAATACCCTCTGGAATTGCGTAAGTTTATCAATGAGTATTTAATTTATAGTCAAAATCATTAATACATAGAATAGAATCTTATTGAAAATCTGAGTTAAATTTGCCTAAAACCAAACCATGTTATTAGTGCATTTAAAATCCTGCAATGTCTTATATATCACCAAGAAAAAATGGTTTGCATAATATATAGTGTGGTTAATTTGTATACTGGTTTTAACAAAGCCGAGTTTAATAAATAATTACTTGGTGTTATTGATCTCTAATATTATTGTTTTATTCTCTAACGTATTAAAATCAATCCTATGAATGATTTTATATAGAAACCAATTAAAATATAATTAAAATAAGTGTAATTTTTTATATGCGTTCTTATTTAATTTTGTTAGTCTTTCTAATCTAATATATTTCATTACATTAAAACTTAAATACTTATGTCCGGAGCGCAAATATTTTTGCCAGTTCGAATAATATTGAGATCATATTTTCCCTCGACAAGCAAATGGACAATGACATTAATTTTTGTTTAGTCCAGTTAAAAACTTGTTCATATCCTTGTTTTGTGTATTTCATTTAGGCATTATCAAATATTTATGATTTACATAATCCAAGAAACTCAACAACACATAGCCCTGTTGGCTGGGGCTTTAGAATACACTGACTGTACCTCTGCAGAGGGGTACCCCCCCACCTCCCAATGGGGCCACCTGTTGGCCATGGGTGATGCTTAAAGATGGAACCCTGGTAGCTGAGTAGTCCATGACATGCAACACTCTACTTTGACCCTTACTTAGGCTAGATGGGTGGTTGGAGATGCCCCCTCTGATCAATCAGCTCATCACGTCAAGCCCTAGCACATATATGATTGTCCCGACTCTATTGCCATTATGGCAAACCTCTAACCCTTTTTATCATATATGTGCTAGAAGGCAGTGGCTGAGGTTTTTAATGTCCTAGGTATGACATTAAACTCTATCTGATGGTAAAGTTCCAATTCTGGAAATCTGGGGAATTCATCACCATTACTCCCAGGTCCACTCTGACCCAGAGTTGTTGTACCTGTCAGGGTTCCATCTATGGATTAAACAGAAGAAAAAAAATTGAATTAAAAAAAATGAGTACCCATCGAGAATGGATTAAACGAAATGTCTTCGATATAAAATAACCCAACAGGGATTGACATGCCATAAAAACCAACCAACCAACAACAACACATTTTGTAAAATAAAGGGCGTGTTTGAAAATAATCTTAAATTTTGAAATCTCAAAAAATACATGCATATCCACACATTCATTTTTATATTATAGGTATTTTCTTCTCAAATGTATATATACATATACAAAATATAACTGTTTTCTTTTTATATATATTTACCAACCCCTCCGCATGAGCAGGATGTGACACAAGGTCAATTTCTTAAGCGCAGTTTAACAGGTTTTCCTTCTCGTAGACTTGGTTAAAGAACTCAGTCTGCCCTACTATTCACTCATAGTTGGAGGGAGAGTAGTTGGATGCATACCTTTTCCAAAGGTACTATGTGAAATGCAAACACCCTTGTCCAGGAATTGAACTCGGATTGACTTGTCCATTTCCTACGACTCTAACCATTACATGCATGCCTCCAACTGTTTTCCTTTTATAATTATGTGATTATATAGATGTAATTGGAATCCTATAAAATTCAGATCTTATTTATTTCTATGTGAAATGAGTTTTCCCATTTTATAATATGCAACTATTTTTATAAGATTTTCCATAAAATCAGGTCAGATTGAAAAGACATTTAATAAATATATTGAATCTTTTACAGCGTCTATTTTTTAATTTCTTTTTTTTTTCTCTTGTCTTTTTTTTAATGAATCTATAAAGTGTTGAATGTATTTCCAATTATTCTTAAGTGGGATTCTTCGTTGAAAGAAAGAACTTAAAAGAATAAATATAGTCAACACGTTTCCAATGACAACGATTAGGAATTACAACTTTAATCAAAATCTCCATAAGCAGATTTAATAAAATTAAAGAATCTTTCAACTTATATCAATCTAATCTTATCTAGTTTTATGGGTGGATATCTTTTTGTTTTGGATAATTTTCTAATTCTTTTATAGTAGGTCAATCTATGCATGAGGGTGAGTTAAAAAGTAATGCCATTTTGTTTAGGACAGGTATAATTACCAACACAGGAACATGTGTCATACATCAAAATGAAGCTGGTCCTCTGTGGATCATATCCCTACTTCTCCACATAGTCACTGTTTCTCTCAATAGCGATGTTCCACCTTCGAATGAAAGCATGTATCTCTGTCGCATAAAATTCTGTTGACTGTTCTTTGAGCCACTTCTTCATTACAGATTTCACTTCCTCATCACTGGAATAATATTTGCCTCTCTTCAACATGGTGACTATGTGTAGAAGTAGGGATGTGATCCACAGAGGCCCAACTTCATTTTGATGTATGATACATGTTCCTGTGTTGGTAATTATACCTGTCCTAAACAAAATGGCATTACTTTTTGACTCACCCTCATAGATTCTTATGACTTATTACTTAATATCAATTGATGTTAGTCAACTTATTAATATTAACTGATATTAATCAAATTCTCAATTTTAACAGATATTACCCAAGTTAGACATCGACAGATTATCAATCATATGGAAATCCGATCTCACTGACAAGTTAAAGCAACGAGTCTTCCAAGCCATAGTTGTATTAGTGCTACTGTATGGCTGCACCACTTGGACCCTAATGAACTGCCTAGAGAATAAGCTAAATGGGAGTTGTACAAGAATGCTATGTGTGATATTAAACAAATTGTGGAAACAACAGCCTACAAGAAAGCAGCTGTATGGCCACTTGCCCCCTATCACACAAACTATTCAAGTGAGATGAACAAGACATGGGCACTGCTATGAGGAGAAATGACAAACTCATAAGTGATGTTATTCTATGGAAATCAGCACATGGGCATGCCAGTGTGGGTCGTCCAGCAAAAACCGACATTGACCAGTTCTGCACGGATACTGGATGTTGCACAGAGGACCTCCTGAGAGCAATGAATGATAGGAATGGTTGGTGAGAGATTGTCATGGATATCCATGCTACTAGTGTGACATGCTGATGATGACCCAAGTTAGCAATATTAACTGATTTGTTCTAATTCTCAATTCTAAGTCATGTTATTCAAGTTAGCTACCTAAATTGATATTATTTAAGTTAAAATAACACTACCAATTACACTAACACAATTTGCAAGAATCCTGGACCGTGTACTCCCACCAAGAGCGGCAGCTAAATAGCTTCTACGTTCGCTGCCTTAGATGTATACTTGGCATCAGCTGGAGGGAGAGGAGCACTAACACAGCAGTTCTAGAAATGTTACATACTCATACACATATACCCATGTTGGGTACTTACACAAGTGTTCTTTTACTGGAGAGAGGGGGAGAGATAGACACAGGTAGATAGAGAGATGCATAACTTACTTCTTTGGCCATTGGTGATCTCTAGTCGTTTCTATTCTTTCTCTATGACTTCTATTTTTCTGTTCTTGCTGGTTGGTCGTCCTTGATTCATTTCTTCTTCTAGGTCAGTCTTGTTGCCAAGACATTCATCAACCACAAAACAATATTATTTATTTAAACTTTTATTTACTTAACTAAACATCTTTCTCTCTAACTAAACACAGCGCGCGTTTGCAAGTGAGCCCCAGCTAAAGCAGACATCCTTCTCTGTCTGACGTCCAAGCTGAAACTGCCCCAACCAGGTCCCACGTGACTTCACGGGCTTTCTGTAATTCTGTAATAAACAATAAATATGTATGAAAAGGGCCATCCCTTCAGAAATACAGGGGATTGACAATAATCTTATGCAACTGCATAGATTATGCAACAGAAAGATCACAGCTTCCCAGCTTGTGCTCTCTACTGAATGCTGTCTCCTCTGGCTGGATCATGCCCACCAGAAGGATGATGGTCAAATCCCAAAGGACATTCTCTATGCAGAACTTTCATCTGGCAAGAGACAGATTGGTCGCCCCCAGCTGTGATTTAAAAGATGTTTGCAAGTATGATCTCAAAGTCCTTTAAAATCCATCCTGCCAGCTGGGAAAATTTGGCTCAGGACCGCTCTCGTTTGCGGCAGGCTGTCCGGAGCAGGCTATTCATGTCTGAAGTCACCCTGGTGCAACACCATGAAGCAAAGTGGTCCAAGAGAAAGTAACAGCAACAGAGCACCGGCACACCATCAACATCTTAAGGATCGGCCTTCACATGTGATGTCTGTGGTCAAAACTGTTTTTCAAACATTGGCCTTCACAGTCACAGAAGGTGCTACGCTAGAATGTGACCTCAGGGCATGAGAAATCTATGGTCTTCTGAGACTGTGACCCCCGATGTCATGTCACATCTGACTGATAATATTTATCTCTTTCAATGATATTACTCAATTAGTAGTCATACTTTGTTTTAGCTTAAAATAAAGGAAACTTTCTATCTGAAACTTGAAAATATACAAATGAAAAATTAATCTCTTTCTATTCTAAAAAATATTTGGTGGATTAGGATGGATTAAGTGGATTATCTTTTAAGTGTTAATTTAGATGATTATTGAATTCACAATTAAAAATAAGACAACATGGTTAAAAGATACAATAAACTGTTAAATATTTATGAAGAACTAGCAGGACCTGTGGATATACCACAGTATGATAATTTAATTATTACAACATTTGATATGTTTACTTAAGAGCTATTACAATATAGTTCAATATGTAAAAAGTATAATAATCTTGATTTAACTCTCTCTCTCTCACTCTTTTTTTAATTTATTTCTTTCCTTCTCTTCATATTTTCATTATGTTTCATTGAAACAGATTAGCATTATCGCTTCCGCATACTCACCCCTTCTCTCTATCTTTCCCCTACTCTTTTTTTTTCTTTCGTAATATATTTTTTCTGTGTAGCATCTCCTTTTTCTTCCCTTTCTTTCTTTATAATAAAAACAGAATGATCCATTATTTAGCTGAGGTGATGACACTCATGTGAAATAAGAATTTGGTAGGTAAGCAACACCAGATAATCAGGATTTATATTTTTGCATTTCATCTTTGATGACTTGGATGGTCTGATTTTTAACCAGAGGGTGTTGCAAGATGATAACAGTTAAGGAACATGAGTATTATTTATGATGAATTGTGAAAGGTATCATATATATGCTCTTGTAGGGAAAATGCAAGGAAGTCCCTTTCCTTTGGATGCTTACTGTTAGTATCTCATCTTGTCTAGCAATCCTCTGCCTGGTTCCATTCTTTCTGTCTCTTTTTAAGGGGGTAAGGAGGAAAGGTCAAACACGTGACATATCCAGACTTATCTGCAAGCAAAATAGATGTGGATCCCTGCATATGTAAAGAGGTCATTGTGTGTATGGGTGATGGGTATGTGAGGAAGGGCTGTTTCTGGACCTTCCTGTTCATTTGAGTTTGGCCCCTCAATCAAAACTCCAGACGTGATTGCTGTAGATACCAAAAGCACAGGACTTGTTACTTTCTTATTTGAGGTCACCTGCACTAATATTAAAGACTTGCCATGGTGTTTTTCATCTGTGACCACCAGGGAAATCATGCATGAACAAAAATGGGATGAGAGTAATGATTTGTTTATTTTAAGTTCATCTTAGGTCAGAGAAAGAGAGAGAAAAGAGCAAATATAAAGAGGGTGGTAGATTGATTTTCATTTTACTTGAGTTTCATAGTTATCTGTTATTTTACTTATTTTTTACCATATATATATATATATATATATATATATATATATTATATATATATACTAGTACAAAATAAAAAACGCCCTCCAGATGATGTAAAAATAGATTTTTGAAACATATTGCCTGAGGGGTGGGAGTAAAAAATTCAATGTCAGCAAGTTTGAAATGTAAACTTTAAATATGTATTAAAATAAAACAAACCATATATAGATATATAATACCAGTCATGTATTTATTAAAACTTGTTTTAAAAAAACAATGTGGACTGTCTAATGCTGCATGTTCAAATTTTGAGTGTATTTATTCTATGTTATGACGATTTTGGGTAATGTGACGTAAGCAGTGATGTAATTTTTGTTACAGACAAAAACCGGAAGCGAATATCCATTATTAATAGATATACAATGGTGATTGTGAAAGAAAAAGATCTTGTCAGGACCCCACACTTTACTGGACCGCCCAGTGAATGTAGGATCCTGATGAGATCTGAGCTGATTAAAACCATGGTAGACCCATAATTTTCACAATTACTATTATTAAAGCTATACTTTTTATGAAGTATTGAGCACTCTTGGATAAATTACTGACATAATACATTTTCTTTTGAAAAAGGCCATTCAAATCACAAATGTTCTAAATGAAGTTCATATGAAAGAGAGAGAGAGAGAGAGAGAGAGAGAGAGAGAGAGAGAGAGAGAGAGAGAGAGAATGATTGTGTGCATATGTGTGCTGATATAGTCTCTTTTTGATTTAACTTTTTTTTATAAGGTTACCAGTTTTTGTTGATATATTTAAGTAATTTTTGTCTTGTACACAAATTTGGAAAGAGATTCAAAAATATATGGGCTACAATTATTTATGATGGATAATGAATCAATTATTTGTCGTGCATGGAGGCCCAACGGCAAAAAAACATCCTCAAAGAATATTTTGAACAACATCTACATTTTCTACGTTTTTCTCAATTTTCAAATAAAAAAAACAAAACAAAAAAGATGTTTCTTTATTTTAGAATTAAAATAATCAGTATTCTGTTTTCTGTGATGGCATTCACCCTATGTTGGTTGAACCAGTTCCATCCAACGAATTGACCTGTAGTGAATTCATGGAAGGAGTATTAAGGGAATTGGAAATTCACAAGTGATCTCCCAAAACCCACATGATTATCTCCATCAAAGGAAGCAAATGTGTTACATAATCTATGCGGTTGCATAAGATTATTGTCAATCCCCTGTAATTCTAAAGGGATGACCCTTTTCATATCATGGGCGGGACTTTACATGGAATAGTACGGAAAGCCCGCGAAAATATGTGAAGTCACGTGGGACCTGGTTAGGTCCTCAGTTTTCAGTTGGACGTCAGGCAGTGAAGATGTGCTGCCTTAACTGTAACTCACTCTGCATACGTGCGCTATGTTAGTCAGATATTTAGTTACATGAAATGTGTAGTTAAGGAAATAAAAACTTAAGAAAAATAACACGGTCTTGTGATTAATGGGTGTCTTGGTAACAAGACTGATATAGAAGAAGGCAACTGACCACCAAGACGAAGTCCCCAAGAAGAAGAACCTAAGATAGAAGATGAACAGAAGAAGAAGTAAGAAGTAAGTAATGAGAAGGGTATACAACAGATGCCCTTGTTTGCTGCAGATTTTCCACAGACGCAATCACAAGTATGCCAAAAGCTGTTGATTCCTGACGATGATGGAGACATCTTTTGGATTTTTGCCAGAGCCCCTTTAGCTGGGTTGTGGCCCTAATACCATTGGGTGCCAGACCTGTCTGCCTTGGTTGACCCTCTCAGGAACTTAAATTCCTGATGACATGGCTCTGACACTACCAAGTTTACACTGCTCTGTCGCAATGAGGGGGTGTTGGACTTTAGAAATAATGTACTAGATGACCGTTGAGAAAGGAGCTTCATCTGCCCTTTTATAGGTCTTGTTTTTTGTTCTGCAGGGTGTCTAGATACCTTTCTCATGAGAAAAAAATTTGTGAGGTTACCGGTTTCTTTGCCGATGATCTGACTATGAAACAGGTAGTACTAGGTTACATAGTACCAGTAGTACATTAAGCAACCTGGCACATAAATATACTAACAAACAAATAAAAACTTTAACATCTTAAAAAATAAAGGTTATTTGTGTTTTTAATCTTTCCTTCACATGAAATTTAGAATTTTAAAATATGTTTTATTATACTATTTCTCTGAATGTTTGAGATGAGGCTTGAAGATTAGTATTATCTGCGTTATTCGGACTATTGTCCCCATCTTCATTGTTATTTGTACAACGTTTTGGCCGATATGCCCTCCGGCCTTCTTTCTTGTCGAACTCGGGAACCTTCTCGGACTCGGGAACCTTCTTTTCGAACTCGGGAACTTTCTTGTCATATTCGGGAGCCATTATTCCCGAGTCTGACAAGAAATACCTGAAGAAGGCCAGAGGGCATATCGGCCGAAACGTTGTACAAGTATCAATGAAGATGGGGACAATAGTCCGAATAATGCAGATAATACTAATGTTTTATTATATCTAATTTATCGTCTACTGTTAAGTGTAGAATATAATCCATTATTTAACTGGTTCTATAACCTAGTTTGGTTGTGAGGGCACTACTCATGTAGTATCTCTTGGGCAGGAATAGCCCAACAGAGCCCATCCCTCTCCAGGTCTATAACTTGGTTGAATATAGAGTTTTCCATCTGCTAGATCAGTTGCCATACTAAGGTCAAAGAACCCAGTCTGCCTTAATATCAACCCATAGCTGGAGGGAGAATAGTTGGATTTATAACTTCCTCCAAATACAAACAGCCTCATTTAGGAATGGAATTGGGTCCATTTCCTTCAACAACCACCATTATATCATGAGTGCCTCCATAATCTATTATTTAGAATGTTGTTAATTCGGCCATTTCTGTGCCACTTCACAAATTCTTTCAGCAAATTTCAATATGTTTTCTCCTGCAATTATAATTTTCATTTGTTAAAAGATTTCTTGGATTTTTTCTTCTGTTTCTAATGATAAATGACATTTTATTTTATGATTCCCAATCTTTCAATTCTTCATCTTTTCTCTTTTTATTTGACAAAAGTGAAAACAAAAACCTGAATCTGAAATCTTTTACATCCAAGAGGAGATAACTCTCTATCATTAAACTGAAACAACACATTAGAAACCATTAATCAACAAACAAATCAATGATATTGAACTGAACTAATAATTTAAGTCAATATTAGGGATATGAATTCTTTTATCTCTTTTTCTTTGGCTGTTTTTCTTCATTATCAACTCTACTTAATCTGAACACAGACAAATATGTGTAGAAAATAGAAAAACAAAGTATTCTAAAAGATGAGTTTTATTCTGGATGGTGAAGTCGACATTATAACATTTCGGTTTTTGCAACCTTCATTAGTGAAGGTGAAATGTGATGTTGGATGATTTCTGAAAAGTAGAAGATTTGTTCATTGTGTATGAAGAAAAGGGGAGTAACCAGTGTCGGCCTAGCATTAGTTCCAAGATGTATGAAGATATTCAAAAAGTGGTGAAGGCATCTTGGAATTAACGCTAGGCCGACACTGGTTACATCCCTTTTCTTCATACACAATGAACACATCTCCACTATTCGGAAATCATCCAACATCACCACACAACATTTCACTTGCTTCAAGTCCTGATGAAGGTTGCAAATACTGAAACGTTATAATGTCAACTTTACCATCAACAATAAAAATCATCTTTTCGAATACTTTGTGTTTTTTGTATTTTCTACATACTGTCAGGTTCAATTTCCTATTTTCCTCCCATACAAATATGTGTAGACATTAGTTTTTTTTTAGATACAGATAACATTTTTTAAATAAAACGGACCATATGACCTTTAGGCACCCCTTTTTGATCTTGATTAAGAAAGGACATATTTTTCATTTACACCGTCAATATCCGGTTGTTTTAACAGACAATTTTAGATTTTATAAAACTAAACCCTAACCCCTAATCCTAACCCTAACTCCTAACCCTAACCCCTAACAAACAACCGGATATTGACGGTGTAAATGAAAAACATTTCCTTTCTTAATCAAGATCAAAAAGGGGTGCCTAAAGGTCATATGGTCCAATAAAACTTGATGTGAGATAACATTATTTTTTTCTTCTAAATGACAAAAATGAATGTTCATCAAATTGTCTTGTTTCATTTCTTTTTTTGGTTCATTTATTTTTATGCGGATAATTTTTAATATCAATAAGAATAAGAATTTATAGTGAAAATCCAGTTTGTCCATTGAAGTGACTAATTCTTTTTCTTTGAATATATTGTCTAATAAATTAATAGTAAAATAGCAAATACATTTTGTAATAATTCAATTGGGACAGTGGTAAATACAATGGATATTGATGAGGAATAAACATTGTAAAGTACTTTGAATAGAGAATTTATCAACAATATTCTTTTTTACATCCATTGAATTTGAAATATTAAATTAAATAAAAAAGCAGTGTTTACAGAAAAGGTTTCATCATTTAAACTAATGTTATAGACAAACGTATGAATGCAAAAGAAAATAGATGAGAGGATTGGATTTAATTTTTATTATTTTAAATAAACAGAAGTTGGTAGATTTAGAAAAGATGTAGTCTTTCTTTTTTTACTCGGTATGGTGTTAGGAGTCAAGTGGGTGTAAGTCTGTTCTTGACTAGGTGACTTGGTTGTATGTGGTGTGGTGATGCAGTGTGGGAAGGTAGGCTGTTAGCTATCTTTGATATTGTCTGAAATGTAACGCATGAAGCTCTTCTGTGTACCAGTCCAGAAGTCAACTGCTGTTCGTGACTTATTGTTGACTCTTTTATAGCTGTGTTTGGGGATCAAAATCATCTCTGAGAAGCTTTGGGGAGAAAGTTAATGATTTTTTGAAAAAAGGACTTTAAATTGTCTGTTAATTTAGTTTGGCACTGCGTGGAGCCTACATGCACAGATACATGTTTTATTCATTATGTTTCTAGCTACTGTCGGGTCAACATCCGGTTGATGTTACCTTTCTTCAACTAAATATATCTTTGTTGGATTCTCTTTTCAAGTGTTTTAATTTATTTTGCTGGTGAGTGGGTGTATTGAGTTATTGAATTTATGAATCAGGAGAGATATTTATTTCTGTTGTATAACACTAACAGCTGGCACACTGAAACAACCAGGGGTTCTAAGAAACCTTGTATGTTTATTTGCAGATTCCCATCAGTTGTTTATTAGATTTCTTTGTTACTATAAATATTAGGCAATACTGAAAAGTTTGACCCAGAAGAAAATAACCTTGAACCAGATTGTTCCACATATGACACAACAAAAACCCACTTGACAAATCACTTCTCAAATTTATAAAAAACTTCTGAAATAAATTCAATAAAAAATGTATAAAAATGGTCATTCTCTTGTTAATTAGTTTGAGAATTGTTCAATACTTTTTTTGACTAAGAAAATATTTTGTTCTTTTTATTGTAAAGAAAAAGAAAATGCATGTCAATATGTCAATGGATTTGTGTGATTTCTTTCTTTAATTTTAATTATCATTTATCACGTTTTGGTGATTTCCTTTTTTTTTTCAAATTTCATTGGAATTGTTAGAAAATAAAAAATTACACAGGAAGTTGCTCTCATTCATTTGTTTTAGTCTTTACTCATCAATAATTTTATTTTTATTTTTTCCTTTTTAATTCAATTCAATAACATGAAATACTTTCAAGTTTTATTGAAAAATTCATACAAAACATATGTTGACTCTTTATTACATGGACAAAATATCTTTTTTCTTTATTTTTGATTTATCCACATTTGATTTTTTGAAATATGTCATCAAATGACATGTACCATCACTAGCGTATTCTATAACTTTAAATACATCACTTACATCATCCAGCCCTGTCAGCTAGAAAACACTGACTGCACCTCTGCTTAAGAGTTAGACCTACACCCCCAATGCGGCCACCTGTTGGCCATAGGTAGCGACCCATGATGCTTAAGAATGGAATCCTGGTGGCTGAGTAGTCCATGATATGCAGCCCCCCACTTTGGCCATTACTTAGGTTAGACAGGCGGTTGGAGAGGCCCTCTCTGATGAATTGGCTGGTCACATCAAGCACCTATATAATTGTCCTGACCCTATTGCCCTATGGCAAGCCCCAACCCTTTGTATCATATATGTGCTAGAAGGTGATAGCTGAAGGCCTTAGCGTCCTGGGTATGATGTTAAACTTTATCTTCTAATTCTGGAGCTCTGGGGAATGTTCAGAAAACTTTCATCCCAAATACTCCCAGGGCCACTCTGACCCGGAGTGGTAGTACCTGTTAGGGTCCCATCTATGGGTTAAATAGAGGAAAAAAATGAGTTTAAAAAATGTGTTTAAAAAAAATTGAATACCCATCAAGAATAAATAAAACAAAAATGTCTTTGGCTTAAAATAACCCAACAAGGGTTGACATGCCGTAAGATCCAACCAACATACGTCATCATTAATCTTTTGTTCCCTTATATCAATAGTTAAAAAAATAAAGGAACTTATTCTTATTTATTCAGTTTGAAATCATTACAGATAAAATATTATTATTGATCTCAAGTTTCAATGTTGCAAACAGAATATTTTTGTTAAGAATCCATTCATAATTAATTATGATAATTTATTATAAGATTCCTCTTTATTTTATTTTGTATTTCCAGGCAAATATCCCAGTGTTAATCAGCCATGTGTATACAAATCAAAACCTTTGCGTTGAAGATGGAGCTCGATTAATCAGGTGAATTTCTTTATTATTACTTACAGTTGTTTATTTTCATTGAACCTGACCATTGCATTACTCATTACTTTATGCTTCATTAATTACACCTGCCTTTTCAATTTTCAGAATATTATTAGAGATATCTTACCTTTAGAAAAGGTTTGACATTTTTATTAATAAATTATCATTATATCAAACTGTTTTCTATTTGTAATATTATTTCCTATTTCATCAATTTGACTTGCATCAGAATATTAACTGCATTTGATTTTAAATATTTAATAGCCTTATTTGAAATGACTCTAGATGGTTTTATGATCAGAGGTATCTCTTTATTAATACTCATAATACTTCCTTAATCATATTTAAGATTGTAGATGAATTTGTCAAAAGAGTATCAAGGGAATATAAAAATGTACATGCAGTCCCCAAACCCACAATCACCAGTCTGTATTTACTCATTATCACTAGAATAAATAAAACAAAAATATTTTTGACATTTAAAATATTCAATTTGGTTCTTAATGGTGTTAATCTTCTTAGAAATATTTGAATTATTCATTGAAATTCAATATTTAAAGTTGACTGTAATTGTTGAATAAATGCAAATATTCAAAATAAAATAAAGATATTTGCTGGAATTTTGTTTTGTTTTATATCTACTTGTTTGGTTTTTTTTTTATTACTTTGTATTAATTGGTAAACTTCGACTCCCAAACTCCTTATTTTGTTAAATATTAAATGTTTCATTATTTTCTGTTATATATTCAAATATGTATGAAATTAAGATGTTGAATTAAGATTTCAATCCATTAGACATCTGTCTATCAATTTTGATGTTGAATATTTTGCATCTTCTAATGAATCAATGTAATCTTATTCGGCCATTTTAAAATGTCATCACTTTTTAAAATTCTATCTTTATTGTAACAAACTTTATGTGCTATATTCATAAATACCTTTATCTGAATAATTTTATTGGGATTTAAAAAATAAAATAAAATGGAAATAACATATCCTTGTTAATATAGGCTGAGTTTATAGAGAGGAGGAGGAGGAGGAGGAGGAGGAGGAATAGGGGGGGGAATAGATATGAAGCATTTTAAAAGCATTTGTAGATATCTTTAACATAAAAGGATTTAAGTTTTGAACTAAAAATCATTTCAACATAACATTTTTCTTTTCAGTTTGTTATTTTTTTGCAATTTTCATTGACTTGGGTTCTTTTCCTTATAGAACCCTGAAAATCAAAACATTTTTCTTTGAATCCCTTTGGACATTTTTCAAATCTAACAAATTATCAAAACATTTAAAGCAAATATCAAAAAAGCCGATGAAAGATTTTATACAATTTATTCCTTTTATTATCATTTGTAAGGCAGGAAGCAAAATTAAATCAACACTTGTATTTTTATATAACAACTTTTATATATTGATTTAAGCAATCCAAGAATATTATATAAAACTAGCTGGACCTGTGGATATACCACAGTATGGTAATTTAATTATTACAACATTTGATATGTTTATTTAGCATTATAGCTTCTGCACACTCGCCCCCTCTCTCTCTCTATCTTTCCCCTACTCTATTTACTTCTTTCTTATTATATTTTTTCTGTGTAGCATGTCCTTTTTCTTCCCTTTCTTTCTTTGTAATAAAAATAGAATGGTCCATTATTTAGCTGAGGTGACAACACTCATAAGAAATAAGAATTCGGCGGATAAGTAACACCTGATAATCTGGATTTATATTTTTGCATTTCATCTTAGGTGATTTGGACAGCCTCCTTTTTAACCAGAGGGTGTTGCTAGATGATAATGGTCGTACAATTGAGGAACATGAGTATTAATGTATAGATAAAATCTGACTGGGTTACCATCATGACATTTTCAAGTTTTAAGAATTGAATTTATTTAATAGGATGAGTTAAAAGTTTTGCAATATTTTGGTAACATGAGACAGAATGTGGTAGGTCCAGATGCCTTTGCTGAGGTTGTGTAAGTGACGAGCTACCCTTGACTGTGCCGCCCTGTTGGATGGGGCGTTAGAATGCACCTCTGCAGAGGGGTAAGACTCCCCCAATGGAGCCATCTGTTGGCCGTGGGTGGCGACCCGTGATGCTTGAGGATAGAACCCAAGTGAATGAGCAGTCCATGACTTGCAAAACTCCACTTTGGCCCTTTCTTGGGCTAGACGGGCAGTTGGAGAGGCCCCCTCTAATCAATCGGCTGGTCACGTCAAGCCCTAGTACCTATATGATGGCCCAAGCCCTATTGCCCTTATGGCAACCCCCAATCCTTCTTATCATATGGGTGCTAGAAGGCAGTGACTGAGGGCCTATATGTCCTGGGAATGACATTAAACTCTATCTGATGGTGAGGTTCCAGTTTTGGAGGTTTGGGGAATGTGGAGCACCCCTTCATCACCATTGCTCCCTAGTCCACTCTGACCCGGAGTGGTAGTACCTGTTAGGGTCCCATCTATGGGTTAAATAGATAAACATGAGTTTATAAACAAAATTGTATTATCCATTAAGAATGAATTTATTTCAAAACTTTGTTGGCATTAAATGATCCACTGAGGTTGATATGTCGTAAAACAAACCAAACCAAACTTGACTGTGAGATACTGAGCTCACCTGATACTCTGAGTTTACCTCTATGGCTTGGAATCCATGATTTTAGGCCTACATCCCCTTGCCTGATCATCAAGGTTTTTGTAACGTAAGCAAAATTTCTTGAACTATCTGGTTACTCTACTGTGATCAACTGTGCCTTCATCTTTTGCATAACAAATCTTTTTAGTTACTTCTATGACATTATGACCTTGTAATTGTTATTGTTGTTGTGACAGCATTTATCCTGGGGCAGTTGAGCCGGCCCCATCCAACAAATTTAACATATTCTAATGAACGAGATAGTTATTGAATTCATGAAAAGAGTAATAAGAGAATAGGAAATTCATAAGCAGGCCCCAAACCCTGCATGCATATCCCGGTCAGGGGAAGGAGATGCCCTTGTTTGCCACAGGTTTTCCCCAATGACAAGTACACTAAAAGCCGTTGATTCCTGACGATGATGGAGATGCCCTTTGTGATAATAACCCACTCTGCACTCGAGCACCTTCATTACACAATGTTGATGACCCCACGTTGTAATGTTCTGTGCTGACCGATTCAAAAAGCACAAACTAGAGACAGGTTCACAAGGATGAAAAAAAAATGACAACACAAAGTTTGATGACAGGACGCTAATGGAGGAGGAAGGTGTGACTTTGTGCAGTTTGTGATGGAGGATAGGGCACATAAATGTATGTTGTCAGCTGGCAAGAAGTTCTCTTAAGTCGGTTGCTAGAATAAACTATTGACTTTCTATCGTGTGGGTTTTTACTTATTTTCTATCTATCAACTGCCCACTGGACAAAGCTCTCACTCCAATGGCCAGTCTGGATCTGCTGTTTTGAGGCTTGAGCCAGCACCTCTGGGTGCCAGATCTGTCCACCTTGGGTGACCCTACCAGGAACTTAAGTTCCCAACAGCATGGCTCTGATACTACCAGGTATTTCTAAAGTCTAACCCTTCCTCATCACGACAGGGCTATGTAAATTTGGTTGTGTCATATTCTGTCATCATTTCATTTACAAGCTGTTTTCTCTGTTGAATATTGATTTGCTTAAGAAGTGACTTTCTTCTGACTGCTCTGTCATAATTCCTGAGATAGAGATACCCTACTGCTATTCTTGGTTTAATTTTGACAAACTATCACATTTGCCACATAAGAATGTAACAGATCTAATTTAGATTTTTCTAGATTCTAATATTTATTCATTTTTCAGGAATAGAAAGATTTACTCAATTTTTGATGTCAAATAAGGGAATTAATTTTTTTAATAAATTTTTTTAGTTAGAATGTTAGTAAATAACAAAAAACAAAATCAAAACATTGATTAACAATTCTATAAAAGAAAATAAGAAAATCTCCATCATGAATTAGAAAAGTTAGTTTTACAATTTATTCAAGACAATTTACAAAGTCCAACCAAATCTGGTGATAAAGTTGGATCAGTAAATACACAATTCAAAAATTCAGTAAAAATGTGTCAAAAGGAAATAATGTTATTGAAAAAGACAAGAGAATGTTTACATTTTCTCATCCAATTAATGAGTGAGAATTTCTTTCTTTTTTTTTTTTTTTTTTTGATTCACCATTGAATTTCTTAAAAGGTAAAAATAACAAATGATTCAAATCTGGAACTGTTCAAATTGTTTTTATCATGTGTAACATTGAAATATTCTATTTAATTAAATTCATAGTTTAAAAAAAGAACAAGCAAACAATAATAATAAAAAAAAAAGCAACAGATATAAAAAAACAAAAAAAACTACTCAAATGCTAATATTTCATTCTGTAAATCCTGAACTAGATTTACACAAATTGATAATAACAGAGAAAATGTTAAAACATTTTTAAAATTGTTTTGATTAAAAATCCTTTTTTTCTTTTTTTAAAAATCTTCCTTGTCTTATAATCTATATATTAATACTCTTGTTCCTTAATAATACAACTGTTATCATCTTGCTACACCCTCTGGTTAAAAATGAGATCTTCCAAATCGCCCAAGATGAAATGTAAAAATTAAAATAAGAAAGAAAGAAATAGAGTTGAGGAAAGATAGAGAGCGGGGATGAGCACATGGAAGTGATAATGATAATCTGTTTCAATCAAAAATGATGAAAAGAAATGAATAAAAAAAAGGCTGAGAGTTAAATCAAGATTATTATACTTTTTACATATTGAACTATTGGTAATAGCTCTTAAGTAAACATATCAAATGTTGTAATAAATAAATTATCATACTGTGGTATATCCATAGGTCCTGTTAGTACATTTTTTAAATCTATTCAGAATTGTTTTTTTTTTTTGTTTGTTTGTTTAGAATTGTTAATGTCATCAAGAAGCAGATTTGAAATGACTCTGCCTATGATTCTCTTACGTATATAACAGTTTATAGACTGTTAGGCATGTGGTGTATTGGTTATTGTCGTAAGAATTGGACACAACAAGACAAATTCAAATCCAGGATGAGGCTGTTTACATTTCATATAGAGCTAATACCCTTGGGAAAGGTATGAATCCAACTATTCTTCCACCAGCTATGGGTAAATAGTAGGGCAGACTGGGCTCATTAACCTTGGTTAGACAGTCAGTCTAGGAGAAGGAAAACTCTGAATTCAAACCTGTTAAACTCAGATCCTGGATGAGACTGTTTACAATTCATATAGCACTAATACCTTTAGGAAGGGTATGAATCCCACTATTCTTCTGCTAGCTATGGGTAAATAGTAGGGCAGATTGGGCTCTTTAACCTTGGCATGGTGAACAGTCTCAGAGAAGGAAAATTCTGAATTCAAATCTGTTAAATTCTGTTTCAGAAACTGATCATGTGTCACATCCTGCTCATGCAGAGGGCTCGGTAAATATATATATATATATATATATATATATATATAATCAATGGTAATATTATGGTTTTACACTCATAACTTGAAGTTTCATGGTAATCCAATCATCAGATGAGTTCAATGGTTGAGATCTTAAAAACCAGTTGTGAAATGGTTGAGATTTTAAAAACCAGTAATTTTTTAGCGTTTATATGAAGCGTTTTCATGCGATAGGAAATATAAAGCTAAAAATTGTTTTTTTTAAACTGTGGCTTGTTTAACGTTTATGTGACGTGGATCGTGTTCACGTGATGTAATGTTATGACGTTAAATTTGTATTTAAAAAACATTATAATCAAACAAACTTGCATTGGTGTTAATGCATGTGGTGTTCAGTTGAATTTTTTTTTTTTTTTAAATAAATAAAAGGAGAGCGAAAATTAAGGGATCAATTAGGGTCAGGTGGTAAGTGACACAGTAAAAATTTGTTCAAATGCCTATTTTCGAAATGAGTTCACTTCTCTTATTTAACAAGTTATTGCTTGTATTTTGTAATATACACAACTTTTCTTCTAAGCAGAGATCGCATTTACATTGTCTGCCTTTGTATGCCTGGGCTTTTTTTATTATTTCCCATTTTATTGTAGGTGTTCTGTCCGTTTTTTCTTTGATCTGCCATATATATTTTGATAAGGGGGTACTGTTTTCATATTTTTTGTTGTTAAAACTTAAATTGTGGTTATACCACCTACTTTTTCAATTGTTTTCAGTGGCACCAATGTATGTTTTTTCCTCGTTGTTATTTACATTGTCCTTGATTGTGGCTTTGTATATGATGTTATTAGCCAAACAATTGCCACTTAATGGGCATTTATTTTTAAGGCGACAGTTACATCTATTGATCTGGTTGTTGTTATTACCATTTAATATTTTAAAGTTGTGTTTATCGATAATGTTTTTAATGTTGTTCATGCAGCAATAACTTATTTTGAGGTTGTTTTTAGTATTGTCTTTTTTATTTATTCATTTTCGCTCTCCTTTTATTCCTTTTCGATCCCTTAATTTTCACTCTCCTTTTATTTATTAAAAAAAAAAAAATTCATCTGAACACCGCGTGCATTAACACCAAAGCAAGTTTGTTTGATTATAATGTTTTTTAAATACAAATTTAATGTCATAACATTACATCACGTGAACACGATCCACGTTACATAAACGTTAAACAAGCCACAGTTTAAAAAAAACAATTTTTAGCTTTATATTTCCATCGTGTGAAAACGCTTCATATAAACGCTAAAAAATTACTGGTTTTTAAAATCTCAACCATTGAACTCATCTGATGATTGGATTACCATGAAACTTCAAGTTATGAGTGTAAAACTATAATATTACCATTGGTTATAAATCTGCTCTGCTTTTGAGCATTGAGCACCTTTTCATGCCAATACTTTTCTCATTTTTTCATTCACTATTCATTATATATTTATATATATATATATATATATATATATATATATACCAATTATAAATCTCCTGATTTTTACAGGGCTGATTTAGCTCAGTCTGTAGAGCATCCACTTAGGAATCGCAAGGTTCCAGGTTTGATACTGGTTCTTGCAAACTCAGTGCATGAGTAGCACAGCTTGGATAATCTGATCTGTGCACTAGAGGGTAGGTGTGGTATTCAACCTCAGCAAAAACAATCTCCATGGTCTAGCGTTAGCAAAAAGGGGATAGACTCCCTTGCTATCCGGGTGATACTGACAATAGGCCACTAGCAACTTTACCATATTTCTTTATAACTTGCATTGGGTCTTACCAAATTAATAGCAAAAGTAATTCTTGACAATCATTTTATCATAGTACGATTATCTTTTTAATCTTGATTGAACTCATTCTTTCATCTCTCTCTCTCTCTCTCTCTCTCTCTCTCTCTCTCTCTCTCTCTCTCTCTGTTAATTTGTCTGATCATGTTTGAGCTTGCTTTATTCAGTTTCCTAAGTCAGTTAAATAGAAACGCATATTCAGGAAATCACATACAAACGTCTATCTATATTTAATGGAGAATCGGTGTCTGTCTGTACCTAAAACTAGGTTACTGCTTATGTCACAATATCCTCAAGAATTGTGTAAATTTATCAATGGGTATTTAATTTATAGTCAAACTCATTAATTCATAGAATAAATCTTATTTATTAACAATGTCTCTATGAAAATCTGAGTTAGATTTGCCTCAAAACAGTCCATGTTATTAGTACTTTTAAAATCCTGCAATGTGTCTTATATATCACTAAGAAATAAAGCTTTACATGGTGTGGTTAATTTGCATACTGGTTTTAACAAAATCAGGTTTAATAAATAATTACTTGGTGTTATTGATCTTAATATTATTGTTTTATTCTCCAACATATTTAAAATGCTATGAATGATTTTATATAGAAACCAATTAAAATAAAATTATAATAAGTGTAATCTTTTTATATGCCTTCTTATTTAATTTCATTAGTCTTTCTAATTTAATATATTTCATTACATTAAAACTTAAGGAAGGCGCATATTCTTGCTAGTACTGATAAACAAGATTACCCAATGCGGGTAAAAATGAGATTTTTTAATGACTTAAACAATGGGTTATATTTGGGTTAAATCAAACTTAATGGACCTAAATTCCAACACCTCTGAAAGAAAAAAAAATACCAAAAATCAGGGAATCAACCGAATTTAATGAAGTTTTCAGTGTTGATATAATAATGAATAAAAGATATAATGCAGCAGTTGTTTTATTTTTTCAGATCAGGTAATTTGAAACACGTATCTTTGAGGCATAACATAGATTCTCAAAGATATGCAGTTCAAAGTTAACTAACCTGAAAAGATTTTTCTTTCAGTGGGGTGATATATTATGGTGGAATTTAGGTTTGTTGAGTTTGATTTAACCTATATTTGATTGTTAAAGAAAGAGCTAGGTGTAAATTACAATTGTTGCTATAGAGAATAAGTTTATTGAATCTATTTTCCTTCAGTCAATTAACACATTTCAGGCTGAATAAAACTTATGTAAAAAAAAAAAAGAAAAAATCTCTGATGTATTTAGTTTTCTTGGAGAAAGCTCAAAAGAAAAAGAAAAAAATCTCTGATGTATATAGTGAATATGTGTCTGTCTGCATTAAGATGGGGAATTAATAAATTTATTGTTGTTTGGATTATTAAAGTTTATGGTTAATTAAAAGTGTTAGTCAAACTTAGTTGCTGTTAGACATAAGAGACCAATTATTGTGTAATTGTAATACTAATTAACATTTGTTGCCCATATAGACCAACTTGGTTACTACAAAGAATTATAATTAATAAGTTGAAACTTAATAAATATTTCCTAGTTTATACATGTAACTAGCAGGATCTGTGGATATACCACAGTATGATAATTTAATTATTGCAATGTTTGATATGTTTACTTAAGAGCTATTTCCAAATAGTTCAATATGTAAAAAGTATAATAATCTTGATTTAACTCTCTCTCACACTTTTTTTTTCTTTCTTTCCTTCTTTTCATTTTTTCATTATTTCATTGAAACAGATTAGCGTTATTGCTTCCATGCACTCACTCCCTCTTTCTATTTTCCCCTACTCTCTTTCTTTCTTTCTTTCTTTCTTTCTTATTATATTTTTTCTGTGTAGCATGTCCTTTTTCTTCCTATAATTCTTTATAATAAAAACGAAATGGTCAATTATTTAGCTGAGGTGATGACACACATAAGAAATAAGAATTTGGCAGATAAGCAACACCAGATAATCAGGATTTACATTCATCTTGGGCAATTTGGACAGTCTAATTTTTATCCAAAGGTTTTTTTACAAGATGATAGCGGTTGTACTTTCAAGGAACAAGAGTATTAATAGATAGATAAGCAATAGAGAGAAACTTGATTGTTTTCTGTTTGAAAGTGATGTCTTTTTTTGTAAATGGTTTCATGTGTTGATCATTGGACATGGATCTTTTATCTCAACATATCACCACTCATTGATTGCCAACACACACCACAGTCAAAGAAGATGTTTGCTCTATGCTGACATATACGCAGATCACTCTACTTATACATTGATCACAAAACATTTTGCCTGAGAATGTTCAACACAACTGATCCCATAATTGTTTTTGCAACTTAAAAAGGTCAGACAACAAAGTCTATCAGTTGCAACAATAACACAGCGGTTTCCAAAGTATACTCAATAACATGTTCCAAATCATCTCACCTCCTTCTCTCCCTGGTGTCTGTTGTTTTATGCTCAGTTTGATCTCGAAAATATTTGCATATGTGCAAATACATTCTTGACAATTCTTCCGGCTCTGAGATTGCATTTTCTTAAATTAAGCTGTTAAGGCAGCCATGTTTTTTTTCTTTTGAGCCCTTCACTCATTTTGTGTGTGTAGAATAATCACACTAGTTCCAATTACTGTCGAATTGGTAAGACAAGGCAGCAAGCAGTCATAACTTAATACAAATCTGTTTTGCTGCAAAGACTACTGCAAAATGGCAGGTTATTTATGAAACCTCAGAACATCATAGAAACCAAGCAGCCAATCAGGACTCAAAGAATGGAATCATCCAAATGCATGAGTGGACTATTCTGGATTTCCAAAGTACTAATTGTCTTGACACTGGTTCAGTTGTGCTTAGCTTGTTGCTCAAACCAACAGTACACTAACTCACTTCAACAGTGTGCAAAACATGCTTGCACCCACTTTGAGCTCTGAGGTACATCATTTCTTTCACTACATTTAGGAAGGGCTAAGGTGAGATATTCCACTCACCATAATCAGTTTTTGTCTAACAGTCCTGGTCATTCATCCCATTTTTAACTTCTCACCTCTTCATCAACATTCATTTTTCTCTCTTTGCTTTCAGATTTTATTCCAAATATCTTCTTTTTTTTCTGACAGCACAGAGTTATCAGTGGTGTTAAGATTTTTACTGTTTTCTTCTACATCCTCAATTTTATTTTCACTTCTATCTTCCTCATGTTGAACATTTTGTGTCAGGTTGCACAATGTGCTACTGATACTGTAACCCATTACTACCCTGTTTCATAGTCGGATCATTGGCAACTAAACCGGTAACCCCACAGATTTTGGCTGGTGAGGAGGGTGACTAGACACCCTGCAGAATGAAAAACAAGACCTGTAAAAAGGTGGAGGAAGCTCTTTGCTCAACGGCCATTTAGCACATGATTTCTAAAGTCCAACCCCTCCTCATCGTGGTAGGGCTGTGTAAACTTGCTAGTGTTAGAGTCATGCTATTGGGAACTTCCTGGTAGGGTCACCCAAGGCAGATAGGTCTGGCACCCCGCAGTATTAGGGCCATAACCCAACCAAAGGAGCTCTGGCAAAAATTCTGGTGAACTGACCCAGGTAAATGCTGTCACAGAATAGAAGAGAAGGGAATCACATTCATTGTCCATGTATAAGTTGTGTGCCTCTTTTAAAGAGGATTTGCTCTGTGTTGGGCTGTAATCAATCTTACCACTACCAATCGGTCCTTTACCACAAACCATTGACTTTTAAAATCTTGATTGAACTCATTCTTTCATCTCTCTCTCTCTCTCTCTCTCTCTCTCTCTCTCTCTCTCTCTCTCTCTCTCTGTCTGACCACATTTAAGCTTGCTTTATTCAGATTCATAGGCCATTTAAATAGAAACTCAGAAAAGCACATACAAACATCTATACTGATAAGCAAGATTACCCAGTGTTACCCAGATGAAAATCACATAAACCTAACATTTCTTTGTCACATGAATATAAAATCAAACAAAATTAGAAATGTTTTATTTTAATCATTGAAAATCAAATCAGTCAAATTTTAATTAAAATGATTAATATGCATATCATTTTCATTTATCAAATCAATCTTTATTTTATTTTAATCTTTGTAGAAAGATTATTTTCAAGCTAAAATTAAAGTTCTTCTTCTTTTGTCTGTAAGTCATTAAGATGATTAATAAGAATTTAATTAAAATATATGAAATAAATATCAAATACGAATTGGCCATTAGCCAGATTGAATTAACTTTCAGGATAATTTTGATGTTTTGAACTGTTGTTCTCATCTTTATTGTGGTATGAATAAACATAATGTTCAGGTTGCTGTCAACTCGGCCATTGTTTAGGTGTTTCCTAATTTCCTTAAAATAAAGTCATCATCAGACAATAACCTTGAATTCAAACGTAGTTTCGGAGCTAAAAATATCATTACCACTAGTTCAGGCATTCCAAGCAGCATAAATGCGAACAGACTTATTGACAAGTTACAGTGGCCTGAAACATTGTGTTTATACATACCACAATAAAGATGAGGACAACAGTCTGAAAAATCAAAATTAATCACATCAAGCTTCATCTCATAAATACAAATTTTCACAATCTTCTTTAATATAAGTCCATTTCCCTTACCTTTTTAGTTAACTTATTATTATCCTTTATTGATTTATGAACAGGAAAAAATTCAAACTTATTTAAATAAATTATCTAAAAATAATTTCTGTTTTGAGAATTGGGACCCAGATTTTCTTTCTTCAATTTCTCTCTGAAACATTTATGTTAAGAAATTCAATCTTTGTTGGTTATGTACAGTAGCCATTTTCTATAATAACTAAAAAAAGAAAACTTTTTGATAGAATCTACCTGCAAAGAATTCATATTTTCTACACCTGTGGGATTGGTTGATTGATTGATTTTGATGGCATGTCAATCTGTTTAGGGTTATTTCATGCCTAGAGGTTTGGAAATTGTGTTCATTGTACATTTATATTTACATTTTTTGTATAGTTGTTTCTTAAGAGGGTTTTTTTTTCTGCTCACAATCAAGCCTTCCAATCTAATACAAATAATTTGCACACAGTTGTATAGTTTCAAGTATTCCTATTTAATACCAATAATTATATGGTTTCAAGTAATTATTTCTATTTAATAATAGTCATTTGTTTGCACAGTTATATGGTTTCAAGTAATTAATGATAATCCTATGTAAACAATCATCATCATCATCATCATCATCATCATGTTGTGCTAGTAGTACAGATATCCATGACAACCTCTTGACAAATGTCCCTATCATTCATTGTCCTTGGGAGGTCCTCTACACAGCATCCAGTATTTGTGCAGAGATGGTCAATGAAG
>CM042140.1:11097362-11359862 GCA_023376005.1 Doryteuthis pealeii
GTTGATCAATTAAGTTTTTCTTTTTCCTTTCTTTTTTTTTTTTTAATGCTTTTTTTCTTTTGTTTGGAATGAAATTCATTGAAACCATAAATAAAAAGATAATTAGAATGTATGTAGTTACCCAACCCCTCCACCGCAAGCAGGATGAGACACAAGGTCAATTTTTAAGCAGTTAGTTTCAATTCAAAAGTTTTCTTCCAGACTAGTTGCATAAAACCAAGGTTAAAAACCCAGAAAAAAACTACTATTTACACACACACACACATATATATATTAACACACACACACACACACACACACACACACACACACATATATATATATATATATTTAACACACACACACACATATATATTATATATATGTACATATACATACACACACATTTTTCTCTATATATACATGCACACACTCGCATATATGTATACATACACACAAATACTCAAATTTTGAGTGTGTATAATATAAGTTTGTTCTTTATTCTATGTATTGACGATTCTGAGTAATGTGACATAACTATGCTACACTTTTACACTCAATCAATCAATCATTGCTGTCCATTGTATCCGATGATGACACCAAGTGAATCATTTTCCTCCAATTTAATCGGTCTTTGGTTGCGTCTTGCCAACTGCTTATGGGGATGTTAAAGTCCTTCAGGTTTCTCTTGATGTTGTCTTTGTACCTGAGCTTTGGTCTACCAATTCCATGTGATCCCTTTTTCAGTTAAGAGTACAGAATCTGCTTTGGCAGTTTGTCATCCCTAAATCTGTTCAAGTTGCCAGCTCATCTCAGGTTGTGCTGGACAAGTATGCTGTACATGCCAGGGAGTCCAGTTCTCTTTAGGAGGGTCCTCTTTGAAACATGTTGCCACCACTTGACATTTAATATAATGTGCAAGTGACACCTGTAGCAGACATGTAATCTATGGGCATCTGCTTTGTATATCGTCCAGGCTTCCGCACCATACAGGAGGGTTGAGAGAACTATGCCATGGTATACTGCACATTTAGTTTTCAAGGAGTTTTCAAGGAGATTCTGTTGAACCAAACTCGCCTCTTCAGCCGGACAAATGCTTTGGAAGCATTTGAAATTCAGAGATCATGCTCTGCATTGAGTCTATTGTTGATGGCAACTGTGAGCCCAGGTACCTGAAGGTATTTACCTGTGCTAGAGTCTGACCTTCTATCCGTATGTCTTTTTTCAGTGTCATATGATGTTAGAGGGGGCTGATACATAACTTCGGTCTTATTGAGGTTTATTTTCATCCCAAATGCATTTGCAGAGTCTACAAATCGAGTGATTATCTCTTAGGCGTCTTGGTGGTTGTGTGCTAGGAAGGCAGTGTCGTCTGCATACATGAGTTCACGCACCAGGATGTGTTTGGTCTTTCTTGCAGATCTAAAATGTTTGATATTGAATAGGTATGGGACCAAGTTACCTATTAAGCACCCCATGGGCAACATGGATTCAGAGGGACATGTTTCGCTTTGCACCGTCAACATCCGGTTGTTTGTTACCAGAAGATTTTAGATGCATTTTTTTTAAATTATAAAACTAACTGCTAACCCTAACCCTAACCCCTAACCCTAACAAACAACCGGATGTTGACGGTACAAAGCAAAACATGTCCCTTTGAATCCAGGTCGCCCCTGGGGTGCTCAAAGGTAACTTGGTCCCAGGTCTGTCCCAGGTCTAATCTGTATCCATACTCGTTGGGAAGAGTTAGTGAAGGCATCAGATAAGACCATAGAAAGAAAAGAATGAACATTTCTTCACAGAGGTATGACATGTTTTTAGATGCTCCGTAAAACGGATTTTTAAAACTTTTACACTACACTAATCCTTTTATGCTATACTAATCTTGTTGCACAAATTACTACACACTACTCTGTGGTTTAGCTCAGTCGGTAGAGTGTCCACTAGGAACCACAAGGTTCTGGTTTCAATACCGGCCCTCGCCAACTCAGCATATGAGTAGCTCAGGGATCTGTGCAGTAAAGTGAGGAGCTGATGGTAGATTTGGCACCCCACTTCAGACACCAAAACTATCTCCTTGGTCTAGTGCTAGTGAAAAGGGTATAGACTCCCTCACTGTTTAGCTGATACCAACTTTAGGCCACCCTGACGATTTTACTATTTACTCTGATTACACCGCACTAACTGGCGCCTCCTCGTCAAACAAGGAACAAAAAGAAGTGAAGAAGAGAGGAAAAAAGCTGCCACAGAAAAGAGATCTAAAAGAAAGGAGAAACAGTAGCACCCCCAACACCTACAGAAAGCATCACCTTTTGTTTGCAGCCATTACACCAGAGACTGCTATTCAAGGATCGGTCTGTTCAGCCACTCACGTAGCTGTAAGTGAGAGAGAGAGGAAAAAAAAAAAAAAAAAAAAAACTACGCCATCGTCTAAAATAGATGGAAGGTTGCCAACCAACTCTGTAACACTCACCGTGTTACACTACACTAATCCTTTCAATAAAAACCTAACAATTAAAATGTCACCTTCCATGGCTAAAGTCAAAATGGCTTCACTTTTGAATCGATTATCATTGGCCATTCATAAATGTTGAACTGATTTCAATTTCTAAACACGGATCAAATATTGTTATTGTTTTGTTTGTTAAAAAAAAAAGAAGAATTCTTTACACCTGCACTGCATTTGTGCCACCTGCAGCAGCTGTAAACATTTCTGCTTCTTTGTAAATAAACTTTGATCATTCATTTCTCTACTGGTGTTGGGTAACGTTATAGATATTTAAATTAATAATAGATACACCCTATTTTCAAAGTTTACAAAAAGCATGTCAAACTGAGTAGCACCCTAGGACTGCATGGATTACATATGTATGTCATGAGGGCAGCATGGATTACATATGTCTGTCATGAGGGCCGCACATGACAACTAAGTCTTTAAATCCTTCTTCTACATCAATAGAACAAAGTGATGATTGCTGTCATAATTTCTTTATTATCAACTAAAGGCCAATGAATACATATCTAAAAAAAACATTTTTGTTAAAAAGAAAGGAAAAAAGAATATTACCAACCGAGTTCAAATAAAAACGTGCAAGTGTCACTGTCACTTTCAATTATAGCCATGTGTTTATTAAAAGCAGGAGAAGGCAAGAGGAAAAACTCACTCCCTTTCAATGGCTGATTTAGCCTCCTCTTTCCGCAACTCAAAGGAAGGGTGAGAGACAATGTGTTGATAACAGACTCTTAACAACACAAGGCCTTAATGAAAATAAACGACTGCCCAAGAATTTTTGCTTAAACCTTTTTTTAAATCTGGGGTACTATAAAAATGGGCCATATTAGAGTGTAGTCAGCATGTGGGCCACACCTGTGCTTGCTGAGGGCCACAATTGTTCTTCACGTGTGATGTTAAGAAGAAGAGAGAATAGGAGAAGAAGAAGAAGAAGAAGAGAAGGTAGAAAGAAGAGAAGAAGAGGAATAATAATAATAAGAAGAAGAAGGTAGAAAGAAGAGAAGAAAAGGAATAATAATAAGAAAAAGAAGAAGAAAAAGAATGTAGAGAGAAGAGAAGAAGAGGGAGAAGAGGAATAATAATAAGAAGAAGAAGAAGAGAGAGAAGAAGAAGAAGAAGAAGAAGAAGAATTGAAATGAAGAAGAAGAAGAATTGAAATGAAGAAGAAGAAGAAGAAGAAGAAGAAGAACCATTAAGCTGAGACTATTCCAATGTATTTCTATTGATTTCTCTGTAAATTCTTCTTCTTTTGCTGCCGGGCAAATCACCAAAACAATCTCCTGAGATGAAATCTTTGATTAAGTCAAATGCCCTCTGCAAAACTCTTCAACAACCAACTGAAATAACGTCGTCTGGTCTTTTCAGATTTTCACTTAGAAAACTCGATGAATTCACAGCAAAACTAAATGTGTTCGTATTGAGTACATATGGGAATATAAATATGTGTATGGATATGATGTACAAATGTGTGTGTGTGTGTGTGTGTGTGTGTGTAAATGTATGTGTATATACATGCATGTGTATGTAGGCATTGAAAAGTGTGTGTATGAATGAATGCATGTATATATCACTGTATTCATCTATGAATATATAATCGTAGGAAATATGTGTATGTAAAATTACACAGTTTCATGTACAGTTATAACAGTAATTATTGCAACAGTTTTTCTCTCTTTCTCTTTCTCTATGTAATATATATATATATATATATATATATATATATATAGTAGTTCCTAAGTGTAAGTATCTAGTGATACATCGAAACATGGTGTCTGTAGATGACTGTTTTATATATATATATATATATATATATGAGAAGTAAATACACAAACGATGTGTTTTTGATCTATAGCTCTGCTGATGAGGCCTAATAGGCCGAAATGTACATACAGAGATTGATTTTTCTCGATTTGTTTAGCCTTACATTTGAATAGGTATGCCCGCCTAATTAATTAATTATTAACTAATTAACTTTCAAAATTAGGTACGACTTCAATTAAGCACATATTCTCCCAAATATATATATATATATATATATATATATATACATGTTTTCTCAGTGTGGCTAGACTTAGCAACTACTTCTAGATGGGAGTGATCCCCAACTGATTTTTCATCAGTCTGATTCCTTAACTCCTTGGCCATCAACAGCTACCTGTAAGAAGCAGAATTTTAACAGATAAATACATAGATAGGTATATATTTTATGGTCACTTACAGAGTTCATATCCATAAATAACAGAGAGTCTTGCTTACACTAATATGGTGAACAGATACCGTGTTTCGACGTATCACGTCTTCTCAGTGTGGCTTGATTTAGCAACTACTTCTAGCCGGGAACAAAACCCAACTGATTGTTGAAGATAAATTTGACATACTTATATTTGGTTATTTTCTCCGTAGGTTGGAGGAATTGACGCACACTATGCATCATTTAAAAGCTTGGACCCTTCTTCATTCATATACGTGATGACAGATAGAATAGATGACTGGAACCCACCTGAATCATGGAAGAGAATAACTTGTATCATGATGATCTATGCGGTCATCAAAATAAGGAGATTATGGTTGCTACCCAATGCTCCTTGAACACTGTAAAAACAATCAGGCATGAACTGGAGAATTGCAATGGAGACTATGAGGCGGTGGCTAGAAGAAAGCAACATAACAGACGATCTGATTGCGTTTGTACAGCAGAATTCCTCGAAAAATCTGCAGAAAAAAGTGTTGGAGGACCCTGCCATTAGAATTCGGGAATTGAATGTTTCAGACTCTAATTTCTTTTCTTTCTGTTAGAAAAATATCTATACAGCTTAGTAAGGCCGGAGTATACAGCGGCCGAAATGTTGTGTTTATAGATACCACAATAAATATGAGGACAACAATTCAAAAAATCAAAATTATTTACCTCATTTTATTGATATATTTACACAGATTGGAGCTGATTTCTTTTTTTTCTTTTCTTTCTGCTTGAAGAATATCTGCTTAGTTGACAATGTTTATCTTACTGTTCAGATGTTGACATTAAAGAATTCTTAAAAACATTCAGATATTTTTTTCAGAATCAATGAATTAAAGAATCTGTGACTGATTCAATATATATATCAATGCCTTTAGATTTTCTAACTGTCCCATGTTACAGTATTATGCAAATGAGGCTCATTCAAGCTGATCTGAAAAACAAAATGATAAAAAGATTATTGATCAGCCATATTTATACAAAATGTCTCACTCGAAATTTGATTCACAAATGCAGTTAATTTGTTGTTTTGCATATTCACAGGGAACATAAAGGTCAAAGGTTACCTTAAAAAATAATCACTGCAAATGGATGAATGAAGAAAAGAAATAATTTTTATTAAAAAGAAATTTACTTCAGAAATTTTTAACAAGATTTTAATAATATTTTATCATAAAGTGAAATATTCAGATTTGAAGGTAAACATGTTTTTGGTTGGTTGGTTGGTTGGTTTTTATGGCCTGTCAACCTATTTGGTTATTTTATGCCGAAGACATTTTTGTTCTATTCATTCTTGATGGGTACTCAATTTTTATAAACTCAATTTTTATAAACTCAATTTTTATAAACACATTTTTTAAAACTCTTTTTTTTCTATCTAAACCCCTGATCGGGCCCTAACAGGTAGTACAACTCTGGGTTAGAGTGGACCTGGGAGTAATGGTGATGAAGGGGTACTCCACATCCCCAGAGCTCCAGAATTGGAACTTCACCATCAGATAGAGTTTAATATCATACACAGGACATTAAGACCCTCAGCCACTGTCTTCTAGTGCATATATGATAAAAAGGGTTTGGGGCTTGCCATAAGGGCAATAGTGTTGGGACAATCATATAGCTGCTAGGGCTTGACATGAGCAGTCGATTAGAGGGGGCCAAACATGTTGTATATTTTGAAAGTGAGGATTCTTCCAAGCTGTAGCCATATCAGTGTTACTGTACAGCTGCACCACATGGACCCAAACAAAGCACTTAGGGAAAAGGCTAGATGGGAACTACACAAGGATGCTGTGTGCTATTTTGAACAAATCTTGGGAAAAAAACAGCTGTATGGCCACTTGCCGCTTATCACACAAACCATCAGAGTAAGATGAAGAAGACATGCTGGACACTGCTGGATAAGCAAGGACAAGCTCATGTGATGTTTCCAGTGGACACCAGTATGAGCCAACCAATATAAACCTACATTATCCAGTTTTGTGCAGATTTTGGATGCTGTGTGAAGGACTTCCCAGAGGCAATGACCGATAGTGATGGTTGGAAAGAGAGAGTCATAGATATCTGTACTGCCAGTATGGCCTGATGATGATCATGATGATCATGATGATGATGATTTTGAACAAGTTTTTCTGATAAAATGTCAAAAAAGATACAACATTGAATTCTAAAATAACTTTAATAAACTATAAATTACTTTCCTTCAAATTGCAAAAAAAATAAATAAATAAATAAATCAACCTCATTTTGATGTTCATTTTATCTTTAATGGAAGTTAATGAATCAAATTTACACTTTAGATAATAAAAAAAAAACATCTTAAAGATATATAATTTCAAAGTATTATTTCTTGAAATAACATTTGGATGAAATAAACTAATATAAACATTTCTTAGGAAATGCGATTTGGAAAATATTTTAATAAGGAAAACATTTCCAGCTGGTGGGTCCTGATGATTGGTTCATTATTGGGTCACAGTTGTCACTTAAATAGCAGCATTTCAGAAAAGAAAAGAAAAAAAACTAGTGTTCCTAAAAATCCAGTGTTCCTAAAAAAATCATCCAAGATGAAAGTGCCATCACTTCGGCTAAATAATAGAACATTCTGTTTTTATTATAAAGAAAGAAAGGGAAGAAAAAGGACATGTTACACAGAAAAAATATAATAAAAAAGAAAGAAAGAGTAGAGGAAAAATAGTTTTAATTTCTTCCCTAATTTCTCTATGGCAATAGTCTCCTCTTTTTTCAATGTTTCAATAAATTTCGAAATTGAAAGATGCTGACATGATAAAGGATATTGCAAAGCATTGTGCAAATTCCTCGGAACTATTTGTAGATCTAGGCAATTGATTTATAACTCTTTCTTGAACATTTTTAAGACTTGATAGAAAATGTTGGTACCATCCTTATTCCTCTTCATCCTATAAGATTTAAAGTTAGTTTTGTGTTCACATCACATCAGGAATCATCCCTTACAAGAATTATTGTAGTTTTAACTTCAGTAACTAAAACCACTTCATATAATACATTAAGAGGCCTTGGAGAAGCCGCAGAATGCAGGGGAATATGCAAAACAACTTCCAACAAAGAGGTACATAACAAAATACAGACTTTATTGTTTGAACACATTTAACAACAATACAAATGCATAACATCTAGGATGAAGGTCATAAGGAAAATAGTCTTTGTAGATAATCTTGAGGCTACTAAATGGAAAATAGAAGTCAGCACTTATTGTATAGAATAGCTGTAGAGTAACAAGTACACGCTAAAAATGCAACGTGTGTGTACATACATGGGTATAATCCATAGGTGGGGGCAAGGCCCCCCCAAGCCTTAATGGATAGAGACACAACTTGTCTAGTGCATCTTTGTGGATGCCAGATAAAAGAGAGAGGGAGCGATTCCCGGGCTGGGTTTAAATAGCCAGATTGTGATGCCCTCTAGTGGCAAAGCCTGGTGGCAAGGGAAGATAACCCTTTGACAATCTCAACCCCATCCAAAAAAGGGAAGACAGAGACAACTAGTGCATGTCTGGATACCCCAGATCAAAGAGAGAGGATTAGTTTTCCAAGGGCTGTGTTTAAATAGCCTTGTTGCAATGTCCCCTAGTGGCAAACCCTGGTGGTAAGGGAAGATAACCCTTTTCCAATATCAACCTCATTCCAACAAGGGAAGACAATCGCTACAATCCTCTTGCTTGGCCAATGTGTATCATTTCAAAATATGTGATAAATTCTGGTGGCAAAATCAGAAAGTATACACCTGAAAACAAAAATTTCTTTAGCAGTATAGCCCACAAAATGCATACAGGTTTTAAGTTAAAATAATTTTCAACTAGTGGGACCTGTGGATATACCACAGTATGATGATAATTTAATTATTACTACGTTTGATATGTTTACTTAAGAGCTATTGCTAAATATTTCTATATGTAAAAAGTATAATAATCTTCATTTAACTCTCTCTCTCTCTCTCTCTCTCTCTCTCTCTCTCTCTCTTTTCTTCCCTTCTTCTTTTTATCTTTTCATTAAATTCAATTGAAACAGATTAGCCTTATTGCTTCCGTGCGCAAATATCTTCTCTCTCTCTCTCTCTCTCTCTCTCTCTCTCTCTCTCTCTCTCTCTCTCTCTCTCTCTCTCTCTCTCTCTCTCTTATAGGAAATAACCAGTACTGAAAAAGATGTAAGAAGTCCAAATGTATAGTCAAAATATTTGGAAACTAGCAGCACCTGTAGATATACCATAGTATGATAATTTAATTATTACATCATTTGATATGTTTACTTAAGAGCTATTGCTAAATAGTTCAATATGTAAAAAGTATAATAATCTTGATTTAACTCTTTCTCACTTTTTTCTTTCTTTTTTTCCTTCTTTTCATCTTTTCATTATGTTCGATTAACCAGATTAGCATTATTGCTTTAGCACATTCACTGCCTCTTCTCATCTTTCCCTTACACTCTTTCTTTCTTTCTTTCTTATTATATCTTTCTATGTAGCATGTCCTTTTACTTCCATTTCTTTCTTTATAATAAAAACGGAATGGTCCATTATTTAGCTGAGGTGACGACACTAATAAGAAATAAGAATTCGGCGGATAAGTAACACCAGATAATCAGGATTTAAATTTTTGCATTTCATCTTTGAATGATTTGGATGGTCTCATTTTTAATCAGAGGGTGTTGCAAGATGATAACATTCATATAATTAAGGAACACAATTATTAATATATAGATATTTCAGCTGGTTCATTCTCCACTCATCTAAAGGTGATTTTTGTCCAATGTAGAGCCTTGTTTTTCACATTGCTTAAAATCTGGTGTCAGTTCATGGATCTTTTTTTTTACACAGTTTTGCTGTGATACTTTCATTAAAAAAAATCGTTAGAAATTAATAAGAATAATAAACACAAAAAAGATTTTCAGGAAATTTATCTTTTAGTTTTGTCTATAAGACATTAGGCCGGGTTAGCTCAGTTGGTAGAAACCACAAGGTTCCTAGTTTGATACTGGCCCTCGCGAACTCAACGTATGAGTAGCACAGGGATCTGTGCGGTAAATTAAGGAGCTGATGATAGGTGTGGCGCCCTGCCTCAGACGCAAAAACAATCTCCTTGGTCTAGCGCTAGTGAAAAGGAAATAGACTCCCTCGCTGATTGGCTGATACCGACTTTAGGCCACCCCGACGACTTTATTTATACATACATACATACGTGTAGAAAGTTTGTAGAAAAAACAAGATGTTAAAAGTTTTGCTGACAGAAATCTGTTTCGACCATATGAAGAGGTCATTATCAAAGCAACATTGTAAACGGAAACACGAAATAAATATATATTAATCACAAGGCACAGAACGCTCTCGATCAGTACCGGAATTTTCAAAAAAAAATTTAAAATGCGTATTTTATGTTGAAAATAAAATAAATTTTATTTTAAAAATTATAAGCATTTTTATCATTAAAAAAGCTCAAAAGATTTTGCAGTAAAAGTGTATATAAATATATATTCATTTCGTCTTTCCGTTTACAATGTTGCTTTGATAATGACCTCTTCATATGGTCGAAACAGATTTCTGTCAACAAAACTTTTAACATTTTGTTTTTTCTACAGACTTTCTACACATATTGTCGGATTCATATCCATTTTACCTTTCATACATACATACATATCTGTCTAGAGAGAGAATCTTTAAGGTGACAGAACTGTGACCCGGATACAATAATGTCAAAATAAAAACACACATAAAACCTTTAGGCCACCCCGACGACTTTGCTTTACTTTATAAGACATTAAATAAAATGTACATTTATTGTCTTTTCTCTCTGAACTGTTTCCTCCCTTGAGACTTAATAAAGATAATAATAAGAAATGCTTGTCTACAGGGAATATTTTAATCTTTCCATGATATAAGACATCTGTCATTTTATTACTTAAGCAGAACATGTTGCAGGGGAGCGAGTTCATGCCTTTCTCGGGGATTTTGGTATTAAATGCCAACAGGAATTGGTGTTACATAATTCATGGGTAGCTTATCAATTATGTAAGTAGTGTAGTATAAATTTTGAATCATAGTTCGTAGAAAATTCATAATCGGAGAGTTGAGTGGAAACTTACTGCCGACGATTGACAATGTGGTAACTTCCCTGAAAAATGCACCAGTAGAACCGTGTGACAGTTTTTAGTTCCAGCCAGTCACTCCCCGTGAGAAGGCACTGTTTTCGGCTCTCAAGATGTCGCTTCTCACCGCGCGGTTTTAGGCTGGAATTGTTTTAATAAAAGCTATGAAATTTTGCTTATTAATCAATCCCTAAGAAATGAGCTGGCACCGGCCCAAACAGCCCAAACAGAAATAAGAACCACTGAATCAGCCCTGAGAAGATGGCGGCCGACGAGGTAGACAAACAGTACAGAAGTAAGAACCAAAACTATCATCCCCTCATCTACTTTGTTTCTCTTTTGCCATTATATACCCAATATTAAGGGGTATACAACATTGGTAAGCAGAATGTAAACTTATTCCATTTAATTCAATATTTAATCTCTTTATACTTTTCAGCTTCTTCTCACCTGTTTTGGTCTTGATATCTAATTCTCAGTTAAGACGAGCACAAACCACATAGTCATTAAAAGATTAGCCGGTTATTTCCTAAAACTCCAACATAAACAAAGGGGAACCACTCTTGACTGATAAATTATTTATTTATTTTCCCATTAAACTAACCCTAAACCTTAACCTTAACCCTAACCCTAAACCCTAACCCTAACCCCATCTTTTTTTCCTAGTAGATGAATAAATAAATAAATAATTTATCAGTCAAGAGTGGTTCCCCTTTGTTTATGTTGGAGTTATAGGAAATAACCGATTAACCCATTGTGCTTGAAGGATATTTTAAAATATAACTGTTGGACTATATGTGGTGTAAGATATATGACAAATCACCACTTTAATTTATGAACTTTTCCGGTAAAATGGGCCAATCGGAAACTAGCCCAGAAAAGCATCTGAGCATTTAAGACCTTTTGCAATTGTCCTCGAATCAGTTGCAAACGGGATTTTCTATCAGAAGGAACACCACAGGCAAGTAGAGATCTACTGATACTACACCTTTTTTTTACGTAGGATTTCAAGGAATACAAAAGACTTTCTCATACAAGAAGTAATAATAAATTCTACTTAGAAAATTTGTCAAATTATAGATTAATCTATTTGTATGGAATTAAATGGTAAAAAGTTCCTGTCTACTATTCAATTTCAAATTATCGGACATAAGGAAATTCTTTGGAATTGAAAGCAAGCACATTTTTTTGTGAAAAAATATTGTTGCATTTTTATGAACTGGATTGTATATCACTTTTCGCCATAAATTACTGATTTGTCTTTTAACACAAGCAGGATGTGACAGAAGGTCAATTTCTTAAGCGGAGTTTAACAGGTATGAATTCAAAGTTTTTTTCTCCTAGACCAGTTGCCTAACCAATGTTAAAGGGATCAGTCTGCCCTACTATTAACCAATAGCTGAAGGGAGAATGATCGGATGCAAACTTTTCCCATAAGTATTAGCACTTTATGAAATGCAAACAGCATTGTCTAGGATTTGAACTCTGATTGATCATAATATATATAAATGTGTGTGTGTATCTTTTAAAATATTAATGAAATAACAAAGTAAAAACTAAAAATGCATTTGGTACTCTACAAATATATATCTACCCAACACCTCAGTCACAAGCACGGTGCGACACAAGGTCATTTTTAAGCGGAGTTTAAATTCAGAGTTCACCTTTTCCTAGACAGGTTGCTTATCACCCACTTTGTAGACTTAGACATGAATAAGTAAATGATTTAAGATTTAAAAAAAAAGAAAATATATAATGTTTAAGCTGAATATTTTTTGTCGTTATTATGAGTCGTTTTTTTTTTTTTTTTTTGAAGATTATAAAAAAAATAAGTGTAGGATTTGAACACTTGAATATTAGCCATGATGCAAATGAATTATTCTCTTAAGTACAAACTAGGGATGAGAATGTACGTCGGTATATCACTGGTGAATGGTCATTAATAAAAGATGAGTTATTGATTGCAATGACTGCACCGTTTTCAGTGCAGCAGCAGCAGCAGCCGCTTGCAATGGACATAATCAAGAAGATTGTCAATGTATGAAAAAGTCATGCAATCCAGTTCGATTGATTGTACCAACAAAAATCTTTAGACACGATGACGACGTCTTGTAGAAGACGTCAGCCTGCAATTAAAGAACTTTGAAAAGCTTTCAAAGAATATGGTCGGTGCCATTTTCGTTGCTTTTACCAAAAACAAAAAGTCATTTAGTTCTACATTGGCTGGAGGTAACCTTATCTATATAATAATAACCGTGTTCCTTAATTGTATGACCGTTATCACCTTGCAACAGTCACTGGTTAAAAATGAGACCGTCCAAATCCCCCAAAAGGAAATGCAATCTATATATTAATTCTCGTGTTCCTTAATTGTACAACCGTTATCATCTTGCAACACACTTTGGTTACAAAATAACTAAGACCATCCAAACCATCCAAAATGAGATGCAATCTATAAATCGATACTTGTGTTCCTTAATTGTACGACTGTTATCATCTTGCAACAACCTCTGGTTAAAAATGAGACCGTACAAATCGTCCAAGATGAAATGCAAAAATGTAAATCTAGATTACCTGGTGTTGCTTATCCGCCAAATTCTTATTGCTTATTAGTGTCATCAACTCAGTTAAATAATGGACCATTCCGTTTTTATTATAAAGAAAGAAAGGGAGGGAAAAGGACATGCTTCACAGAAAAACATAATAAGAAAGAAAAAAAAGAAAGAAAGAAAGATGAGGAAAGATAAAGAAAGGGGTTGAGCGCGCGGAATGATAACACTAATTTCTTTCAATCGGCCATAATGAAAAGATGAAAAGAAGGAAAGAAATAGAAAAAAAAGAGTGATAGAGAGAGTTAAATCAAGATTGTTATACCTTTTACATATTGAACTATTTAGCAATAGCTATTAAATAAACATATCAAATGTTGTAATAGTCAAATTATCATAATGTGGTATATCCACAATTCCTGCTTGTAATTGATATTCCACTAAAGCGGAATTTTCTCCAAGATGTGATTTAATTGTAACCTGCAGAATTCCTTTTATGATAAACTTCATGAATGTACAATGACTTAACAAAAAAGTAAAACATTTTGTCTAACTAAACCTAATTTTTTCCTGAATTTTATTCAGTGATTATTTCGGACTAGTATCCATATCTTTGTTGTTTTTATCCCAATGCTTTGACCACTATTCTCCAGTCTTCCCCAGATGTGTGGCTTATTTTATAAAACTTTCTATATTAGGGTGAGTCAAAAAGTTTTTCAATATTTTAGTATGTGCTACTTTGTAGCGTGTATTTCACATGATTGAAGTAGTTCAAGCTATGGAAGGTACCTGCTATGATTGGTAGTGTCATGGTAGTCGGTGTGCTGACATGTTGTGCATTGTTTCACTTATGCTTTATGAGTTTGAACTGGACCATAACACAATGGAAGTAAGAGTATTTACGGGGTTTGAAGGAGCTCTTATTTCTCCTTGGTTGTAGGCAAATTGTCGGACAAAGAAGACAAACACACAATGGAAATCTAATACATGTATTGACAAATAATATAAGAACTTGTTGCAAATTTTATTGGTATTTGCTACAAGACTTATCTGAGTTAAGCAGTTCGTTGTAGAAGTTGGAATGTCGATAGGACGCTTCTTCGGACGTTTCTCGTTCTTCCTCGGTCACCGGTTCGGTGATAAGTAATGGTGGAGGATGCTAATTTAGAAGCTTCTCGCCCGGGTAACAGTTCCTTAAAATGACGGGCCTTCTCAAGTAGACTATTTGGTCTTCAGCCTTCTGTAGTGTGCTATTGTGACAGCCTTGTAGTATGCGGACACAATGCCTTCGAAAGTGTGCTGTGAAAAAATGCCTCCGTCCAAGTCTACGGTCAGTAGATAAGTTGGCCTGTTTTTTGGGATAAGTGATGAGACCGTTTATTTTTACGTCTCTCTGTGGTAACGGCTCCCTGATAAGTTAAGTTTTTGGTTTTGGCACCAACATACGATGTTGGCTATTCGCCCCCTAGCGACAGGGGAAGATAATTCACTAGGGAATTTCCGATAGAAGCAACCAAAAATATTTGTTGTGCAAAAGGTGAAGAATGCGCAGTTGATCACCGTACAGTAACCAGATGACTAAAGACATTTTACTTCAGCTGTAAGAACCTCGATGATCAAGCAAGGTCATGTAGACCTAAAACTATGGATTCCAAATGCCAAATGCTCCAAGCCAGAGAGACAAACTCAGTGAGTAGCACTCAGAGAGTATCAAGCAGGTTTGACATATCACAGTCCAGTATGGTTCTTCATCTTGACAACCTCAGCAAAAGCCTCTGAAGGTGCTGAATTGTGCCTCACGTTACCAAAATATTGTAAAACTTTTCCCTCATCCTTATCGATGGTTGATATCAGTCAGACAGAAAGGGAATCTATCCTCTCTTCGCTAATGCTAGACCAGAAAGATTGTTTTGCTGAAGTGGAGCGCCACACCTACCTTCAGCTCCCCACTTTACCGCACAGATCAGATTACCCAACCAGTGGTACTTATGAGCTGAGTTGGCGAGGACCGATATCGAACCTGCAGCTTTGTGATTCCAAGGTGTGCACTCTACTGACTTAGCTAAACCGGCCACTCAATTATTGATATATCATCATCATCATCATCATCATGTTGCGCTGTTAGCACGGATATCCATGGCAATCTCTCTCCATCCGTCCCTATCACTCATCATTCTCGGTAGGTCCTCTATGCAGCATCCTGTATCTGCACAGAGCTGGTCAATGTACGTCTTTGCTGGACGGCCCACACTGGCGTGCCCATGTGTTGGCTTCCACAGGAGGACGTCACTTATGAGTTCGTCCTTGCTTCTCCAGCAGTGTCCCGCGTGTCTTGTCCGTCTTGCTCGGATGGTTTGGGTGATATGTGGCAGGTGACCGTACAGCTGTTTTCTCGTGGGGCGTTGTTTTCCACGTCTTATTCATGATCACACGCAGCATTCTTGGGCAGCTCCCATCTAGTTTATTCTATAGACGCTTCGTTAGGGTCCAGGTGGTGCAGCCGTACAGCAGTACTGATACGACAACGACCTAGAACTCTGTGAGTTTGGATCTTTATTTGGACTAATATACTATTTCCATCTTTTTGCTTTGGTCACATCCAGAATCTTTTCTCTAGTTAATTTTATATATCCAACTTTGAGTGTGACATTTGTTAGAGACAGACAAACAAATAAACACACAGAAAAAGTCACATATGATTTTACACTGTTAATTTGTGATTGTCTCTAGAATCAGTTGCTATAGCAACTGACAATATTGTTATCTCAAAGCTGAACGGTCTTTTTTTCTTCTTTTCTCCACAAAACTTTTGAGATTGCAAAATTCTCTTTAAAGAAACTAATAAATCATTATCCAAAATTTCCTGAGCAGGAAAAAAACAAAAACAAAAACAAAAAAAGATACAAAAAAAACAAAAAACAAAAAAACAAAACAAAAACAAACAAATTGTCCCATTATTTTAAGAAAATCTTTTAATGGTCGAAAGACGAAAAACAATGGACAGATAATTTGTCAATTGACAAATGGTAAATTTTGCCACATGCAAATAATAGAAAAACAAGAACTGTCTTCATTTTTATGGCATTGATTGAGGGCGGGTATGTATATGGGGGTTAGTTCACCAGGAGGTCTTTAGATTAAAGAGTCGAACAAGGAGCTATGTTTAAAGATGTGTTTATTAACAGGTAGCCATTACCCTATTACACAAATTAGGGGCGGATAAGTTTAGGGTTTTTTTAAGGATTAGTCTAAGGGACAACTAAAACAACAGGGGGTGCAGTTAAAATATTTGGCTGAGATGAACTAACTTATTAATTAATGATAGATTCATTTCCTTTAAATAATTAATCAGAAATATTATCTTATCACAACTAACAAGGCAACGCAACATTGCCTGGATTAAACTAATTTTTCAGAAGTTGAATAATATTGTAAGGTTCAAAGTCATAATTGAACATACAACTCCGACAAGGTTTGATAGACAAAACATTTAATAGGTATACAGCACATGGATATGACGAGATACATAAAGTACATAGATACATATACAAGAGTACAGATAATGAGACATTCATGAATGGTAAAATACAAGATATTTAGGTATCAAAGAGATACCTAAATGTACATAAAAACGTAGTTACGGATACATGACTAAAGGATAGTCATATATCGTATAAGAGACTTACTAGCAGTGAGTGGCCAGTGTTAAGGGCCGAAACCCTAACGAAAAAGGGGTAGACCGTGTCTAACCCATGTGGTCTCGTCAGGCAAAAGAGGAAGAGAAATTCAAAACAACCGCTTAAATACACGAGGCCCCTAGCGGGAACCAGCGACATTAAACGGACAGACAACTCCCCAGGAAAATACGAAAATAACCCCACAATATCTATAGAGAAAAGGGGTTTATTGAGTCCATGTTTTACCTGTTTTCTTTTCCTTTGAGAGCCCTGTCGGCGGGGGCTTTAGAATACACCAACTGCACCTCTGCAAAGAGGTAAAACCCCATCCCCAATTAGGCCACCTGTTGACCGTGGGTGGCGACTACTGATGCTTAAGGATGGAACCCTGGTAGTTGAGCAGTCCATGACGTGCAACATTCCACTTTGGCCCTTACATAGGCTAGATAGGCGGTCAGAGAGGCTCCCTCCGATCAATCAGCTGGTCACATCAAGCCCTAGCACCTATATGATTGTCCCTACCCTATTGTCCTTATGGCAATCTCCTAAGAGTATTTACAGATTCGAAGGAGCTCTTATATTTCCGTAGTTGTAGGCAAATTGTCGGACAAAGAAGGTACAAACACGAAAGTAAATTCAGACACTTGTATTGACAAAATTACATAAAATTGTTGCAAATTTTAATGGTATTTGCTACGAGACTTATCTGTGGAGGAGTTTTCTTGGAGTAATGGTGATAACACGGTTTTCTTCTCGTCGGTAGGAAATGTAGATAAGACGCTTCGTCTCGGTAGTTTCTCGTCCTTCAGTCAGTGTGCAATAGTACCGGTCTTTATGCAGTATGCAGATACTATGCCTTAGAAGGAAACTGGTTGTAAAGTTCTGTGATAAGTGGGCCCTGTTTTGGGGCTTGGTAATGAGAGCTTGGTGTTTTTATGTCTCTCCTCCAGTACTGCTTTGCGATAAGTGAAGTTTTGGTATTTGGCGCCAACATACGTTGTTGGCATTCGCCCCCTGGCGGCAGGGGGAGATAATTAGCTATGGAATTTCCAACACTCCACCCTTTTTATCATATATGTGCTAGAAGCCGGTGGCTGAGGGTCTGAATGTTCAGGGTATGACGTTAAATTCTATCTGATGGTGAAGTTCCAATTCTGAAGCTGTGGGGAATGTGGAGTATCCCTTCATCACCATTACTCCCAGATGTACTCTAACCCGGAGTGGTAGTACATGTTAGGATCCCATATATTGGGGTTAGATAGAAAAATGTGTTTAAAAAAAAATTGGGTTAAAAAATTGAGTAATCATCAAGAATGAATAAACCAAAACGTCTTTGGCATAAAATAACCCAACAAGGGTTGACATGCCGTAACATCTAACCAACCAATCAACAATGTGGTAGCTAGAACGACTCACAGCTCTGAAGATAAATATTTACAGTGGGAACTGTGGAAGAAAATGGATAACAGTGTCAGCAACAATTAGCGATAAGAGTGACTACTCAACACCAATGTCACTTCGACTACGTGTTTACTAAAAAAAAAATGTCCTCGTCAAATACATCGCCCCCGCGAAGCGCGCTGGGTACCAAGACGGATTAATGAAAACAAATGTGGATGAATTATAACAAAACAAGGAGAGCAAAATAGAAAGTACCAATCGGCATTATTTTTCCAAGCAATAGGTACAGACGCATTAACTATTTACAGTTGACTTCAGTTCACCTCAATAGAAAGAAAGGACGAATTAAACACAGTTATAGTAAAATTTTACGGACACTTTATTGGACAAACAAGCGAAACCTATGAATGCTACATTATAAAAAAATATATCTAAGGTATATGGGTTATCTCCCTTGGTCGGCGTACTCATTTTCAAACCAACCAATCACATCCTCGCAATTTTTGGCGGTATCAATTAAAGATAGAAATCTTCCTCTCTTTGTACCATCATCTCATGGAGTCGGACGCAAACATCGTCGCTCCCAATAATTCAGTAGAGAAAGAAAATGACCATCGTAAGTACGATTCCAAAGATTCAGTTGGAATTGTATTCATTATATCTATTAATAATGGAGATTCGCTTCCGGTTTTTGTCTGTAACAAAAATTACGTCACTGCTTACGTCCATTACCCAAAATCGCCATAACATAGAATAAATACACTCAAAATTTGAACATGCTGCATTAGACAGTCCTCATTGTTTTTTAAAACAAGTTTTAATAAATACATGACTGGTATTATATATCTATATATATAGTTTGTTTTATTTTAATACATATTTAAAGTTTACATTTCAAATTGTTTTATTTTTTAATCCTTTAATGAATTTGATGATTTTACTTACTTAGGGTACAAACTCGCTGACATTGAATTTTTTACTCCCACCCCTCAGGCAATATGTTTCAAAAATCTATTTTTACATCGCCCGGAGGGTATTTTTTTTATTTTGTACTAATTTATATAATTGATATTTCCCGCAGACAATACTATCATTTGCAATAGAAATTATTACAAGTGTATTTGTTGTGTGTATAAATTTAACAATACCGTGTTATTTGAAATTTCAAGTTGTGTTAGCTCGGTAGAGCGTTCGGCTAAAACCACAAGATTCCTAGTTCGAACCGGCCCTCGTCAACTCAACGTATGAGTAGCACAGGGATCTGCGCGGTAAGTAAGGAGCTGATGGTAGGTGTGGCGGTCCACCTCAGACGCAAAAACAATCTCCTTGGTCTAACGCTAGTGAAAAGGGGATAGACTCCTCGCTGATTGGCTTATACCGACTTTAAGCCACCGCGATGACTTTACTTTTTTTATTCATATATTTCCTGTTTCTAACTCTTGTTAATTCCACATTTGTGGTTTAAAGCAGCACAACAACTTTAACAAAAGAGACAAACAAAAAGTCCTTTACGAAAATTTACGAACTTAATTCCACCTAAAATGAGACACACCATTTTATCTACAGTAAACGCAGCTACCCACCTTCATATATTCCACACAGGATACTTTAAACTCAATCAACATGGCAAAAACATGAGGCCGACTTTTCAAGACACACGAGATGTCTATTTTATTAACTAACTAAAGAAAATGCAGGGGGGGGGGGGAATAACCTGACCCTTATACACAAAAATGGGATTCGGGGCAGATAATTCAGACCCGTCAATTACTACTATCTGTAAGTTTTATCAAGAACTGACGAAATTTCAACAATTAATTCTGGTTAACCCCAAAGTTTTAAAGGGTATTGAAATTTTATGTTATTATCTTCGGTCTTCACCGGGACGTGAGACCCTAGGGGACAGTGGTCAAGTGTCACCGACACAGCAGCAGCAGCCATCCCTAACATTCAATAGTCACGTGGTGAACTTTGTAAAAAGCCATGACATTGGCTATTCTTCCTCTTTTTAGTTGTACCCATTAAGGGGTTGACACATCTTCCAATACCTTTGGGTGACTACTACTACAAGGTAAATGCGCTTTGCACTCTATTTTCCTACGAACTAGGCATACGGATAGAAGAAAACCCACGACGGACTTCGCCATATCCTGCTTCTGGACGTTGAGAGATTATTATCTTTTGACCCATGAAGGCTGATAGTAACTACCTTTAATCACCAGGATAACAACTAAGGGAGCCGATGAGATAAATGCAGCCTCGGACAAGCTTTGTCCCTTGATACCATTACAGCCAAGTCTGTTAGAAGGAATAAACATTTTGCAACCCAAACAAACCCACAACCAATTAATTACGGCTTACCTCGAACGGTGCTGTAACCAACTACCCAAACTAAACTAAACTAATGACTATGGCTAAGACCTTACGGAGCTGAGAACTAAAATAATGAATACGGCTAAGACCTCACGGAGCTGTGCACTAAATCAATATTACGGCGTAACCTACTTTGGTGCTGTTAACTCTAAAATAACTCTTACTAAACTTCGGGTTGCTTGTCCGACCAAAACTATTAAATTTCTTCTCTTTGTTGTACCCTTTTAATGTGCATATATATGTATTAAAACCTGTTACATTTTATATCGTTGTATCTCTCGTTCCTTGAAATCATAACCCGCATTTTTTCACTGCTACCCCCGTTAATCCATTTTAATTTTTATAAGGGTTATAGACAGTAGCTAAGTGCATAAAGGTGAATTGGTTCGACAGAAAGAAGATGAAGATGAAGAAAGGAAAAGATAACAACCGTTTGTAAATTTTCTTCTTCCTATTCAACTTCTCTATTTAGAGACTTTATCATTTCTTTCTCTGTGTTATAGACCAAGTGTATGGTTGCAAAGGAGAATATGTTGGATAAAAGGATTGGATTTGATTTCTTAACTTGAACTCATCTCATACGTATGACACCCGTGTTATATACATGTGTTGGGTCAGTAAAACGTTAAGTCTGGCTGAACATAAATCAGAATAGGGTTATCTTCCCTTGCTGCGGTTCGTTCACCGATAGGTGGCGTAAGTATTTAGTCACAAAGCGGGAATTCTGAATTCCTGTCTCTTTCCTCCCAGGCCGGCAACGAGTTAACATGAGTTAAGCGCCTGACGCCTCTGCCCCTTAGGTGGGGGGCTTTGTCCACCAATCAGCTACCAGTAAGTGACATTCCCTACGACGCAAGTCGTTCGCCTATTTCCTCATCATACGTTTATGTATCTGTTTTGTATATATTTGTCTTAAATGTATCTCCGTCACTTACGAAATAAATATTGTCGGAATGTTTTTATGTATACACTTGTACCCACGTTTAGAAAGTTACTCCAAGCCTTCCAACTTTAATATAATAATAATAATAATAATAATAATAATAATAATAATAATAATAATAATAAAATTGCTGCACAAAATAATTCCATAAAATTGCTGCACAAAATAATGCCATAAGGACAAACTACATCAAAGCGAAAATTGATAAGACCCAACAAAATAGTAAATGTAGACTTTGCGGTAATAGAGATGAGACTGTTAACCATATACTCTGCGAATGTAGCAAACTAGCACAACGAGAATACAAAACTAGACACGATGGGTTGGGAAGGTGATCCACTGGGAATTATGCAAGAAATTAAATTTTGACCACACAACAAAATGGTTATATGCATAAACCAGAATCTGTTCTTGAGAACAAAACGCACACAAATTCTCTGGGACTTTGAAATTAAAACGGATCACCTTATCCCAGCAAGAAGACCAGACCTAGTGTTGATAACAAAAAGAAAGAACTTGTCAACTGGTGGATTTTGCAGTGCCAGCGGATCACAGGGTGAAGTTAAAGGAAAATGAAAAAATTGACAAATATCTGGACCTTGCCAGAGAACTGAAAAAGTTATGGAATATGAAAGTGAAGTTATACCAATTGTAGTTGGTGCACTTGGAACAGTCCCAAAAGGATTAGAAAAGGGTTTGGAAAGTCTGGAAATCAGAGGAAGGATTGAAACCATTCAGAACACTGCACTGCTGCAATCTGCCAGAATACTCAGAAGAGTCCTGGAGACCTGAGGAGACTTGCTGTCACTCAGACTCCAGTGAAAGACCATCAGCTAACACTGATGTGAAAACTCAAAAGTAATAATAATATCTTTTCAGCTAGTATATTAGGTCTGAGACCTGTCAGCTGTTCCTTACAAATATTCATTTTAAATCCACTGAATATTTAATGTCATTCCACAGATTATCCAACTTTGCCTTGAAGGAGTTTAGAGATGGGGCATTCACTACTGATGAAGGTAGTTTATTCCATGTATTCACCACTCGGTAGCTAAAATAATTTTGTCTTGCGTTTGCTTTACAAGATTTTTTAAGGAGTTTTAATTTATGTCCCCTTGTATAGGTATAAATCCCTCACGTGTTATACATGCATGGTGTTATAGACAAGTGTATGGTTGCAAAAGAAAACGAACCAGAGAACTGGATCTAATTTCGTTTATTTTTTAATAAACAAAAGTTGGTAGATTTAGAAAGGATATAGTCTGTCTTTTTTCATTCGGTATGGTGTTGGAAGACGACTGGGTGTAAGTCTGTTCTTGGTTGTGTGTGGCGTGGTGATGTGATGTGTTATGAGTTGGTGGACTGTCAGCGGTCTTTTGTGGGGGGGGGGATATTTGCCGCTCATCCCACTTATGAGGGCTTGACACAAGGACATTTTTATGTGGGCCACCCACAAGACTGTCTGCGGTCTTTGGTCTTGTCCGAAAAGTGATGTGTGCAGCTACTCTGTGTACCAGTCCCGAAGTCAATTGCTGTTGGTGACTTTTGGTTGATCGTTTTATAGCCGTATTCGAGATCGAATCAGCTCTGGCAAGTTTTGGGAGGAAGGTTTATGATTGGTTGAACAAAAAAGGACATTTTAATTGTCAGTTATTTAGTTTTTCAACGGAAGCTGGAATAACGTCCGTTCATCTTAATAGTCTCAAGTTTAATGTATTCTGTGATTTTTTTTTAACTAAGCGTTTACTTTCGCCCATATTTCATATTTAAAGGCAATACAGTTCTCATTCTGAGGAGTGACAACAGCCATGCGATACTGTAAGAAAAAATAACAACAGCGGCAGTACTCCTAGGTTTGACTGGAGTTAACCGCAAATGTGGCAGATGAGTTAAGAGTTAAAGAAGTAAAACAACGACTAGATAAGAATAAAAGACTGTATTAAATATAAAGCTTGCAAACTTTAGTCTCGTTTGCAGACAAATAATAATATGTATATAATGTGTATGCAATATGTATGCAATATGTATATAATATTTATATAAATGTCACTTAGCTGTTTATCCTGGGATATGGGGTATTAACGGAGCCCTTGCTACGGCCTTCTGTTTATAATTCGGATATATTTGGACTTCTGAATGCGTCCGACTCCGATCTGTTGTAATATAGTAGGAGCGACCTTTGTACGGTCCGATTCCTTTCGTTGCTGGTGCAGAAGAGGTGAAATGAGTCTGCACTTTTGAGTTTGGCGCTAAAGTATGCTGACTCATGATTGGTTGGTTTGAAACAGAGGCTCGCAGACAAGGGACGATAACCCATACCCCAGAATTCTTAATATTCTCCCGACAAAGGAAAAAACATGCAATAATGCAATTATTGTATGTTTGCATGCATGTGTAATTTGTTAAGAAATATTTTCGGGCTCGACTGCCCTGATATTTCGGCATTATTCTGGCCATACTAAGAATTGTTTGAAAATTTTTGTTATTGTAATGGACCCATTTATTAGGGGTATATAAATGTATAAATGCTTCTGTATGTAAGAATGTATTTTTTTAAATAGAAATATCTACGAGTTCGAGACTCAGATATTTCGGGCATTATTGTAGCCATACTAATTGTTTTATAATATTTTGTAATTATAATGAACCCATTTATTAAGGGTATGTAAAGGTATAAAAATGGTGGAGATTTCGATATTGTGTTATCTCATGCAAATTGTTTGTATGTAATGGACCTTTTCTGTGGTCCACAATGGAAGTGTGTAGTTCAGGAGTAATTATTTTTTAGTTAATAATGATCCTGTTCTCCCTTTTAAAGAGAAAATCTATAATGGAGTCCTTGAAGTTCAATTTAATTTCAGGGGGTCATTTGCTCCATGACACAAATTATTTTGTGTGTATTAGACCCTATGGTAAGGTCAATAAATTGGTGTAGTTTTAAGTCATGCCCCAGGACTATTTATTTCATCCATGCTGGAGGTTGCCATTCTTTAATTGGTCCTGCGTTTAAGGGATGTAGCCTTTCGTAGTGAATTGGAAGTCTAAATTTCTTTTTTCTTTCTTTTCCAATTTGGCCTTTTATTTTATTTTGCTTGTGGAGAATTATAATTAAATTTCTCCTTTTTAGTTTTATGCTCTGCTTCTTCCTTTTTACTTTATGTAGAGTCTCCTTGCTTGGTTTCTTTTTGGATAGCTTAGTTCTATCGGACAATTCTGGAGCTACAAAGTGATTGGAGGTTACAGACATGACATTGTCCTCACTCCAAGGAAGTTTCACCTCATAACCATTGAGTCTTTCCTCAACGGAGAAAGCAGTAGGTTCTACTGCGACCATCTTAGGATTTCTTCTGACTGCGACCAGTTTTCCATCTGGGAATCTTTCTGTGTCGACAGTTTTCTCAGTAATTCCTGGGACTTCTACTCTGTCTGGAATTTTTTCTGTGTCCATTGCGGTTTTCTCTGAGCTTCCCTTGACGTCTAGTTCTGTGTCTGGAAATTTCTCTGCATCGACCACAGCTTTCTCAGTTACCACACTTTCTGTAAAGACTTCTTCCAGGTCAGAGAGTCTGTCGCAAATGCTTATCCTAAAATGGAACTCATTTTTTAGTTCCTTTAGGAATCCACATTCCGCCAAATCTAGCTTTTCCCTGCTGCAAATATTCCTGATTCCGTCATTACAGAAATTCACTTCTTTTTGTTTTCTTTTTATTATCTCCTCTTCTTCCATAAAGGCCCTTTTCTTCAAGCCAGTACTTTGTTCCAACATTTCTAAGATAAAAATGATATCGTTCTTCAGAGAATTTCTAACTTCTAAGAGAGGAGCGATCCCTTTAAATCCTGTGAAGTTAGTCATCTTCACTCTTTTTCGTCCTTTTATTTATTTATTTAATCCTTTCCTCTTTCTATCCCTGTCAACTACAATTTTAGTAGTAAACCTTTATGAATTGGTTACAAGGGGCGAGGGAGGTGTTGACCCTTCTTAGCCGGAACAAAACTTCTAAGCAGCAGTGGTCGTAGGGGGTGAGGAAAGCTGAAATTTTAGTGTTTCTTAGACCTTCCTCTTTTGGTAGAAAAGTGACAACTGAAAATATTTTTGTTTATTTTCTCGTAGCCTGATAATTTTTAGGCTTCGTTTTTTTTAAAATAGCTGTTCATTCAGCAAATGAGGAATTTTTGTTCGTTTTTTTTCCCAATAGTTGTTCATTCAACAAAGTTACGAATGAATTTCCTTTTTTTTTTTTTTAATAAGTTGTTCATTCAACAAAGTTACGAATGAATTTCTTTTTTTTTTAATAAGTTGTTCATTCAACAAATGAGGAATATTGTTCGTTTCCAAATTTTTACATTTGCTATGAATGTATAAGTGTCTTTCTCTGTGGGTATGAAGCTTTTATTTCTTCTTGTCTCCCATTTACGAAAAAGATGTCTTCGTTTGTTTTTTTTGTTTTTTAATTCAAGGGGCATATATTAATGCTTGTTTCTTGAAAGAAGTTGCCAATATTTGTTGTAAATTCGTAAATGGCAGCTTTATTTTATTTTATTTTATTTTAATTCAACAAGTTAGGAAAAGTTTGTTTTTTTTTTCCAAATTGTTACGAACGAGGTTTCATTCAACAAGTTAGGAAATGTTTATTTTTCTTTTCCAAATTGTTACGAACGAGACAGGAAAACTCAGCAGTGAAGTTGTCTTAATTCTATCCGTTTTCGCTTAATTTCACACTCCTTTACAACTCCAAAGTCCTATATTTAGTAAATATTAGACTTAAAACAATAAAGTTTGCAAAATGTAAGAAAAATAACACCAGCGGTAGTACTCCTAGGTTTGACTGGAGTTAACCGCAAATGTGGCAGACGAGTTAAGAGTTAAAGAAGTAAAACAACGACAAGATAAGAATAAAAGACTATTAAATATAAAGCTTGCAAACTTTAGTCTCGTTTGCAGACAAATAATAATATGTATATAATGTGTATGCAATATGTATGCAATATGTATATAACATTTATATAAATGTCACTTAGCTGTTTATCCTGGGATATGGGGTATTAACGGAGCCCCTTGCTACGGCCTTCTGTTTATAATTCGGATATATTTGGACTTCTGAATGCGTCCGACTCCGATCTGTTGTAATATAGTAGGAGCGACCTTTGTACGGTCCGATTCCTTTCGTTGCTGTTGCAGAAGAGGTGAAATGAGTCTGCACTTTTGAGTTTGGCGCTAAAGTATGCTGACTCATGATTGGTTGGTTTGAAACAGAGGCTCGCAGACAAGGGACGATAACCCATACCCCAGAATTCTTAATAATACACTCATCGCACATAAGTAGCGATGGGTGACTGTATTGTATTAGTATAGCAGTTATTCTGAAACTAACAACAATAAATAAATGAATTAAAGCTTTCAATTCTAAAGGTTTATTATACAACAAACCAATGACTAACAATATAAATGTTGTTCCTATATATAGTGTCAAGTCCGAGAGACCAACCAGTCTGATGGAGAGGGAAATTAAGAATATCCGGTATCTTCTATTCGAGACAATCCTCTCGGGTATAAATACTAGTCGACCTTGTCGTGGAGCTGTTCCATATGTGTCTGTTGAATATGAGCCCCAAAACTACTGGGCGTGTCACATGATTGCTATATCCAATCACAGACAGGCTCTCCCTCACTTAAACCCGCAACCCCCCACCCCCAAAAAAACGTATTTTACTGACCAAACACCTACAACGCGACAGAGAGTATATTTTCTGGGTAGGCATATGATAAGACATACGAGAATACATCTCCGTATGTGAGACCTGCTGTAAGATAGATCAATTCAAAGATACCCTAACGTCACTCGATCAACCAGATCATTCATGGGGTTGGGGGAAAGTAACGTTGGTTTATTTGAGTTCAACAAATTTAACTATATTCTTACTGTTGTCTACTTCTCAAATTTCTGGGAAACAGACCGACATGCGTTTAAAATCCTACAATGTTCGTTATATATCACAAAGAAATAAAGAAATAAAGGTTTACATAGTATGTGGTGTGACTAATTTGCATACTAGTTTTAACAAAACCAGGTTTAATAAATGATTACTTGGTGTTATTGATCTCTAATATTATTGTTTTATTCTCCAACTTATTAAAATCAATTCTATGAATTATTTCAAATAGAAACCAATTAAAATATAATTAAAATAAGTGTAATCTTTTTTATATGCGCTATTATTTAATTTCGTTAGTTTTTCTAATTTAATATATTTCATTACATCAGTACTTATGCCCAGAGGGTGCATATTCTTGTCAATATAATATATATATATATATGTGTGTGTGTGTACATATATATATATATATATATATATATATAATATATATATATATATATATTATTATTATTATTATTATTATTATTATTATTATTTTCACTCCTTTTGAGTTTTTCACATCAGCGTTAGCTAATGATATTTCACTGGAGTCTGAGTGACAACAAGTTTCCTCAGGTCTCCAGGACTTTTCTGAGTATTCTAGCCGATTGCAGCAATGCTGTAATCTGGATGGTCTCAATTCTTCCTCTGATTTCCAGTTCCTCCAGTCTTTTTTCCAAGTTTATTGGTACCGTTCCAAGTGCACCAATTACAATTGGTATCACTTTCACTCTCATGTTCCACAGCCTTTTCAAATCTCTGGCAAGGTCCAGGTATTTATCCATCTTTTCATTTTCCTTCAACTTCACCTTGTGGTCTGATGGGACCGCAAAATCCACCAGTTGACATGTTCTCTTTTTTCTTTTTCTTTTTTTTTTTTTGTTAATCAACAATAGGTCTGGTCTCCTGGCTGGGATAGGGTGATCCGTCTTTATCTCAATATTATATTATTATTATTATTATTATTATTATTATTATTATTATTATTATTATCCAACGTATTAAAAGCAATTCTATGAATGATTTTATATAGCAATCAATTAAAATAAAATTAGAATAAGTGAAATCTTTTTTATACGTATTGTTATATAGATTTATTAGTTTTTGTAATCTAATCTACTAAGATGCTTGAATCTGAAAGTGGCCAGATGCGGAATTCCATCTCAGGTGATTTCTGCTGCCACTTACCCCACCACCCCAGTTTATGTAATCAACATTTAAGCACTTTTCATAAAAGTGTAATTTTGAACAGTATTATCAAGCAAAATAACTAGGCCGAATCCATTCAGTTAAGAATTGTAAAACGCCTCACGCGGAAGAACAAAGATAACTGCATTGACCTATTTCTCGCACTGCTAAACTTCCGAAGTAGCCTCACCCACTGGAGAGGAGCGGTCCCATTGAACAACTACAACCCATGAGCAGCAATCTGAGAAAGCGAAGGCTTATGAGTCATTTGTGGGAATGATAAAATCTTATATGAAACCAGGTAGAAAGTCCATGCGAGTTTCTACAATCGTCACATACGTGATCCGCCAGCGTTAAATTAGGGCGGCATTGTTAGAAATGCGCGCGTAAAAAGAAAAAGTGATCACGTGTGGGAGAAAGGTGTTATAAATCATTGTCTGGACAAAACGATCGTACGACGTCGTCACACCTTACGGGGTGGATCGACGTAACAGTGAAGGTCGTCGCGTACCAACCACAGGTGGTGGACGACATGCACGTACCGAAATGTCGACTGCCCCTGACTTCAGATGACACTCTCGGCCATGTCGGCTGGGACTGTAGAATATACCGACTGGACCTCTGCAGAAAGGTAAGACCCCCCCTCTCCCAATGGTGCCACTTGTTGGCCGTGGGTGGCGACCAGTGATGCTTAAGGGTGGAAATCTGACAGCTGAGCAGCTCATAACATGCTACTCTCCACTTTGGCCCTTACTTAGACTAGACGGGCGGTTGGAGAGGCTTTCTCCGATCAATCGGCTGGTCATATCAAGCCCTAGCACCTATATGATTGTCCCGCCCCTGTTGCCATCATGGCAAGCCCAAACCCTTTTTATCATATGTGTGCTAGAAGGCGGTGGCTGAGTGTCTTAATCACCTAGGTATGGCATTAAACTCTATCTGATGGTGAAATTCCAGTCCAGGAGCTCTGAGGAATATGGAGTAAATCTTCATCACCATTAATCCCAGATCCACTCTGACGCGGAGTGGTAGTACCTGTTAGGGTCCCCTCTATGGGTTAAATAGAAGAAAAAAAATGAGTTTTAAAAATGACAAGAGCTGACATGCCATAAATTCCAACTAACCAAACCAAATCAGATGACACTCTTGTTCCCACACACAGTATGCAGGTACCACAGAGCATCTTACCACCGGAAGTTATATCTTCACTGCCTGTAGCTATTCTGTCCAGGGAGTAGCTTGACAATACCCAACAAAGTGGTCTAATGATTAGAGTCGTAGAAAATGGACTCGTCGACCCGGGTTCAATTCCTGGACGAAGCTGTTTGCATTTCATATAGTGCTAATACCCTTGGGAAAGGTATGAATCCAATTCTCCCTTCAGCTATGGGAAATAGCAGGGTAGACTGGACTCTTTAACCATGGCTAGGTAATCAGTCTAGGAGAAGGAAAACTCTGAATTCAAACCTGTTAAACTCCGCTTAAGAAATTGACCTTGTGTTGCATCCTGCTCATGCGGAGGGGTTGGTAAATATATATATATATTGATTAATTGATTTTAATGGCATGTGAACCCATCTGGGGTTATTTTATGCCTATAGGTTAGGTAATTAGTTTCTTAAGTTTTTTGTATACAGTTATATAATATTATATATTCCTATCTAATACAGATAGTTTTCAAACCAATCTATTTGACCCATAGATGGAACACTTTCTAATAATTTCTATTATTTGTATTATTTGGACTATTGTCCTCATCTTTATTGTTATCTGCACAACGTTTCAGTCGATGTGCTCTCTGGCCTTCTTTAGGTATTTTCCAGACATGGTTAGCAGAATGAGAACAGTCTACCCCTGTGTATTGAATAAACATTGATACTACCACTCCAGGTTAAGGTGGACTTTGAAGTAATGGCAATGAAAGGGTATTTCATGTTAATGTTGTGGTTATTTCCCTTAGTTGTCATTTAATACCACCAGATGTTGGCTTCTATAAAAATGTTAGTAGCCATATTGGAAAGTTAGTTAAGTTGCTGACATGCAGAAGTAATGACTTGCAGAGGATTAACAGTTGGTTACCTAGACAAGACCCAGTCTGGGTGGGGGGTGAATCCTGAACCAAAACTTTTAATATTGGTGCGTATAAAAAGACTGATGAAATGTAAATTATGTTTAGAATAATCCTCTATTTTATTCCAATAAATGCAGCTGTGAAAACTGAAAATTAAAACAAACATTTGCATAACCAGCAACTGACAAATTTTACATACATTCAAAAGAACAAAGATAAATAAATTTCTAAACGTTAAACCTTAAAATCAACAGGAAACGTTTTACACTTCATATGGGCTAAAAATTCTAACATTTAAATCTTTTAAAAACTCTTTCTTTATAAAGTGTAATAAACATACATTTAAAAGGGTTTTTAGGGTATTTAACTTATTTAGCCCCCAAAATAGAAATAATGAAGAGGAATTTGGATTATTTGGTAAGAGTATTTACGGTTTCGAAGGAGCCCTTATTTCTCCGTAGTTGAAGGCAAATTGTCGGACAAAGAAGGAACAACACAAAAGTAAATGCAGACACCTGTATTGACAAAAAATTACATAAATTGTTGCAAATTTAATGGTATTTGCTACAAGACATCTGTGGAGGAATTTCTTGTAGTACTCGTGATAACACAGTTTTCTTCTCGTCAGTGGGAAATGTAGAAAGGACGCTTCGTCTCGGTAGTTGTTCTTCCTTTGGTCAGTGTGCAGTAGTACCGGCCTTTGTGCAGTATGCAGATACTATGCCTTAGATGAATCTGGTTGTAAGGTTCTGAGATAAGTGGACCCTGTTTTGATGCTTGGTAATGAGAGCTTAGTTCTTATGTCTCTTCTCCAGTACTGCTTTGCGATAAGTGACGTTTTGGTATTTGGCGCCAACATACGCTGTTGGCATTTGACCCCTGGCAGCAGGGGGAGATAATTAGTTATGGAATTTCCAACATTGGATTATTGGACTATTGTCCTCATCTTTATTGTTATCTGCACAATGTTTTGGCCGGTGCCTTCCCAACTTTCCTCATATATTTCTTGTTGGACTCTTCTCTTCAAACTCAGGAACCTTTTTGTCGTAATCAGGAGCTTTCAAGGAACTTCGAACCTAACCCTTTATTCAATCCACGGCGGTAGACTGTTATCATTCTACTAACCATGTCTGGGAAATACCTAAAGAAGGCCAGAGAGCACATCGACTGAAATGTTGTGCAGATAACAATAAAGATGAGGTCAATAGTCTAAATAATACAAATAATAGAAATTATCAAGCCTCATCTCAAAAATTCCGAGAAATAATGAATTGGAACTTTCAGAATCCAAATATACCAATGTCAAAATCCTTACTGGTCAATTAAACTGATTTGCTGTTTATACCAAAGCAGATTTGTATGTGATTCCAATTCATTTTTCAAAGAAAGGAAAATTGAAAACATCAGACAAGTAAATAAATCTATAAAAAATCAAAAAGGCAAAAATCTCAGCTGACTATACAAGATCTGCAAGATTTAAGACAATTAAAACTGGTTGCCTACAGAGATACTTCCTTTGCTAATCAAATTGATGGAGGTTTCCAGGAAGGTTATATGATATTTCTTGTTGGTAGTAATGGCAACTACATGCCTATTTCCTGACAGCCAGGACATATCCGGAGAATTGCAAAGAGTGTACAAGCTGCTGAGACACTAGCAATGGTTGTCACAACTGATACATGTATATATTACAGGAAATTCCATCTTGAATTATTATGGTTTTAGGATATTGTTAATAACACCCCTGTTATATGCAAGGTGGATAATTCAGGGGTTTGTGATTCCAGCACCCAAATTCTGGATAAAAGACTTAGAATTGAAATAGTCGTCTTGTGGGAAATTTTGGCATATATATATTTACCAACCCCTCCGCACGAGCAGGATGTGACACAAGGTCAATTTCTTAAGTAGAGTTCTACAGGTTTGAATTTGGAGTTTTCCTTCTCCTAGACTGGTTGCCTAACCAAGGTTAAAGAGCCCAGTCTGCCCTACTATTTATCCATAGCTGGAGGGAGATTAGGATTCATACCTTTCCCAAGGGTATTAGTGCAAAGTTAAATGCAATTATCACATCCAGGATTTGAACTCGGGGCGACGAGTCCATTTCCCATGACTTTAACCATCGCACCACGCGCTTCCTATTTTGGCATATAAAGAATTGTCTGAAATTAAATGAGTGCCCACAAGTTACAAAATAGGTGATTCAATTACTAAGCAAGGAGTTCCCTCTGTAGAAATTATCCTCTGATATTTTAGAAGCAATATGATACTCACTCTTGCAATTGTTTTCCAACTAGCATCCAGTTGACAGACAAGGGAGTAAGCTGTAACTCCATACAGTCCCTGCATATGTTGAACCATGCAATGCTTAAATAACTGGGCTATGGGTGATATATGCTTGCCATACTAAAGCTAGCCAAATAACCCGCAGTATCACTCCCATCACTGTAATGGTGAATATTGTATCGCGATGAAGGGGTGTTCAATATTCCCTAGACCTTCAGAACTGGAACCTCACCATCGGATAGAATTTAACGTCATTCGCAGGACATGAAATCCCTCTGCCACCACCTTCTGGCACCCATATGATAAAAAAAGGTTGGGGCTTGCCCTAGGCAATAGGGTTGGGACAATCATATAGGTGCTAGGGCTTGATTGATCAGCTTGATTGATCAGCCGATTGATCAGAAGGGGCCTCTCTGACTGTGCATCTAACCTAAGTAAGGGTTAAGTGGAGTGTTGCATGTCATAGACTTGCCCATCCACCTGGGTTCCATCCTTAAGCATCACGGGTTGTCACCCACAGCCAACAGGTAGCCCCATTTGCTGACATGAAGAAGTATTGACTTGCAGAAGATTAATACTACACACTCTCAGATCTCTAGAACTGGAATCTCACCTCTAGGTGGAGTTAGTGTCATATCCAGCATTCTCCTTTGGGGGGAGGCTCTTACCCCCTCTGCAGGGAGTACAGTCAGTGTATTCTAAGCCCAGCCGGCAGGAAATAGTTTGACATAGATTGAATATGTTTTAAACGATATTTACTAAGGTTAGTGTAATACTACTATGGTAGCTTTAATGTGCTAATTTATAGGATAATCATATTGCCAGTGTGGGCACAGTGCAGCAGTTCCTGTACTCTTCTAAAAGAGAGTTACCAAAAGGGAGATAATCCCAGTTCTTCAGAAGAGAAGTATTAAATATTCATTAACATATTACAGTTAATTTAATCTAACACAAGTAAAAGTGAAATGAGAATTTGGAAAATTAAGTTGCATTAATTATCTAATTGAAAGTCAGTAATGCCTTGAGAATCAGCATCTAAAATTCTGTTGTTGTTTTTTTTGTTTTACTCAGGCTTGAAAAAGAAAATTAGGATAGACAATAATTTCATCCATGAAGCAAAAGGTGGTGTGTGTGTGTGTGTGTGTGTGTGTGTGTGTGTGTTGGAAATATGAGTCTAGGTGAAGCCAATTATTTTAGATTTGTTCTCTTTTTCTATTGGACAAAAGCAATTATTTATTTTGTGGTAATGAGAATAGAAATGAGCAAAGGTTAAACATTTGATTTTATCTGATTATAACAAATATTCTCTTGGGAAACTGAATAATAATAATAATAACAGATGCCAATTGAATAACACAAAACATCAATATAGACGCTAATGTTTACTGGCCCTTGTCAATATTGACAATAGATATAACAACCTTTTACTTTTATTATCAGTAAAAAAAAAGAAGTAATATCCAAAACCTGATAGTAGGAAATAAATGATACTTTAAATATACGCTCCTACATTTGGGGCGCTGGTGATTGTCGTCAGTGATGTATTCCGCAGGTTCATTGGGAAGTTTCGGGTCTTCCAACATCAGACTTCCCTCACCCTGCTGACCCTATCGGAGGGGATCAAGCTTTGGTACAACCACCAACAATAGCCACTAAGAGACTTTTTTTGTTTACTGGCCCTTGTCAATATTGACAATAGATATAACAGCTTTTTACTTTTATTATCAGTAAAAAAAAAAGTAATATCCAAAACCTGATAGCAGGAAATAAATGATACTTTAAATATACGCTCCTACATTTGGGGCGCTGGTGATTGTCGTCAGTGATGTAATCCGCAGGGTTCATTGGGAAGTTTCGGGTCTTCCAATATCAGACTTCCCTCACCCTGCTGACCCTATCAGAGGGGATCAAGCTTTGGTACAACCACCAACAATAGCCACTAAGAGACTTTTGACAATGAAGACATTTTATTTATTTTTTTTTTGTGGACGGTTGTAGAACTCTAACCCATTTAAATACAAAGCACACACATCTGATTGGTTGTTAGTAACAGCCAATCAGATGTGTGGTACCCCATATTTAAATGAGATACATAGCCAGAAACACTTTTTTTTTGTACGGATTACGAGGTTCAGATGATTAGGTAAGTCAACCCTTCTTTAATAATGATAGGAGAGGAATGATTTTAATGATTTGTTATTCTGAAACACCTAAATGGTTACAATATATATAATAATGCAATTGGAGAGTTTTAAATTAATTATGTTATCACAATATGATTCAACTAATGGTTGTATCTATGAAACACATGAAATATGGAAACTTTAGCAAAGGAAATTATGCTCAAGAAATAACTTGGAATATACTTGGTGTTTACGGGATGGATTTTTAAATAAAAATTGCCAAAGATGGTTTTAAAGGTTTAGGAAAATTTACTACGGCTTGAGAGATATGCAATGAAGAGGTCATCTTGACCTCTTGAAGTTTAATAGTCATCTGCTTCTGTCTGATTTTGATCTTTTGTCTGATCTTGACACACCTTGATCTTTTGTCTGATCTTGACACAGCTTGATCTTTTGTCTGATCTTGACACACCTTGATCTTGTGTTCGATCCTGACACACCTTGATCTTTTGTTTGATCTTGTCACGCCTGATCTTTTGTCTGATCTTGACACACCTTGATCTTTTGTCTGATCTTAACACACCTTGATCATTTGTCAGATCTTGTCACACCTTGAACTTTTGTCTGATCTAGACACACCTTGATCTTTTGTCAGATCTTGTCACGCCTTGATCCTGTGTTCGATCCTGACACACCTTGATCTTTTGCCTGATCTTGACACGCCTTGATCTGTGTTCGATCTTGACATGCCTTGATCTTTTGCTGATCTTGACACGCCTTGATCTTTTGTCTGATCCTTACACACCTTGATTTTTTGTCTGATCTTGACACATCTAAAAAAGCTAAGGGGCAGATAATCTGACCCCTTTGCACAATGATAACTCTGACCCGATAATTATTATCATCTGTGAGTTTTAAGTACTGATGAAAGAGAATTTCAATAAATACCGTTCTTCTACAAAGATGGCTTTGGCATTATATAACCCATGAAATTTGATATGCCATTAAATAAAGAAACCAAACCAATTGTCAGTAATGCAGCAATAACCAATGTTTTTTTTTCAAGATGGGAAAGAGTGCAAATATGCAGATTCCAGTATTTTACTTTTTATAACCAAATCAGATTTAATGAAAGACCTTTTCATTGTTAGGTACATACCACCACCACCACCCATACATTTTCCTTATTTGGTCATTGTAGAGGATCTTCTTTAAAGCTCATTTTGAATATTCTCCTTTCATAACAAAATTTCTGAAACTACCATTCTTTCCCAATCATCATTTAAAAAAAAATGTTTTCCTCTTCACACTGTTTCAATGAAGTCTTAGAATTCTCAGACTTATTCTACAGATTCAATACATTTTCAATGTAGACAAACAGTTGATTTTGAATAGGCTATTTAAAAAGTGAAATACATCAGTAGAAAAGTCAATGATACAATATCTTTTGTTTTTTCTTTTAGTGGTAAGTGAATAAAAGCATCCTCATCTTACATTTGATATTGGATTGCCAATTCCATTTTTGTTGTGCAAAACTCCACATTTGTAAGATTACACTCAACCCTCAAGAATATATGACCGTGTGTTCAAGGAATTTTAGAACAATAGATAATGCATGTGTGAATATAAACACAGTGTACATTAGAACCATCTTGACGCCCCAGTGGTCTTACCCCTACCCCCAGCCAACCCACCCCCACCAAAGAAAAATCTGAAGGTAAAGTTTCTTATCTGACACAAACACAAAATATACCATTTCCCTAATCTCATTTCATTCCACAGGAACACCAATAGTAGTACGTTTTGGGATACTTACTACGCGAATAAATCCCCAAATGGGGTAAAAAAGGGACTCCTTAGCCTTGGTCGGCAACCCATCATTCAAGGAAAACTTAAATAACTGTAATTTGTAAACTAATAATCTGATTGGGCTCAAATGTTGACACGTGCCATTTGCTGGTTAGTACTTTATAAAAATTATATGGATTTTTTTAATTAGTAGCACCATCTATGTGTCAGGCCCGGTACTTATTGAGTGATGTGTTATTTGCCTTTCGTACCATAGAATATAGACATGAAACAAATCAATACCATACAACATAATCCCCAATAATGCTAACACATTTTTAAAACCAATTACTAAAAAGTATAAATATAAATACACGATATGTATAACTTTCTAACCGTTAGGCATGACATAACGCCAGATGGGTTGATATGCCATTAAAATCAATAAACAAACAAACATATCTAATCTGTTAATTAGATTGTTGACAGAACTTATCTAGCATCATAATGGAAATAATATACATCAGTTACATTTGTCTATTTTATAATCTATCTATTTATCAATACTTGTGTTCCTTAATTGTAGCATCTATACGATTGCCTTTCCGCCCTGTCAGCTGGGGCTTTAGAATACACCAACTACACCTCTGCAGAGTGGTAAGATTCCCCCAATGGGGCCACCTCTTGGTTTTGGGTGGTGACCCATGATGCTTAAGGACTGAGTCTTGGTGGATGAGCAGTCCATGACTTGCAACACCCCACTTAGACCCTTACTTAGGGGCGGTTTCAAGAGGCCCCCTCCAATCAGTCGGCTGGTCATGTCAAGCCCTAGCACCTATATGATTGCTCCAACCCTGTTGCCCATATGGCAAGCCTCAACCCCTTTTTATCATATGGGTGCTAGAAGGCAGTGGCCGAGGGACTTCATGTCCTGGGTATGACGTTAAACTCTAACTGACTTTTTATCATATGGGTGCTAGAAGGTGGTGGCTGAGGGTTTTATTGTCGGGTATGAAATTAAACAATATCTGATGGTGAAGTTCCAGTTCTGGAGGTCTAGGGAATGTGCAGTACCTCTTCATCACCATTACTCCCAGGTCCACTCTGACCCGGAGTGGTAATACCTGTCAGGGTCCCATCTATGGGTTAAATAGAAAAACATGAGTTTAAAGAAACTGAGTTTAAAAAAGAAAAAAATGAGTAACCATCAAGAATGAGTACAACAAAACATCTTTGGCATAAAATAACCCAACAAGGGTTGACATGCCGTAAAACCCAACCAACTATAATAACCAACCTTAATTGTACAACCGTTATCATGTTGCAACATCCTCTGGTTAAAAATGAGACCATCCAAATTGCCCATGATGAAATGCAAAAATGTAAAGCCTGATTATCTGGTGTTGCTTATCCACCAAATTCTTATCTCTTATGAGTGCCATCACCTCAGCTAAATAATGGATCATTCAGTTTTTATTACAAAAAAGAAAGGGAGGAAAAAGGAAATGCTACACAGAAAAAATACAATGATAAAGAAAGAAAACAGAAAGAAAGAAAGAAAGAAAGAAAGAAAGTATGGGATAGATAGAGAGGAGGTGAGCATGTGGAATTGATAACACTAATCTATTTCAATTGAACATAATGAAAAGATGAAAAGAAGGAAGGAAAGAAAAAAAGAGTGATTGAGAGAGTTAAATCAAGATTATTATACATTTTACGTATTGAAATAATTGTAATAGCTCTAAAGTAAACATCAAACATTGTAATGATCAAATTATCATACTGTAGTATATCCACAAGTCCTGTTAGTAGTCTCTATTATTACATAACGTACACTTGCTATACCACGGCTTTGTCATAAATACTTTTGTTTTTGTATAATTTTGTTCTACTCTGAATAGATATCTTGCAAATACACCTGTACAAGTCTAGAGAAGGCAGCAAGAGTGTTGCATACTCATACACATATACCCATGTTGGGTACATACACAAGTGTTCTTTTACTGGAGAGAGGGGGAGAGATAGACACAGGTAGATAGAGAGATTCATAACTTACTTCCTTGGCCATTGGTGATCTCTAGTCGTTTCTATTCTTTCTCTATGACTTCTATTTCTCTGTTCTTGCTGGTTGGTCGTCCTTGATTCATTTCTTCTTCTAGGTCAGTCTTGTTGCCAAGACATTCATCAACCACAAAACCATATTATTTATTTAAACTTTTATTTACTTAACTAAACACCTTCCTCTAACTAGACACAGCGCACGTATGCAAGTGAGCCCCAGCTAAGGCAGATAGGCCTTATCTGTCTGACGTCCAAGCTAAAACTAACGGGTTAACTTGGTCCCACGTGACTTCACGGGCTTTCTGTAATATTCCATGGAAAGTCCCACCTGTGATATGAAAAGGGGCCATCCCTTCAGAAATACAGGGGACTGACAATAATTTATGCATAGATTATGTAACAAGAGGCCTCTATGTTCATGCATTTTAAATAAGATGGACATATCTCCACACTGGATGGCAAGCATCTGAAATTGGTAGACCAATTCAGATACCTTGGTAGCAATATCTCATCTGCAGAAAGTTATGTAAATGTATGCATTGGGAAAGCATGGACTGCTATAGACATATGGAAATCTGATCTCTCTGAGAAGATAGTGATATTTTTTCCAAGCTGTAGCTGGTTTAGTGCTACTGTATGTTTTAAGAAAGAGAGTTGGAGAAAGATAAAGAGAAGGGGTGAGCATGCTGAAGCGATAGTGCTAATCTGTATCAATCAAAGATAATGAAAAGACGAAAAGAAGGAAAGAAAGAAAAGAGAGAGAGAGAGAGAGGGGGGAGATAGAGAGAAGAGATTTGCACACGGAAGCAATAAGGCTAATCTGTTTCAATCGAATTTAATGAAAAGATAAAAAGAAGGAAGGGGAAAGAAAGAGAAGAGAGAGAGAGAGAGACAGAGAGAGAGAGAAGAGACAGGACAGAGAGAGAGAGAGTTAAATCAAGATTATTATGCTTTTTACATATTGAAGTATTTTGGAATAGTTCTTAAGTAAATATCAAACATTGTAATAATTAAACTATCATGCTGTAGTATGTCCACAGGTCCTGCTAGTAAAGAGAGTTAAATCAAGATTATTATAAAGTAAAAAAGCAAAGTCGTCGGGGCAGCCTAATGTCGGTATCAGCCAGTCACCGAGGGAGTCTATCCCCTTTTCAATAGCACTAGACCAAGGAGATTGCTTTTTAGCATCTGAGGTGGAGCGCCACACCTACCATCAGCTCTTTACTTTACCGCACAGATCCCTGTGCTACTCATACGCTGAGTTGACAAGGACCGGTATCGAACTAGGAACCTTGTGGTTTCTAGCCGAACACTCTACCGACTGAGCTAATTAAACATATCAAACGTTGTAATGATTAAATTAACATACTGTGGTATATCCACAGGTCCCACAAGTCTCTTATATTTTATCTCTCCAGCCAGTGCAATAAAGAGATTGAAAAGAAGAAAGAAGAAAACAAAAACAAACATGGCTGTCTCTCCGGCATGATGATTAATAGTTCCAAGATGGCTGCTTTATTTCAACTTGTCCAGAAATGAAGCCAACCAGTACAGCTTTGTGTAGACATTATATTTTATTCCCTGTTCACTTTAAACAATCTGCTGATGTTAATATGACACTTTGCATCCAACATAATGTTTGTTTTTGTCAACTTTACAAATAGACTCAATAAAAAAAAATGGAAAAAGGAGGAAAAAAAATCTCTGTGTAACATTGTCTTTTACTTTCTTTAATAACAGTTTGTTCAAAATCTCAGGTCTTCTCTCTCTCTCTCTCTCTCTCTCTCTCTCTCTCTCTCTCTCTCTCTCTCTCTCTCTCTCTCTCTCTACTCCTTTTCTCTCTCTTTTCTATCCTTTTCTCTTCCCTCTCTCTCTTCTCTCTCCCTTTCTCTCTCTCTCTTTTTTCTCTCCTTTTCTCCTCTTTCTCTCTCTCTTCTCTTTCTCCCTCTCCCTCTCTTTCTCTCTCTCTCTCTTCTCTCTCTTTACTCCTTTTCTCTCTCTCTCTCATTCTTTATTATTTCTTCTTTTCCCCTTTTTCGCTTTCTTTCTTTCTTTCTTTCTTTCTCTCTCTTTTTTCTTTTACTTTACCTTTTATATCCCTCCCTTCTTTCTCTCTCTCTCTTTCTATCTCTCTCTCTCTCATTCTTTATTATCTCCTCTATTCTCTCCTTTTCCCTTTCTTTCTTTCTTTCTTTCTCTCTCTTTTCTTTTATTTTACCTTTTATATCCCCTCTCTCCCCCTCTCTCTCTCCTCTCTCTCTCTCTCTCTCTCTCTCTCTCTCTCTTTCTCTCTCTAATTGTTTATTATCTCCTTTTTTCCCTTTCTTTCTTTTCTCTCTCTCTTTTCTTTTACTTTACCTTTTATATCCCTCTATCTTTCTCTCTCCCTCTCTCTCTCTCTCTTTCTCTCTCTCTTTCTCATTCCTTATTATCACCTCTTTTCCTCCCTTTTGTCCCTTTCTTTCTTTCTGTCTCTATATTCTCTTTTTATTGTGGAGGTGCGTGGTATAATGACTAGAGCCATAGGAAATAGACTTGTTGACCCGAGTTCAAATCCTAGGCACTTTACATTTCCCATATAACTAATACCCTTGTGAAAGGTATGCATCCACCTATTAGGTTACTTTGGCTAGCTAACCAGAAAAACTGTGAATTCAAACCTGTTAAAACTCCACTTAAGAAATTGACCTTCATTCTGCTCATGTGGAGGGGTTGGTATATATATATATATATATGAGTATGAAAAAGATGGAATGAAAACACCACACAATGTTGTTAAAGAGAAAACAATTTATAACATAATCATAGCTGATATTGATCAATATTTCGATTTTACAAAAATCTTCTTCAGAGCCTGTTTACTCCGTGGTGTTTGTGATCGGAGATAAGAGTCAAAAATCAATATCAGCTATGATTATGTTATAAATTGTTTTCTCTTTAACAGCGTTGTGTGGTGTTTTCATTCCATCTTTTTCATACTCATACTGTCGGATTCATTTCCTTTCTTTTAACATATATATATATATATATATTATATATAGCACATGCATGGCATAAACGTTAGTAAGCTAATCTACCTGTCTAATAGTTGTTGTAGAGTGTTCCTGTGCAAGGATCACATGCAAATTTGTGAAGTGTTCCATAGTATTTTTTAAAACCTGGCACTAGGGTGGAAACATTGGGGCTTCCGGGGAGACTTGTCTCTCATGAAGTGACTCAATACTACCTGAGACAACACCCTGTAGCAGCTTGACAGTCCAGTTGTCTTGGAGTTTCCCCTGCCACTGGATCAACTGCTAAACTGCGGACTGAGGTCTGTGTACCGGTTACATAATTTGTGATTTGCCTACGAATTATAACTGTAAGTGTACTAAGATTTAAATAATGGTACGGTAAATAGAAAGTTACCATTAACCGTTGAAAAAATGATTGACAAGCAGTTCACCTTTTGCTGACCTGGGAGCTGATTTCTGATTAGCTGAAGACAAGGTGTGAGAAGGTGACTGACTTAGAGTTAGATTCTGGCCGTTAGTTGAAAAGAGTAGATGTGGGGGTCGTCTACTCCAAGATGCCATCTTCTCACTGCGCTGTTAAAAACCCTTTTGGGCTTTGGGATTTTAATGAAGATGTCTTTGTAAAATAATCAAGTCTTGCAAACAATTATTGCAAACAAAGAAATGAGCACAGACAATCAAGTCCCACAGAACAGAAGCCATATTGACCAAAGGAAAGCAACCCCCCCCCCAAATAAAAAGATGGCCAGCAAAAAAATAGACCCACATGAGAACTCCTCTCCTCTCCTCTCCTCTTACCAATTATATACCCAATATGAAGTAGGTATATAACATACCCTCTCTCCACTTAAAATATCTCACACATTCATTCTTATTTAGTTTTGTTGTTTTTTTTAATTTGAACTTAATATTTTATGACATTAAAACTTAAATACTTGTGCCCAGGGTGCGCTTACTTTTGTTGTTTTTTTTTTTTAATGCAATTCTTACTAATGCCACATAAGTTCTGGCTTATTGCTGTTGTGTTACTTTCAAGCTAGAGTAAAATATTGTAGAATGAACATCATACTCACTTACACAGGAAGGCTGTGACTAGCATCCAGTCACCAGACAAAAAAAAAGACAGAGCGTAACTGAATACACTCTGTAGCAACAGACAGAACATAGTCAAGTATTCAGTACATATGGTTGTTTTAGCGTGGATATTTTTATCCATATATACTGAACACTTGAACATGTTCTGTCAGTTGCTACAAAGTGTATTCAGTTACGCTCTGTCTTTGTTTTTGTCTGGTGACTGGATGCTAGTCACAGCCTTCCCGTGTAGGTGGATATTTTATCCATATATACTGAACACTTGAACATGTTCTGTCAGTTGCTATAAAGTGTATTCAGTTACGCTCTGTCTTTGTTTTTGTCTGGTGACTGGATGCTAGTCACAGCCTTCCCGTGTAGGTGGATATTTTTATCCATATATACTGAACACTTGAACATCAGTTGCTATAAAGTGTATTCAGTTAGACTGGATGCTAGTCACAGCCTTCCCGTGTAGGTGGATATTTTTATCCATATATACTGAACACTTGAACATGTTCTGTCAGTTGCTACAAAGTGTATTCAGTTACGCTCTGTCTTTGTTTTTGTCTGGTGACTGGATGTCACAGCCTTCCCGTGTAGGTGGATATTTTTATCCATATATACTGAACACTTGAACATGTTCTGTCAGTTGCTACCCAATCTGAGTTCATCATTGTCTGTGACAGACTTCTATGAACAAAAAGTAAACAAGTTATGTGTTCAATCCTTAGGTTTCCCCACTACAATAGCCTTGTGCCAGACTAGGCTAAAATAAGCACTGTAAATAGATAACAGCCTGATTTGTGGCTGTTATAATTGTGTATTTTTCACCTGTGCGAGAAATTAATTTTGAGACGAAAAGAAAAGATTTTGAAAGATTTTCAGGGCCGATGTACCTGTTCCGCTTAGAAGATGGGAACAGTACATGTCTTTTTGTCTTTGTGCATTACTAAGTAAACAACAGTAAATAGATGTTTACAAAATAATGAAAACAATACCTTTAATATTAAGAAGGTTAGAAAAATGACTGGAATGGGGTAGCGGGTGGTGGGGGTGAGGGTAGTCTAAGCAAGCAGAAAAAGAGAGAAGAAAAGGATAATAGACTGGACTGTTTAATTAGAGAGAGGATAGAGAGAGATGGAATGTGTGAGAGAGAGAGAGAGAGAGAAAGAAAGAAAGAAAGAAAGAAAGAGAGACAAAGGAGACAAAGAGAGATGGAATGAATGAGAGAAAGAGTGGGGAAGACAGAGTTTCAGTTATTAAAGAAATAAATAAGTGTGCCTACTTTATGTATTTACCCAACCCCTCCTCCACCATGAGCATGATGTGACACAAGGCCAATTTTTAAGCAGATTACTGCTGATTTGAATTCAGAGATTTCATTTTCCTACCCTGGTTACCTAAACTGTACATTCATTATCAAGTTTTTTTTCTATGCATTTAAAAATCCCACATGCCACTATCCACAGCCGTATGCATTAATTGTATATGTCACTAACCACTGCATTGCATATTCAAATGTCCCAGATGCTGCTACTCCCTATATATATTTACCAACCCCTCCACATGAGCAGGATGCGACACAAGGTCAATTTCTTAAGCGGAGTTTAACAGGTTTGAATTAAGAGTTTTCCTTCTCCTAGACTGGTTGCCTAACTGTTGTGGGGTTTTAAGGGGTCAAATAAGAACAAAACGATGAGTAACAAATGTAGGAAAATGTATTAACAAAAGAGTAGACAATTACAGTACAGAGAAGTGAAAAATACGTCCGACAAATAGAGTTATGAGCTGACTCGCATTGGCTTACTCTCAAGCCATAATTGTCTTGTTACTTATAGTAACCGTCGGCGCATTCCATTAGTCTATAGGGTATATCACCTATAACACTAACCAAGGTTAAAGAGCCCAGTCTGCCCTACTATTTGCCCATAATTGGAGGGAGAGTAGGATTCATACCTTTCCCAAGGGTATTAGCACTAAGTGAAATGCAATTACCACATCCAGGATTTGAACTCAGGGCAACAAGTCCACTTCCCATGACTTTAACCATTACACCATGCGCTTCCTTATACTCCCTATCGGAACAGAATGAGATATTGGAGGTCTAATAGGTAATCTGTGGAATGGCAAAGTGATTTCAAACCCTGGAACAATTTTGCATTCACTTCCTGTTAATCCCTTTGGTAAAAACTTAAATCTTTATTTTCTCCCGCAGATATGAGTAAATAGCAGGGCAGACTAGACTCTCTAATCCTGGTTATCAACCAGGCTGTGGCATCCCCTTTACAGCTAAGTTTATGCTATTTGTATCTCTCTAATTTCCTTTGATCAATATTATTGAGACTAAGAGAAGCTGTTAACTGGATATCCCATGATCTCCATCCATTTATCCACTGATCACTTTAATATTACATCACTTCAATATCAAAGCAAAAAGGAGGTCAATTATAGGAATGGTCAGAACATAATTACTGATTACTATGTTTAATTAATAATATCAATCATGTTATTTTTTTCAATTTTTTGGTCTTTTACTTGATCTAAAGCAATTTTATCTGAAGTTGATATTCCACAATTTTCTGAATTAAATTTCTACATTTTTTAACAATTTATTTTCTCTGCTTTTCTAATCAATCAAGGAAATTCTTTTTAATTTTTTTTTTTGTGGAGTAAATTTGACTATTTTTTAAAAATTTTATTCACATTCATACACACATATCTTATTATAATGGAGATTATGTGACTGTCTGTCTGTAACCAAAACTACCTCACCACCAACGTCACAATTCCCTTAGTTGACTGGCGAGTAAAATGATTGATGTTTAATTCCTTTTAATGCAGGTTACCACAGGAAATGAGAAAGGAGTTATTAACACTGTTGTATACCTCTTTCTTTCCTTACTTTCTTACTTCCATTCTTCTAGCGTCTCTTCTAGCATCTGGACTTTGTCTTGGGGACTTCGTGTCTGGTCTTCCATTGGGGATTTCTCTTTATCAGAAGCCCTGTGTCATTGGTAGTTTTTAGATTATAACACAAGACTTCGATTTAACTTAGATCATATTTTATTCCGAAATCCCCACCAGACTACTTGTACAGATTGAGTAGGAGCGTGCATAACACGACTTACCACAGTCGTGGTCTTGGCCGATCTAACTAAAACTCTCTCTAATCTAAATCGGAAGAGGGTCTTTTCCACCGATTCTCACGGTATCCACTAGAAGGATCAGGATGAGGTCAAGCCTTGTCACTCATCCTTCAAGGCACCGGCTGCAACTTATAACAGCCATTTTGATTTCTACACTACTGTACATAAATGTTAGGAATCTAATAATTATGTAACAACACTACAACACATCAATGATCATCTGAAATAATTAAAACATTACCAACAACTGGAGGTACATTTATTATCTCTGAAATAATTAAACATGATTCAATTATAAAAGTATTGTTCCTTAGCCTCATAAGCAACGATTTTGGAATTGATTACCGCCTATTGCAGAACTTCCATTAACTAGTGAGACCCATGAGAGACAGACATTTTTTAAAACTCTGTGGTAGAAAAAGAACTGATTAGTAGAGGAAATACCAACTTTAGGGTGCTGCTTCTTTTTCTCAGCTCTGATTCTACCATTTATTTCAGTAACAGCTGGTGAAATAGTAGGGTACTGAGGACAAAGGCTTATGATGGATCTGACCCAGAGGTCAACACCTGCAGTATGATAAAAATCTTGATTGATAGGCGAGGGTCATAGATCAATTTTTTTTTGGGGGGGGGGTAGGAATAAAGGAATTGAAAATGAAACAGGAAAACAACAATTTTGAATTATCAGTGCCAGTCTCTGATTGGATAATAGGATTATCACATGACAAGAGAAACAGAATTGGAGGTGGAGTTGAATTGTCTTAATGAGCTGTGACACTAGTTGACTAAATGGCCCATATTCATGGTGGTGGTGATGACGGGGGGGGTAGATTTTTGAATCATGTAATTTCTTCTGCTCTGATATGAGAGTAAAAAAACAAACAAATCCACTTTTCAATGGAAACAGCTAATTGTAAGTGGCAATTCAAAATACAAATTTGGGTTTATGGGGTAGCAAGAAGTTTGGGGGGTAGGATGAGGTTTGGGTGTTTTAAGGTTTAATATAGCTGGATATTCTTGGTGCATGTTCTTCGGGTTTTCTTTTTACCCCATCTCATTTGGTGGTTTCAGCACGAAACAGAAGGAATTTAAGGAACGAAAAGAAAAGAGACAAAGGCAGGAGGCAGTTTTATGACTTAGGCTTTATTGACCAGGTCATAGTCGCCTGTAGCAAGAGAATATCCCCCTGGCTAGTAGGAGCGATTAGACCCAGTTATGGCTAAGAGATTTTTGGGTGGGATCTAAGCATTGCAACACTGCGCAGCAACTGTTAAGCTTTATTTACGAGTGTGAGCTGAAAAGATCAGATGATGGTGTTATATCTGCTGTTGATGATCTTTTTGACCAATGGGATCCAAATACTGCAACACAGATAGAAGTAGTGTTTTGTCAGCAAGGGGGACTATGTTGAAAAATAAACCTCTTTTAGATCATATTCCATGAAAATATCTTGGTCAGTCTGCGAACTTTTTAACCAGCCTGCATAACTACTTACTTATTGAATTCGTGGGATTATATGCCCTTGTTTGGCTGGAAGAGTTATCTTCCCTCGTGTTTCTGTTTTTCCTCACTAGGCGTCTTGACTCTTTAAGCAGGCAAGCGCCAAGTTTGAATTCAGGGGACAGTCCTTTTTTCTCGGACATGCGCAGAGGGTTCTTCCGGTGAAGACACCATGGGAGTTTGTTGGTGTTTTTTTTTGGGGGGGGGTATTTTAATCCCCACGGGTTTTATCAGTTTCTTTTATAACTGAAGATCAAGTGACAATTCTTTTGATTTACAGGAAATAACGTGTGGACACCTGAAAGATTTGGTGGCACTTTATTAACAACTGCTACTTTATCTGCAATTTGTCTAACAAAACGGACAGTTGCTAGCAACAGCTTCAGTTTCAGAAATCCTCCAGCTATGAGTAAATAGTAGGACATACAAGGCAACCAGTCTAGGAGAAGGAAAACTTTGAATTCAAACCTGTTAAAACCCCGCTTAATAAATTGACCTTCTGTCACATCCTGCTCGTGCGAGGGATTGGTAAATATTTATATATGGTATTGGTTATATATGACTAGAAGCAGCCTCCTGGCATTGCCTGGGTAGAAGGTGGGTCTAGTCTCGCAGATCCATTATTACTGAATCGTGAGTTGGATCTTCGCCCTATTAAAATCCCTACCGGAAAAGACCTTGCATTGATTCGGCCTGTTGTGGAATCAGAAAAAAAGTGCACAAACACTCTGAAAAAAATCAGCGTTTCCCATTTAAAATATTAAATGTAAAATAAATAAAATAAATAAAAAAAAGCAAAACAAAAACAAAAATAAAAATTGTAAAAAAAAAAAGGACAAGAAATTCCAATTTTTATGGTGACACAGATTTCTTTGACATTGTTGCTCGAGTCCTACAATGGATTAATACCATATATTCTATGAATATCATTATATCTAATGAAGGAAAAAGGCTTCAAGCTAAAAAAGAAGCAGGCAATATCTTGCAGAAACTATTACAGATGCAGACTACATAGATGATCTAGTGCTTCAGGCAAATACACCTGCACAAGTCAAATCACTGCTGTATAGAGAAGATAGGCATTGGCCTCTATGTGAATTCAGATAAAACAGAGTGTATGTGTTTTAAACAAGATGGAGACATCTCCACAATGGATTGTAAGCCTTTAGAATGAGACCAGTTTACATACCTATGTAGTAATATCTCATCTACAGAAAGCGATGTCAATATATGCATAGGAAAGGCATGGACTGCTATAATCAGATTATCAATCATATGGAAATCTGATCTCTCTGATAAGATAAAGTAAAAATTCATCCAAGCTGTAGCCATGTCAGTGCTACTGTATGGGTGCACCACTTGGACTAACAAAATGATTGGAAAAAAAAAGGATCCTGAATGCTGTCCTGAACAAATCTTGGGAGCAGCATCCAATAAAAAGTGAACTTGGCTTATTGGATGTATATATTAAATATATATTGTTTCTTTTCTGTTCTAACTTAATAATCAGATCCGAATTCCAATGCCTTTACTCTCTTGATGTCCAAAATGTGCATCCGAATTTCAGTTCATTCAGTAGTTTTGTTGTCTGAACATTTAATAAATTTGTTAAGAATATTCAACTTGGAAAATAATCAGTCCTGTCTCTTGGGTGCATTTTTTCTTTGTGTTTAACAAAAAGAAGAAATATTCATTGGCTATTTTTCTTTTATCTTTTCTTTTTCAACCCATTTTTCATCAGATGAGAAGAACGAGGGGAGGAGGAGGGGGAAGAGATGGATGATGATGAGGAGGAGGAGGTTGAGGAGGAGGAGGAGGAGTGTCTTGGCACATTAATCAGATGAGAAGAACGAGGGGGGAGGAGGGGGAAGAGATGGATGAGGAGGAGTAGGAGGAGGAGGTGAGGAGGAGGTGGAGGTTGAGGAGGAGGTGTGTCTTGGCACATTAATCAAATGAGAAGAACGAGGGGAGGAGGAGGGGAAGAGATAGATGATGATGATGAGGAGGAGGAGAAGGAGGAGGAGGGGGAGGAGGGGAGGAGGAGGAGGTGTGTCTTGGCACATTAATCAGATTTAAAAAAAATAAATGATTGCCACATTCAATTAATTGAGATCAATTAGATCAATGTTTTTCAGGAAAGTTTTTTCTTTTCTTTTTGTTTTAATTTCACTCAAACTTCAGTAGATATATTTTATATCAATATTTCCCTTAAAGTTCTGGGTAGGAGATGGGGGGAAATTGGGGGGGGTAGAAAAAGGTGTTGCACTCGAGGAGGATTTTTGTAGTTAGACCAACCAGCAATCTATCCAGCAAGACATCCAAGTTTGTTTTATTGCTTTTATCCATTTCAATAACCCTTCCAAAATATTCTCTTTGACCAGACCCAAAACATTAATGAAAAAAAAACCTGATCCATCATCATCATCATCATCATCATCATCATCATCATCATCGTTGTCACTACTGCTGCTACTAATGCTTCCATTATTATTATTATTATTATTATTATTATTATTATTATTATTATTATTTCTTCTTTTTGAGTTTTCACATCAGCATTAGCTGATGGTCTTTCACTGGAGTCTGAGTGACAGCAAGTCTCCTCGGTCTCCAGGACTCTTCTGAGTATTCTGGCAGATTGCAGCAGTGCAGTGTTCTGAATGGTATCAATCCTTCCTCTGATTTAATTTTTTGCATAATTCCCAGTGGATCACCTTCCCAACCCAGTCGTGTCTAGTTTTGTATTCCCGTTGTGCTAGTTTGTTACATTCGCAGAGTATATGGTTTACAGTCTCATCTCTATTACCACAAAGTCTATATTTACTATTTTGTTGAGTCTTATCAATTTTCGCTTTGATATAGTTTGTCCTTATGGCATTATTTTGTGCAGCAATTATTAATGATTCTGTTTCTCTTTTGAGGTTTCCTTTCTTAACCATGTCCAAGTCTTTCCATGTGCAACCTCTTCGATTTGTCGTTTGAAGTGTCCATATAATTGTTTTTCTTCCCATTTTTGTTTTCTAGTCTTTGTTGTTTTTCTGTTTGTCCATCTGTCACTTCTACTATTTCACTCCTTGTGAGTTTTTCACAACAGCATTAGCTGATGGTCTTTCACTGGAGTCTGAGTAATAACAAGTATCCCCAGGTCTCCCGGACTCTTCTGAGTATTTTAGCTGATTTCAACAATGTTGTTGTCTGGATCATCTCAATTCTTCCTTTGATTTCCAGTTCCTCTTGTCTTCTTTCTTTTTGGGACCGTTCCAAGTGCACCAACTACAATTGGTATGACTTTCACCCTCATATTCCACAGTTTTCTCAATTCTCTAGCAAGGTCCAGGTATTTGTCTATCTTTTTGTTTTCTTTCATCTTCACCCTGCGATCTGCTGGAACTGCAATATCTACCAGTTGACAAGTTCTCTTTTTCTTGTTTTATCATTCAACTGCTGCTGCTGCTGCTGCTGCTGCTATCATCATCATCATCATTATCATCATCATATTTGCAAGTTTTTTTATATCAGTTTTAACTGGTAGTTTTACCCTGAAGTCTCGGTGACAGAAAGTTTCTCCAAGACTCTTCTAAATATCCTAACTGATTTTAATAGTACTGTTGTCTTGATGGCCTTGGTTCTTTCTCTGATCTCCAGTTTCACCAGTCTATTTTCCAAGCTTTTTAGAATGTTCCAAGTGCATGAACTACAATTGGTATCTCTGTCACCTTCATTTTCCACAGTTTTTTTTATCAGTTCTCTGGCAAGATCTAAGTATTTGTTTATCTTTTTACTTTATTTCATCTTCACCCTGTGATCTGCTGGAAGAGCAATATCAACTAGATGACGTTCTTTTTTTTTTTTTTTGTTAATTAACACTAGATCTGATCTTCCATTTATTGATTTATTGATAATTCATATCTATTATATCCATTTAGACATCAAATATATAAGAAACAGATATCACACTTTGATTCCATTCAGAAAAGTCAGAGAGCAATACTGATTCTAAGCAAAGCACACAGATGCTACATTCTGATCCTAGACAAAATTATTGATCTATATGTAAATAATACTGTTAGCTCAGTCGGTAGAGCATTCGGCTAGAAACCACAAGGTTCCTAGTTCAATGCCGGCCCTCTCCAACTCAGCATATGAGTAGCACAGGGATCTGTGCGGTAAAGTAAGAAGCTGATGCTAGGTGTGGCACTCCACCTCAGATGCTAAAATAATCTCCTTAGTCTAGTGCTAGTGAAAAGGGGATAGACTCCCTCACTGATTGACTGATACTGACTTTAGGCGACCCTGACGACTTTACTTACTTATGCTAGAAACATTATATAAAAAAGTTATTTCAATTAAATGATATCATTAATGATATAGATATTATTTTCATTTGTAAAAGAAAATGTCTATTGATATATAAGAATAATGATTCTGTTCTGGATGATTCTAACTAAAATACACATTATGTTCTTTGCTGTATTAAAAAAATATATAAAAAGTATCGCCTGAATAGATAGACAATTTTCTGCAGTAATATGCAACCCATTTGACATCAGATGACTACCAATTAGCTGCAATTGTAAGGGATACATCTTACTTCATTGGATTTCTAATATGCTGCAGCCATAGGGAATGTACTTACCACATACCGTGTTTCCCCGAAAATAAGACAGGGCTTATACTAATGTTCACTCTGAGACACTAAGGCTTATTTTCAGGTTTATTGTCAAGTGTTTGTGTTGCATGATGTGATTGTGAAGAATACTTATTTGTTTCGTCAGTAGTCATTCAACCATGACTGGCTGACCTACAATGAGTGCTCTGAACTGACTCACTGTGTAGGTCAATCCTCTCAACTTGGTCATCTCTCTCTATCTCTTTACCCAAAATTAGATACCGTTTTCTTTTCAATTTAAATTTTCTATAAGCCATTCAATTATGTTACACTGACATGAGCAGGCTTCTTACCGAACATCTTCTATTGGATCCTTTAGATCGTACCAGCTAATATCTTGTAGTTACAGGTATAAGATGTAAATATTCTTATATGTTGTTAGAAGGTTCAAAGTAACCTTCTATGTGATGTAGCATATGTGTACATGAATTAATCCGACAAAGAAGTTAGTTGAAGTAACAAACATAGATTTTTCTATGGCACGTGGAGAAATACATACATGACAGGTATACATAATACTCAATGCAAGGTACAGTACGATATGGAGAGCAGATACATAAACATACATAAACATACATAAAGGATGTAGGACTAACGAAGTGATACCGAGTACATGTAGAAATTAGTCACTTACTGATAGTTTTGCTAGGGGCTCAAGTGCAGAGGCACCAAGCATCTAACCCAATGTGCAGGGTTGCCAGACCAGAGAAGAGAGTGATTTTCTCCAGGCTCCTGCCTAAATACTCTAGCCACCTATCAGCGAAAACCTGCACAAGGGAAGATAACCTATTGACTCATGTCCATCCCAACACAGGAATCGATCTTATATGAATAGAACTACCATTCATTCTTGATGGATACTCAATTTTTTTAAACACAATTTAAATAAAAAAATTATGTTTATCAATAATTATTTGTGAAGGGTTCCATATTTTAAATAAGTTGTACCCAACCAACAGCTGACACAAAAATAACAGAAATGTCAAACGCTCAACATCCCACTCCAGAGATCCCTCATCTCAATCCAGAGAAGCCCTCAACATCTCAAACCAGAGTCCCCTATCATCTCAAACAGAGCCCCCTCATTCAAACACAGAGCCTCAACATCTCAAACTGGAGACCTGCAACATATCAAACCAGAGTCCCTATCATCTCAGAACAGAGCCCTTCATCTAAAACCACAGAGTCCTCAACATCTCAATCTAGAGAGCCCTCAACATCTCAACCAGAGTCCCCTATGATCTCAGAACAGAAGCCCCCTCATCTCAAACCACAGAGTCCTCAACATCTCAAACCGAGTCCCTGCAACATCTCAAACCAGAGTCCCCTATCATCTCAGAACAGAGCCCCCTCATCTCAAACCACAGAGCCCTCAACATCTCAACCGAGACCCTGCAACATCTCAAACCAGAGTCCCCTATCATCTCAGAACAGAGCCTCCTCATCTCAAACCACAGAGCCTCAACATTCTCAAACCGGAGACCTGCAACATCTCAAACCAGAGTTCCCTATCATCTCAGAACAGAGTCCCCTCATCTCAAACCACAGAGCCTCCTCATCAAACTGGAGACCCTGCAACATCTCAAACCAGAGTCCCCTATCATCTCAGAACAGAGCCCCCTCATCTCCAAACCACAGAGCCCTCAACATCTCAAACTGGAGACACTGCAACATCTTAAACCAGTTCCCCTATCATTTCAGAACATAGACCCTTATCTTAATCCAGAGAGTCCTCAACATCTCAAACCAGAGAGCCCTCATCATCTCAGAAAAACTAATGAGAAACCAAATATTAAAGAAGACCAAACAAGTGAGGGCAATGTAACTCACAAGGATCAAAACACAATAAGACCAAAACCCTAAATGAATTCGAGTTTAAACTAAAAGAGATGCAGATTAGTATATAAATATATTTTAAAAATATCACACACGTCTATGAAACAAGTTTGTCTACGATCTAACATCTGCAAAGCAAAATTGTCTATAAACCTTTGTCTTGTGCTTTAACAATCATCTAATAAGAAAAATATTTGCTGACAAACTATTTGCAAACAAAACATATATAAAAAACAAAAACAAAAACAAGATTTGATATTAAATAAAACCAAAGATTTGATATGCCATTCAATTATATATATATATATATATATATATATATATATATACATAAAGTCATCCACAGACACCGTGTTTTGGCGTTTCATGCTTCTTCAGTGTGGCTAGACACAACAACCACCTCTGACCAGGAGTGAATCCGACTGACTTTTCGTCCGCCCAATTTGTTAACCTCTCGGATATATATATATTATATATATATATATATAATATATATATATATATATATATGTGTGTGTGTGTGTGTGTGTGTGTGTGTGTTGTAATTATATTATATATATATATATATATATATATGGCCGAGAGTTTAACGAAACGAAAAGTCAGTCGGATTTCACTTCTGGTCAGAGGTAATTGTTGTGTCTAGCCACATATATATATATATATATATAATCCCTATACACACACACATATATATATATATGACAAGATTTGGCATTAAATAACCAACAAGGGTTGATGTGCCATTAAACACCAAGCAGTCCACTCACCAACATCCATTCCCTTAGTTCTATCAATCTGTGAATTTTCAATCAGAACTTATTTTGACAAATCTATCAGATTATATCAATACTTTTTGGGGGACAAACCTGCTACCACTAAAACCTCCTTTTTTGCCTTTAGGACAGCTGCAAGATGTGATTTAAACTCCCACACCAATTTTTCCTGGTGAATATCATGTTGACCTCTTTAAATCCAACGTTAACAATTATCTTATCTCATGTTTATTTTCATTTCCCCCCATTTAAATCACCCTTTTATCAGCTTTATGATTATGGACGTTTATAAATTTTTTTAAAAATATCATTTGGCTTAGCTCAGTCGGTAGAACATCCGGTGTTACATAATCTATGTGGTTGCATAAGATTATTGTCAATCCCCTGTAATTCTGAGGGGATGACCCCTTTCATACCATGGCCTGGTCCTTCTATGGAAAATTACAGAAGCCCGCCAAATATGTGAAGTTACATGGGACCTTTTTCAGAGTCCCCAGTTTACAGTTAGACGTCAGGCAGAGCAGCGGGCATTTTATGCTCTGCCTAAAACTGGAACTCACGCGCCGCTATGTTAGTCAGATATTTAGTTACGTGAAATGTATAGTTAAGGAAATAAAAGTTATTCTAAGTAAAATGTTCTTGTGGTTGATGAATGTTTGGTAACAAGACTAAGAAATGAATCCAGGACGAACCAGCCAGCAAGAACATAGCAATAGAAAACCAGACCTTAGGAGATCCGAGACACTAGACCAGACCAAGTTAAGATGATAGAAAGAACCAAAGCCAGCCAGAAGAAAAAAGATGACTAGAAGTAAGAAGTAAGAAAGGGTATACAACATTATATCGATTTGGTACCGTGAAAACTCACTTTGTAACACCGGCTTGGACCACCAGTTCCAGGTTCGATACCGTCCGTCGCCTACTCAGCGTATGAGTAGCACAGGGATATGTGTAGTAAAGTGGGGAGCTGATGGTAGGTGTGGCGATTCGCCTCAGACACAAAAAACAATCTCCCTGGTCTAGCGCTAGTGAAAAGGGGATAGACTCCCTCACTCTGGCTGATACCGACAATAGGTCACTCCGTTGACTTTACTTATTGCAATGTGACACCAGGTCAAAATTTGAGTAGAATAAAGCTGGTTTGAGTTTAGAATTTTCCTTCTCTTAGACTGGTTGCCTAATGCAATGAAATATATAAAATTAGAAAGACAAACGAAATTAAATAAGAAGGCATATAAAAGTTTACACTTATTTTAGTTATATTTTAATTGATTTCTATATAAAAATCATTCATAGGATTGATTTTAATACATTGGAGAATAAAACAATGATATTAGAGATCAATAACACCAAGTAATTTATTCTGAATTAAAACCCGGTTTTATTAAAACCAGTATGCAAATTAACCACACCATATATTATGTAAATCTTTATTTCTTAGTGATATATAAGACACATTGCAGAATTTTAAATGTACTAATAACATAGGCTGTTATAGGGCAAATCTAACTCAAATTTTCATAGAGACATCTTGATCAAATAAGATTTATTCTATGTATTAATGATTTTGACTATAAATTAAATACTCATTGATAAACTTACACAATTCCTGAGGGTATTGTGATGTAAGCAGTGATGTAGTTTCGATTACAGACAGACACCAAATCTTTCTTATAATAAGATATAAAAATACAAATTTGAATGAGATCATAAATTCTGTCATCACTGACATGTTATTCTCAAGACAGAACTATCCTGATAAAACTTATGTTTTGCAAATAGAACCGAGCAGGTTTGATATTGTAACAGAATTGTATGGTGGTGTAGGGCTTTTGACAAGCTCTGTAGCGAGAGCTCTGAGGGAATGGAAATATACCAGTGATGGTTACTGGCCCCAACTGACCCCAGAGGTGAGAATATCGCAAGTTATGTGAGATTTGGTTAGTTAGTCAGTTCCAGTTGAGATGTGACGCAGGACAGACGTGTCCTATGGTGGATGGACTCACTCCACGCGATGAGTTACAAAAGGCAAATAAAACTTTAAAAAGCCACAAGTCTTGTTGATCAGTTGTTGCATGACTTAAACGCATGCCTTTAATTAGAATAGTTTGCTGACAGAAATCTGTTTCGACCATTTTAATAGATCGGTCTTCATCAAGAGCAACATATGAAAGAAAGATGGGATAAATAACCATTAGAAGAAAGGGTACAAACAAACGCTAGTATTCAATGCTGGAATTTTTAAAAATACGTATTCTGTGTTAAAAATAAAATAAATTTTATTTAAAAAAATCAGAAGCATTATAATCCATAATACAACTCAAAAGAGTTTGATGTAAAATTATATAAAAGTGTATAATGAGTATCAAAAATGTTCGTGATATATTCCAGCTATTAAAAAAGTAATTTACAAGTCCACAGCATAATTGAAGAAAGATGTAAAGAATTTGTGGTGTTGATAAATCCGTAGTGTTGTAGATAATAGTCTTCAGAAAAAAAACTGTTGTAGTTAATAGTCTTAAAAAAAAAAAAAAAAAAAAATGTTAAATTCATACTGTCGGATTAACTTCCATTTATTTTCATATTTGTCTAATGAAAAAACAAAATATCTGGATTTTTACACCTATATCACCAGACAAGAAAATGAAGAACCAACAAGAGAAAACTAAAAGCAAGAACTTAGGCAATCACACAAATGGCCGAAGTAGAAAGAGGAAGAAGTGAATATTCAACATGACGACTAGACAGAGAACAGCAAGTAAGTTATATATGTCTATATCTCTCTGATACTCTCTCTTACTCTATCATAAGAATTCTTGTTTATATACCCGCAACATGGGTATATAACAATATTGCTAAACACAACAGAAATGTCTGTTGCCAACTTATTTATTTTTATTCATTTTGCTTATTTATTTCTTGAGAGTATATTTATATTTGATATGCATTCTTCTTTCTTTTCTTTTGGAAATCCGTCACAGATGAAGATGACATCACTCCATGTCTTCAACAGTTGTGGACTCTCTGGTGTCTCGTTAGTCCAATTCTGGACTTGCAGATGCGGTCACACACATTGCAGTGGAAATTCCCATCTACATTTGGTTGTTCATGACGATGAAGACGTTGCCACTCTGCAGTCCTGTTTATCTCATTATGAAGTTGCTTAGCTCCTGCGCGGCAAGCATCTAGCCAACCCTGTCTGTTGGAGACCAGAACTTCCACGCTTGAATGTGTGGTGGTACATTTCTTTAGTGTTGTCTTAATATGGTCTTTGAATTGCTTTTGGAGGGCTCCTGTCTTCCACATGCCATCAGTGAGTTCACTGTAAAGTATTTTATGGGGGAGTCTGTCTGCAGGCATGCGGATGGTGTGACCCAACCACCGCAGTTGGCGTTGTGATAGAATGGTCTCAATTGGGTCAATGCATAATTAGTAAAATAAATACAGTCCACAGAGTGGCCTATTATCGGTATCAGCAAGACAGCGAGGGAGGCTATCCCCTTTTCACTAGTGCTAAACCAAGGAAATTGTTTTTGCATCTGATGTGGAACACCACACCTATCATCAGGTCTCCACTTTATCACACACATCCGAGCTGTGCTACACATGTGCTGAGTTAGCGAGGATCAGTATCAAACTCAGAAACTTGTGGTTCCAAGGCGGATAATATCTCTTTTAATAATACTTGTGTTCCTTAATTGTATGACCATTATCATCTTGCAACACCCTCTGGTTAAAAATGAGACTGTCCAAATCACCACGAAATGCAAAAATGTAAATCCTGATTATCTGGTGTTGCTTATCCACCAAATGCTTATTTCTTATGAGTGTCATCAACTCAACTGAATAATGGACCATTCCATTTTTATTATAAAGAAAGAAAGGAAAGAAAAAGAACGTGCTGTGCAGAAAAAATATAATAAGAAAGAAAGAAAGAAAAGAAGAAAGAAAGAAAGAGAGAAAGAGAGTAGGGAAAGATAAAAATAGGGTAAGAATCGAACATAATGAAAAGATGAAAAGAAAGAAAGAAAGAAAAAAAAAGAGTGAGGGAGAGTTAAAGTAAGATTATTATACTTTTTATATATTGAACTATTTTTCAATAGCTCTTGAGTAAACATATCAAACGTTGTAATAATTGAATGATCATACTGTGGTATATCCACAGGTCCTGCAAGTAAAAGATGAATAGAATATATATATTTGATATTTTAATAGAATAAACATGCAGCATTTCAATATTTATCAATGTCAAGTTGATAAGCACAAATAGTATACAAAAGATACATGCGAATTTGTGCAATAAAATGTTGAATGTTCTAGAAGAATCGGGAAATATATAAATACACAGTAAGATATTTTGCGTCACACATTGAAAATGATATAAAATTACAGAAATGTAATTTCAGCAATTTAACCTTTTTAATAATACACCAGATGTATATATATATATATATATATATATATATATATATATATAGTGAAAAATTTGAAAAAACACAGGTTCAATAAAATGAGTGATGTTTATTCAGCCAATGCTGCAGTGTTTCAATTTGTTTAGTAGATCTTCTTCAGGGCTTTTGCTGATATAAGGAAAAGTACAAATTTATCACAGAATAATAATATTACATACCACCGGATTCACTTCCATTTTTCTCTTCACACACACACACACATATATATATATATATATATATATATATATTATATATATATATAGATGTGGTAAACTAAAAAACGGAAGCACCGTTTCTACCATTGCTTTTGTTATGAAATAGAAGTAGTTTCAGCCATCTTGTTGAGTTGCAAATAAAAGGCGGAAGTGATCACTTCTCGTGGTTAACGTCAACTGGACTACCATCTTATTATTTCGCTAAGCGCGTTAAAACAATAGGTGGATAATATATATATATATATATATATATACATATAGGTGGATAATATCAAGTGTTTCCTTGATAGGATTCAACCAAAATTGAGAACTTAAACATACATATTAAGATTTGCATATTTATTTTACATATACGGAATATTATAAATAAATGAATAAATGGATACCTTGGTGCAGATATAAATTTATTTTGGCATTTTTTTTGCCTCATCAGTCAGATCTTTAGTAATTAGAATGAGTAAAGATCAGACTGATGAGGCAAAGAAATGCCCAAATAAATTTATATCTACACCAAGGTATCCATTTATTCATTTATAAATGCTGAAACATGTGTCTATGGATGACTTATTGATATATATATATATATATATATATATATATATATATATATATATATGTAAAAATGAAACTGGAATTGAATCCAATGGTATGTTGAAAGAATAAATAAAGGAAAGAAAGTACAGAATGGATAATAAAGGATAATTTTAATCAATATCACTTACACATGTGTTTCGGTCAGGAGTTTATCTATGTGTACATTATTCAAACTATTATTATTATTAAATAAACAAATGAAATGAAATAATAATAATAGAAAAAATGTAAAAATATTCTGTACACAAAGAAAATTCGACCTTCATCAGAGTGAATCTTTATTTGAAATGAAAATCGTTGGAAAAAGCGGAGAATTTTTGAAATGTTTGAAAAAAAGAACTTTTTTAAATTCACTTTCAAGACGCGACCGATGAAGAACCGTTAATGACGTAATCTCGGGTGTTGATTAATTTTTGATTTTTCTAGGGAATATATATATATATATATATATATATATACATAACCTACACATCCGACAGCAAAAAAAACATACACACACACATACATGCACAGGCACAAGCGCTCGCACGAAAGCACTGTTAAAATACCACACACTCACAGATCAACATATTATGTGTGTGACCAGTTACTATGCATACGCAACCTTTATGCAGCCCATAAACACTCTCACACATTCAATTCACCTTCACATATACACACACATCATTTTATTCAATCATACGCATCCCATGTCTATTGAATTTTTTGAAATTATTTGTAATTTTTTTCGATTTTCCTTATATTTGAAACATGTTCACCTGATGATTGCATCGCATGAAACCAATATGGTTGTGATTGTTCCTTTGTCATCCAATAAATAGATATGTAAAACCTTTATATATTTATCTTATTATATCATATATATATATATATATATATACTGGTGGCAAGTTGAAAATGAGTAAGAGTATACCTGCATGACCCACCCCCCTCAGTTTTGTAGATGTAGATATATCTATTAATTCCTGCGTTTCTTAACTTTTTGACAATCAAAACTAAAAAGCTGTTTATTTTCATTTCGAATTTTTCTCATACAAACTTACTATAAATCAACGCAGCTGAAATTTTAACAAATGGAATCATTGCTTTTAGTTTTTGTGGTGAGTTTCTTCCTCGAAATTCACTGCAAAATTTATTTTCATCATCATCATCATCATCATCATCATCATCATCATCTTGTGCTAGTAGCACAGATATCCATGACAATCTCTCACCAACCGTCCCTATCATTCATTGCTCTTCGGAGGTCCTCTGCGCAGCATCCAGTATCCATGCAGAGCTAGTCAATGTAGGTCTTTGCTGAACGGCCCACACTGGCATGCCCATAGGAGAACATCACTTATGAGTTCGTCCTTGTTTCTCCAGCAGTGCCCAGCATGTCTTGTTCATCTCACTCAGATGGTTTGTGAGATGGGGGGCAAGTAGCCGTACAACTGCCTTCTTGTTGGGTGTTGTTTCCATGATTTATTTAATATTGTGTGCAACATTCTTGTGCAGCTCCCATCTAGCTTATTCTCTAGGTGATTCATTTGGGTCCAAATGGTGCAGCCATACAGTAGCACTAATACAGCTACAGCTCGAAAGAATTATCGCTTTAACTTGTCAGTGAGATAGGATTTCCATATGACTGATAATCTGACTATGGCAGACCATGCCTTCCCTATGTGTATTAACATTGATTTCTGTGGATGAGAGATTACTACCTAGGTATGTTAATTGTTTCACTGATAAGTTTGAATTTCTCCAGGAGACATCAGCAAGGTACACTCCTAATGAGGAATATGAAAACTTTGTCAGTGCCCACCTAGAAGCAGCAGCTGAGTGCATACCAACCAAACTAAGAGCCAAACACACTGTTCCCTGGGAGACAGAAGTAGTTAGAGGAAAGAGAAATGATATTAAAATCGCTTTAACTTGTCAGTAAGATAGGATTTCCATATGACTGATAATCTGACTATGGCAGATCATGCCTTCCCTATACATAGATTAACATCACTTTCTATGGATGAGATATTGCTACCTAGGTACATGAATTGTTCCACCAAGTTTATAGGTTTACCATTGAGTGTCTTTACTTACATAGTCTTGAATTGAAGGATCATCAATGATGTAGTTGGATTAGAGAAGTTATTCTTATTAGGGCGGATATAAAAAGGATGAAAATGATTTTTTAAAGAAATGTATCCAGTGAGAAAAGAGATTTGAAGATATTTCTAGAAAACACTTTTTGGTGAAAATCCATGATTAAAAGATTAAATAGCAAAAGAAATTGTTTAGAAGAAATTTGATACATTTTTCATTTTTGGATTTTTTTTCTTTCAGCTTCTCAAGTTATAAAACTGAAAAAAATAAACAGAATGTAGATTAATTGAACCATTATTGAAAAGGGTTTCTGCCTTAATAGATTATATATATATATATATATATATATATATTATATATATAAAATTAAGGTCATTAAAGCGCGAATTTATACATTTTTGAGTTATTGTGGAATATCATTTAAGTTTTCGCGTATGCTTCTAAATTATTCAGTTAAAAATTAATGGTAAAATAAATGAATGGATGAAATAAAAATGAATAAAATGATGGGGATAAATGAAAAATCCTTTCCAAGGGACCCCTCTCAAAAGTATTAAAACACTTTTTGAGAGTGGGGTCCCTGATAGAAAGTTTTTCTCATCTATTATTAGACTCCTTTGAAGCATCAAGTCAATATAATTATTCTATAAGTTATTAGAGAAGATAAAATCCCTATATGGTGGCCTTTACATACATAAGGATGTGTGTATTAAAAACATTTAAAATCCACTTCACATTCTGTAGGTGACTATGGCCTAGCAGTTAAAGTGTCTGACTGATGCTGAACCAATCGGATTTCAACCCTGGCTGTAGGTAGTTTACAAATGTCTAGCCACACTGAAGAGACTTGATAAGTCAAAACACATGTCTGTGGATGACTATATCTACCCAAGGATAGTTGTGTCTAGCCACACTGAAGAGGCATGATATGCCGAAACAAGTGGATGACTTATTAATATATGCTCCCATAAATTTGGTAATGAGCTCTCTAATTGGTAATTTAAATTAACTCTCACTACTAAGCAAATAAGCAATGATCATTTCTCCGGAAATTTGATCTCTCAGTGACCGAAAGATACATACATTCCTATGTATTTAATAGTTTAAAAACACCAGTCCCCGCATCAGCTGTCAGTGGGCGAGGGGATAAGATATCGGACTACCATGCGGTCAGTCTGAGTTCGACCCTACCCAAGGATAGTTGTGTCTAGCCACACTGAAGAGGCATGATATGCCGAAACATGTGTCTGTGGATGACTTATTATAATATATATATATATATATATATATATATATATATATAGATAGATAGATAGATAGATAGATGTGAGGTATCCAAAACTTGGTAGCAAGGGATGATTCTATATGTGATTTCTAAGACACACTGTAGGGGAGAAACTGGATGAGGAGGAGGAGGTAATTTTGTTAGAAGGGAGGAGGGACAACAACAACAACAACAACAATAACAACTACATTTCCTGGGTATGACGTTAAACTCTATCTGATGGTGAAGTTCCAATTCTAGAGATCTGGGGAATGTGGAGTACCCCTTCATCACCATTACTTTCAGGTCCACTCTGTTCCAGAGTGGTAGTACCTGTTAGGGTCCTATATATGGGTTAAATAGAAAAAATGAGTTAAAAAAAATGTGTTTTAAAAAAATTGAATTTAAAAAAATTTTGAATCCCCATAAAGAATGAATAAAACAAAACGTCTTTGGCATAACCAAGGGTTGACTTTCCATAAAATCCAACCAACCAGCCAACCAACCAACCACTAATACATTTTTGCACATAAACTGGTAGTAATACAAGTTTAGAGGTTGGTACTGCTTTAAAATGTCCTGTAATATATGTGATGGCTGAGTGGTTAACTTGATATAGGCTTATTTGGTTTCATTAACAAAATGTAAGCTATAAAAAAACACACACATTTTTAGCTCTTAACTGAAATGTGTCAAGGGACAGTTTTGAAAATTTACTTCATTTTTTATTTTGTTTCTTTTTCTGCAATTTTTTTTTCTTTCCTTTTTCTTTCTTCTCTTTCCAAATCTTTCTCTCACTTTTTTCTTTTTTCTTTATTTTGTATTAAATTTCTCTATTTTATCTTTTCAAAAATGTTTTTCTTTTTTCTTTCTTTCCTTTTCACCTTCTTTCATTCTTTCTCTCCTTCTTTATTTTTTCTTTCTTTCCTTCTCTCCTTCTTTCCTTTCTTTCCTTTTTTCTTTCTTTTCTTTTCTCCTTTCTTTTTTCTTCTTTCTCTTTAATTTCTTTCGTTCTTTCTCTTTTCTTTTTTTCTTTCTTTCTTTCTTTCATCCTTTCTCTCCTTCTTTTCTTCTTCTTATTTTTCTACTAATTTTTTCATCTATGTTTCATTGCAATAATTTTTATCTTTCTTTTTTTTTCTAATGTTAACTCTTCTCCCTTCCTTTTTCCTCTTCCTTTTTTTCTTTTTTATTTTCTCCCATTAATTTTCTTTTACTCTTTTAACCCTTCCCCCCTCTCTCTGTCTCTCTGTCTCTCTCTCTCTCTGCTTCTGTATCTATGAGAAATGTTTCTCTCTTTCTTCTTCCCACGTTCTTTCTATATGAATATCTTATTAAGAAGTATACTTACTCTTATATGTATATAAATGCCTGTCATCTCACGTCTATCTATCTATCTATCTATCTATAAATCTATCTATCTATCTATCACTCTCTCTCTCCTTCTCTCTAAATCCATTTATCTTTCCCCTCTCTCTCTCTCTCTCTCTCTCTCTCTTTCTCTCCCACTCTCTCTCTCTCATTCTCTCTGTCTCCCTCTCAATCCATTTATCTCCCCCTCCATTTTTCCCTCTCTCTCTCTCTCTCTTTCTCTCCCTCTCTCCCCTCCTTCACTGTCTCCCTCTCAATCCATTTATCTCCATCTCCATCTTTCCCTCCACCTCTCTCTCTTCTCTCTCTCTCTCTTTTCTCTCTCTCTCTCTCTCTCGCTCTCTCTCTCTCCTTTCTCTGTCTCCCTCTCAATCGATTTATCTCTCTCTCCATCTTTCACTCTCTTCCTCCCTCTATGTCCATCTTCTTCTCTCTCTCTTCACCCTTTTCAATATATCTCTTCAGCTTCTCTTCCTAATGTTCATACTATTTTTTCTTTCTTTCTTTCTCTCCTTCTTTCCCTTTAATCTCTAAAACTTTGTCTTTTTTTTGTCTTTTTTGAGAGAAAAAAACAAACCTGAAAATCAATTCAAATGGAAGAATATTTGTCAACAGAGTGAAATTCCAATTCTCAAGAAAAGATTTTCTGCCTTTTCAGATGAACAAGCAAAATTGAAAAGATCTCAAAATATGAAATCATTTTTCTTTTTTCTTTTTTCTATCTCACTATTCCTTTTTTTCTTGTAAGCAATATTTTTTCGCCTTCTTCCACATCTGGTTTCCTCAAACGCTTTTGCCAGGGAATAACTATTATTGGAACCTTTTTTTTACCATTATAGAGATCCATAAAAGAAATCTCTCAGAAGATTCTTGATTTCTCAAAGTGCCACCATTTTGAATTTGCTTTGGATTTTTCATGGAAGTTGCAAGAATTTGTTTTTAGGAAACAAAAAGAAAACAAGTGTTGAATCAAAGAACTTTAAATTGATAATTTCAATAGGTAAGTTGGAGAACACCTCCATTGACTTATTAACCTTATTAGTTGTTTATCATGAGTCTTGCATTTAGTATTTGAGTTGTGTAGAGTAGTATGACGGAACAGATATTGGACGGGGACGCCCTTGGACAGTCACCGGCCATAATAGACTCGACCATGCATGTGCAAGGCATGGGAGGGAACTAATATAAGAAGCCTTCCTCCTTGAAGCTGGGCAGTTCACATATTGCCGTTGAACCCATTACAAGTTGTTAACTCATCTTTTCTCCTGGTTTTATTTTAAATGTTAAGATTCCCATTACTTGGGATTGTTGCAAGGCTTTAAAATTTTAATCTCAGAAAAACAAATATATATATATATATATAGTCATCCACAGACATGTGTTTCGACTTATCAAGTCTCTTCAGTGTGGCTAGACATTTTGTGAGCTACCTACAGCCAGGATAGAAATCCGATCGATTCAGCATCACTCGGATAGCTTAACTGCTCGGCTATCGTCACCCACAGAATGCAAAGGGGATTTTAACTGTTTTAATACACACATCTGTATGTATGTAAAGGCCGCCATAGAGTGCTCCATCCCTTTTATAGGAGAGCGTTGCATTTACACTTTAGTTGGCGGTCATCAGCAAAATCCCCTCCAAAGTTAATTACTGCTTTACAAATTCTTGATATTCTGCCCAATAGTTCTTGAAAAATCTCACTCTCATTTTTTGGGTATTCTCTTCAAATTCTCTGGACCATATGACCTTTAGGCACCCCTTTTGCTTTGCTGATTCATAAGTACATTTTTTTCATTTACACCGTCAACATCCAGTTGTTTGTTAGGGTAAGGGTTAGGGGTTAGGGTTAGGGGTTAGTTTTATAATTTTTTTAAAAAAATCTAAAAATCGTCTGTTAACAAACAACTGGATGTTGACGGTGTAAATGAAAAAATGTACTTATGAATCAGCAAAGCAAAAGGGGTGCCTAAAGGTCATATGTTCCAATTGTCTTATCCAATTTGTCCCATGGGAGAAAGGAGAGGTGGCCAAGACGTAATTTCCAAAATTCTGTTCCTTTTTTTTTGACTTGAGGTGAGCACTTTTTTCCCCCCTAATTATGCATAAACCAGATGGTATATCATTTTTAGTCTTTGCAAAATTGAATTATATTATGTTGTTTTTTTTTTCATCATTCCCTTGACCTGAAACAAATCTCCATTCCTCCCCCCCCTCAAAATTAACCCCTACACTATAACAGAGCCACCACCATCATGCTTAACTGTTGGAACCACACATTCATCATTCAGTCTTTCTTCCCACATGTACTCTCCTCTTACGATCAAAAAAGTTCAAATTTAGACTTATCTGTCCACAATACATTTTCCTGCTATTATAACATAGTGGGTTCCATTAAAAGAAGTGACGTTGTAGGTAAATCTGAATATGTGACGTGGTGGGATTCATTAAGAAATGTGTGTATGGTCAATTTAGATGAGTAGGGGTGTAAATTGTAATATTCATCATATACTTATCTTATACTGTTATACTTATCTCTGGACAGGATCTGTTTGGGTCTCTGCTATTCTGGATCGGAATAGGTGGGTCTGTCTGTGTCCGTTGGTGGATCTGTTGTTGAGCTGGATGGGATTCTCGTTGTTCTTTGATTGGTCTGGAACTACTTGGATCATCTTGAGGATGTCTCGTCTTGTTTCTATGCTTTTTTTTAGTAACAAGCACAAGACGTTCTTGTTTTGTTTTTCAGAGCTCATATTTTATTTTACTACTAAGTAAAAATGCCTTGGAGAACAGACACCAACTTGCATCTGTTCTCTTCAAACACTTAGCCCAGACTGCTAATTCTTCACTCTCTCTTTCTCTCACATTAGTTCTCGCATTGTAATGACCAATCAGAAGACAACAGGTAGCCTTTCACATGTCATCCCAAAATTTAGAGTAACTTTTCTTGGGTCTTTCAACATCTCATTATTTTACACTATTTCAATTCCCGCTAGTTTTTATACTTTATAACAGTCTTTTCTACTCATTCTCCTTCCATAAAAGGAGTTTCTTGATGGCCATGAACCCCTTGAACCCCACTGTTGCTGTCAAGAGGAATTCATTTCTGCTGTCAACTATGAAGCAGTTTTCCTTCTATGTTTTTTGCTTTTCAACTTGTTGTCTCTCTTTCAGAGTAATAACCTCTTTGAATAAAATTTATATTTGTATCCTCACATCTGACAAAACTGGGCTCATTTATGAGTTACCAGCCAAAATAAATTTATAATAGCCAAATCACTTGTTGAGGTTTTTTTATTATTGAAAATGTAAACATTACTCTGTAGATAATTAATTTATTAATTATCTTACATTGAGCTCTCTTAGGGATTTTTTATAATCCTTGTATAAATCTATAGGTGTCCATCTGCATGGGCATGCATTGTGGATATATGGAAGATATTGATGATCCTAAATAGAATCATCCCCAACTTACCAGTTGATTGGATACTATATATATATATATATATATATATATATATATATATATATATATATATTATAATAAGACTCAAAAGAGCCTGATGTAAAATTGTTTAAAAAAGTGTATAATTGTATAAAAAGTGTATATTAATTATCAAAATTGTTCATAATACACTCCAACTATTAAATAAGTAACCAAAACCGTTGAGAGGAAGGCCCCGAAACGGTGCACATTCTCTCCTGATGATCCCAAGCATTTGTAAACATCATTTGTTTTTTCAATATATCAAATTCACACTGTCTGATTAATTTCTTTTATTTCACATACTTGTCTAACGAAAAAACAATACATATGGATGTTTGCTCCTCTGAAGATAATTATCCACAAACACCACGGATTTACCAACACCACAAACTTTCTGGAACCTTACATCTTTTTCAGTTGTGCTGTGGACTTATTGGTTACTTATTTAATAGTTGGAGTGTATTATGAACAATTTTGATACTTAATATACACTTTTTATACAATTATACACTTTTTTAAACAATATATATATGTGTGTGTGTGTGTGTGTGTGTGTGTGTATGTTTGCATAACTTTCTCAACATTCAAAGTAATTTTGATATATGATTTTTAATATTTATTGTATGAATTTATTATACTTAGATTTTAATATATCATTCAAATCTAATTAATAAGCATAATCATTTTTTAATGATTATTAGCAATAATTATGATATTATAAATTTCTTAATTATATTTTATATTCGTTTATTTGTCTAGTTTTTAAAAAATTGTATTCCTTTTTATTATTAATTCTAATTCAAACGAGAAATCAGTTTTTAAAGTTTAACGCTATCCATTTCAAATCCAAAATAAAACAAATAACGTTATTATTAAAATAGTGTTATTAAGTAAATAATCTAAGAAATGTTATTTGTAATTTATTTTTATTTATTATTTATTGTTTATTATTCATAATTATATTGTTTGCATTTTTCACGAGTTTTATGTTTTTGTTTTTATTACTAATTCATCTCCTTTAATGAAATTCATAAGATGGTGATGAATTTTGATTTTGTATGAAAATCAAAAAATTAAAAAAGAAAAAATGTAATTATTGATTATTGGTAAAAACCAAAAAAAAAGTCCTAGAATTTTAATAACCTTTTGGCACTTTTAAGATTAATATGAAGAATAAAAGTTTGAAGTTGTTCATTAATTGATTCAAATCATTCTCCTTAGCAAGTTTTATTATATCCGCAATGGACGTCTGACACAGTAAATAATTTTGATTTTTCAGACTATTATCCTCATCATTATTGTGGCAGTTATTAGCACAACATTTCGGTCACTGTATCCTCTATGGACCATATTACCTTTAGGCACCCCATTTTGATCTCGATTAAGAAAGGACATATTTTTCATTTACACCGTCAATATCCAGTTGTTTGATAGGGGTTAAGGTTAGGTTTAGGGGTTAGTTTTATAATTTTTTTTAAAATCTAAAAATCGTCTGTTAAACCAACCGGATATTGATGATGTAATTGAAAAACATGTCCTTTCCTAATAGAGATCAAAAAGGGGTGCCTAAAGGTCATATGGTTCTCCTCCATCTTCCTCGGTGGTTTCCAGTGTATCTGAGTATAGTGATGATACAACCTGGGAAATCATTTTTAATAGTTTGACAGTTGAACAAACAGACGTCGAAAAACTTTAGAAGATCTTATTCAAATAATGACGTCATTGTTTTTGCATGCCTATCATTCCGACATGTGACACAAGAAGAATCACTATCATTTCGACACGTGTTATGAGAAGAATTGTTGTGGTATGTACAAACACAACATTTTGGCCATTATATTCTCTGGCCTTCCTCGGATATTCCCTGTGCATCCAAGCATAGTAATGACCCAACCTGAGAAATCATTTTTAATAATTTGACAGTTAATCAAACAGGTGTCAAAGAACATTTGAAGATCTCATCCAAAAAATGACGTCATTGTTTTTTTAAAAATAATTTCCCAGGTTGTATCATCACTATACTCGGATACACAGGAAACACCTGAGGATGGCCGGAGGATACAGTGGCCGAAACGTTGTGCTAATAACTACCACAATAAAGATAAGGACAATAGTCCAAAAAATTAAGTTTATTCCCATCAAGCCTCATCTCAAAAATACAGACCCCCCCTGATTTGTCAATATGAAATACTTGAAAATGGACAGGAAGACTTTTTTTGGGGGGGGGCTTTTTATCCCCGGGTAAAGCACTGCAAAACACCTTAACTTTTGTTGGAGTATAAACCATATTTAGAACACAGTGAGGAGATGGGCACCACTTTTAAAGAAAGGACACCAATGACTTTTTTATACTACAAAAGGTTTACTGTACATATCTATATATTAATACTCTTGTTACTTAATCTTCCAACCGTTATCCTCTTACAACACCCTCTGGTTAAAAATGAAACTGTCCAAATAGCCCAAGATGAAATGCATAAATGTAAATCCTGATAATCTGGTGTCGCTTAATCACAGAATTCTTATTGTCATCTCAGCTAAATAATTGACCATTCTGTTTTTATTATAAAGAAAATAAAGGAAGAAAAAGACCATGCTACACAGAAAAAAATATAATAAGAAAGAAAGAAAGAGATTAAAAGAAGAGAGAGAGAGAGAGAGAGAGAGGAGGGAGGAGGGAGCACGTGGAAATGATAAAGCTAATCTGTTTCAAGTGAACATAATGAAAAGATGAAAAGAAGGAAAGAAAGAAAAAAAGTGTGAGAGAGATTAAAATTAAGATTATTATACTTTTTACATATTGAACTATTTGGAAATAGCTCTTAAGTAGACATATCAAATGTAATAATTAAATTATCATACTGTGGTATATCCACAGGTTCTGCTAGTAAAGAGAGTTAAATCAAGATTATTATACTTTTTACATATTGAACTATTTGGAAATAGCTCTTAAGTAGACATATCAACATAATAATTAAATTATCATACTGTGGTATATCCACAGGTTCTGCTAGTAAAGAGAGTTAAATCAAGATTATTATACTTTTTACATATTGAACTATTTGGAAATAGCTCTTAAGTAGACATATCAAATGTAATAATTAAATTATCATGCCTAGGTATATCCACAGGTTCTGCTAGTACACAATAATATACAGCAGGGATATACAAATGCAAAACAAGCAAAAGAGTTCAAAAGAGTTTGGTTGGGTAAGGTTGCAGATAAATATGTCTACAGAAACTTATCTGTTTGGTCTTGATCCTGGTAACTTGTTCAGGCCCTTCAAGAGTTTATAGTATTAGTGGTTGTGTTTGTTTGCTCTCAGCTCCCTCCTCGGTGGTGGATTTGGCTGCTCAATTGTCACCTTCAGGGACTTGTAACAATGAGCTCTTAGCTACTACTGTTAGCCTGGGTAGTGGCAAAAAGAAGACGAGTCCTTGTGACCTCTTCTCTTATAACCAGCCTCACATGACCACCAGAAGGTCTGTGACTAGCCAATTTGACCCTTCACACAACTTTCCCCTACAAAGTCCAATGTCTAAGGGCAAATAAAAATATGTTTCAAGATTCAAGATTATAAATAGATAGATAGATATGAACAGACTAGAGATAGATAGATAGATAGATAGATAGATAGATAGATAGAAACTAACTGTCAGATAGATGTAAAGTAAAGTAAAGTAAGTAAAGTCGTCGGGGCGGCCTAATGTTGGTATCAGCCCGACAGCGAGGGAGTCTATCCCCTTTTCAATAGCGCTAGACCAAGGAGATTTTTTTAGCGCCTGAGGTGGAGCGCAACACCTACCATCAGCTCCTCACTTTACTGTACAGATCCATGTGCTACTCATACATTGAGTTGGCGAGAGCCAGTATCGAACCAGGAACCTTACGATTCCTAGCCGAATGCTCTACCAACTGAGCTAACCCAGTCCTATAGATGTAAGTACACTGAAATAGCAAAAAATCTAGCTGGATACATATTGAATTTCAACTTATTCAAATTTTCTGTGAGATTAGTGTAATGAAAACAAAGACATTTCATTGTAAACTTGTAGAGATTGGTGTAGAGTGACCAATATTCAGTTGAATATGTTGATAGTTGAATCTGCTTCTGAGAATCCAGACTCAGTAAATGGTTTAAATAGCAGGTTGGTTTATTCTATGTAGCATGGTCAAGTCTATTTCCAGGATTCTCATTGGCTGTTGGTTTTAGTGTGGATACTTTTAACCATATATACTGAAAACTTGAGCATATTTAGATACGCTCTGTCTTTTTGTCTGGTGACTGGACGCTAGTCTCTGCCTTTCTGTTAAGGTTAGTATGATATTCATTCTACACTACAAAGGTTGCTTTAATAAGCTAATTTACAGAATACTCATATTGCCCATGTGATAACACTCTAGCAGTTCCTTTACTCTTCCACAAAAGAGTTACCAAAAAGGGGGATAATCCCAGTTCTCCAGAAGGGAAGTAATTATGGGAATTATTAGTTATTCATTAATATTACATTCTTCCCTCCTATTTATTTTTACAATTCAGACACTGGGGTGGTTTTACTATTCTGGAAGATCTCTGAGGTATAAGACAGTTAATTCTGAATTGTGGTGAGGTAGGTGTATCAAACTCAATGAGTGGGGTGATGACTGTTCATTAGTAATGACAGACTCATTTATTGGTGGGGATTCAACTCTTTCAATATGTCCTCGGTGAACTTCAAAGGGTTCCTTTATTATGTCAGTACTACACGTCTCTGATGTCAGATCTCTTAATAAGATTAAATTATCTCATTAAATTGAAATAAAACAAAGACATTTCATACAACTAAGGTAGTTTTAATTAATTCATTTACAGGAGAGTCATATTGTCCATGTGGGCACACTCTATCAGTTTCTTTACTTTGCTACAAGAGAGTTACCAAAAGGGAGACAATCCCAGTTTTCAAAAAGGGAAGCAATTATGGGAATTTCTCTGAATGTTTGAGATGAGGCTTGATGATTAGTATTATCTGCATTATTCGGACTATTGTCCTCATCTTCATTGTTATTTGTACAACGTTTTGGCCTATATGCCCTCCGGCCTTGTTCAGGTATTTCTTGTCAAACTTGGGAACTTTCTCGGACTCGGGAACCTTCTTTTCGGACTCGGGAACTTTCTTGAAATAATCGGGAACCTTCTTGTTGTAATCAGGAGCCATCACAGAACTTTGAACCAAACCCTTTATTCTACGACAAGAAAGTTCCTGAGTCCGAAAAGAAGGTTCCTAAATCCGAAAAGAGGTTCGAGAAGGTTCCCGAGTCCGACAAGAAATACCTGAAGAAGGCCGGAGGGCATATTGGCTGAAACGTTGTACAAATAACAATGAAGATGAGGACAATAGTCCGAATAACGCAGATAATACTAATTATGGGAAGTATTAATTATTCATTAATATTAATGTAATAATGAATGAACACACAAGGTTGGGCTTGAGAAAGCTTTATTCTACTTAGAATACAGTTGCTGTTTCTTGGGAGTTTATATACTTTCAGAAAGTTAAAGATTTACACAAAGGAGAGGTAATAATAAAACAGGGGAAGTAACTCTCAATTACTTATTACATTCTTCCCCATTTTATTTTAATCATACGTGATGAAGTCGCTCCATCACTCAGGCCTTTTGCAGGTTCTGTTGGAATGTCTTGGTAGTTCGATATTGAGAGTAGAATCAAGACCCTGGGTTTCCTGGTCTGAAGATACCTCGGGCTGGGTTTTCTCTCTTAATATTACAATCAGTTTTCTATTTTCCCTTACAAACAGGAACTGACAATTTAAAAAATATTTCAAATATCAACATTTATAATATGAATTCAGGTAATAAAATGACCATTTTCCTATTTCTCCCCCCCCCCCGGTTTATGTTTTTTTTGTTTTTGCTTGTATTGATGTTAGAAAATATCTTGACTAAATAGACAAGGAAAAGAAATGTTTAGGGGTTTAATGCAAGAGAATGTAGGGGGGGGGGGTGAGGTTGGAGTAGAGATAGGAGATGTCCTTACAAGAAACACTTGACCTGAAATTTGAAAAGTTTTCTCTGTTTTTTTCCTGTCCTATTTCTTCTGAAATCTTTTATTATTTTTTAAATCTCTCTCTCTCTCTCTCTCTCTCTCTCTCTCTCTCTCTCTCTCACTATTTTCTTTCTTTTCTTTTTTTCTTTCTTTCTTTTGATGTTATTTTGCCTTCTCCCTCTTTCTTTCTTTCTACAATATATTAATTTTTTGGTACAAATGCAGAATAGCGCGCAAGAGATAATATCATTAGAATCGCATTTTACGTAAAAATAGCATTAGATATCAGAAACTCCTGAAGTAGCCTAACCCTAACCCTAACAATAACCCTCACCCTAAAACTAACCTTAACTCTTAAACTAACTCTAGCGTCTCAAAGATTTCAGGTTCAGAAATATTTCCATGAAATTTAATGCTTTTTATATATAAGTAAAAGTAAAGTAAAGTTGTCGAAGTGGCCTAAAGTCGGTATCAGCCAATCAGCAAGGGAGCCTATCCCCTTTTCACTAGCGCTAGACCAAGGAGATCTGAGGTGGAGCACCACACCTACCATCGGCTCCTTACTTTACCACACAGATCCCTGTGCTACTCATACGCTGAGTTAGCGAGGGCCGGTATCAAACTAGGAACCTTGTGGTTTCCAGCCGAACGCTCTACCGACTGAGCTAACTCGACCCTTCTTGCGTGCTATTCTGCATTAGTACTAATTTTGATTTGATTGTTTTTTTTTTCTTCTTTTGACAATTCCTCCAACCTTCTTTTCTTTCTTTTTTCTTCTCTTCCTTTTTCTTTCTTTCTTTCTTTCTTTCTTTCTTGTTCCCTTCTTCTTTCTTCTTTCTTTCTTTCTTTCTTTTCCCCTCTTCTTTCTTTCTTTCTTTCTGTTTTTTACAATTTTCTCTTTCTATTTTCCTCTATTATCTTGTCTCTTTTTTTTCTTCTTCTCCCTTTTTCCTTTCCCGCCTAAAAAAAAATGTCATTCCACCCCCTACCTCCACTTCTGCTTTTCTCCCCTTTCTTTCCCTCCTTTCCCTCCATTTTCTTCATGTCTAGACTTCTTCTACTTTCGTTCACTTAACGAACACAGCTGCAGCTGGCACCAAAGAGTACCATCTTTGAGCGCCAATTCTGCAGTTTTGGTCTCTAAGAATCTGCATCTGATCAATCGCTACCAACTTTGCTTTGCAGACACAAATTAACACATGCACACGCACACTGACTCACATAAAGGCACATATACATGGATACACACACACACACACACACACACACACACACACACTGACATAAACACACATATACATAGATGCATACACACACACACACACACACATATGGACACTAGCGCAGACAAACCTAGGGGAATACTAACAGATATATGCAGATGCGCAGACACAATAGACACAGTTACACTGGTATGTCAATATTTGAATATATACAGAATGTCTATAAAGTCCAGCAACAGATTTTAAAATGTAACGACAAAAATTGCAGCAATAATCAAAATGAACATAAAAAATAAAACTACAAGAGTTGAACTTTCATATGGTTTTTGCTAAACAATTCTATCTATCTATCTATCTATCTATATATATATATATGGTGGCACGTGGACTAGTGGTTAGAGTCGTGGAAAATGGACTCATCGATTCAAGTTCAATTCCTAGACGAAGCTGTTGGCATTTCACATAGCGCTAATACCCTTGGGAAAGGTATGAATCCATATATTCTCCCTCCAGCTATGGGTTAAATAGTAGGGCAGACTGGGCCCTTCAGCCTTGGGTAGGTAACCAGTCTAGGAGAGGATAACTCTGAATTCAAAATTCCATCCAGCTATGGGTTAAATAGTAGGGCAGACTGGGCCCTTCAGCCTTGGGTAGGTAAAGAGGGATAACTCTGAATTCAAAATTCCATCCAGCTATGGGTTAAATAGTAGGGCAGACTGGGCCCTTCAGCCTTGGGTAGGTAACCAGTCTAGGAGAGGGATAACTCTAAATTCAAAATTCCTGAGGTAGGTCGTTGATTGGGTTTGTGGCAACCCTTGATGCACCAATTCTTTCCTATCGACTGTGCCAAAACGTGTGGATGGTTCAACACAAGCCTTCACCACTATAAACAAATCACTGTGTGGGTGTTCATTGTATGTATGAACCCTCATGCGTCGAAAATCGACGAGAGAGTTGATTATTATTATATATATATATATATATATATATATATTATTATTATTATTATTATTATACTAAAGCTGAGTGAATCAATGTTTGTCTCCAAAAAGGCTTTTTTCCTGTTTACTTTAATGAAACAAAATTCATAATAAAATATTCCTTGCTTTTAAGATTGAATTATGTTTGAAAAAAATTCCATATAAATTAGTTCTAATTAATCGTAATTTGCAATTAAGTTAAAAACTGACCCATCTCTCACATAAGATACTGCCTATCACTTTCCCCCTCTCTATATATATCTTGATTACCTCCTTGTTAAATATGTTAGTTTCTCTGTGTGTGTAATGAGAGAGTTGATAGGGTGATTGTGAGAGAGACATTTAACTTCTCACTTCATTCGTATGTTAATATTCAGCAGCAGTGATGAGCCCATAGCTTAATAAAATTCCATGATCCATTTCAGTTTTAAATTAAGTTTAAATTAGGTCAAACGTTCTCTTTCTTAGAAATCTTACAAAATGATTATAATGTTAGTTTTAAACTCTCCGGTCATAGTTTTTTTTTTCTTTTTTAGAATTTAATTCACTTTGCAAACTCTCTTTTCCCTAATCCTAATCATCTACCGAGAGCTCAATGGGTGACTCAACGGGTCACATTTTTTAGTATATATATATATATATATATATATATATATATATATATACACTATCACAAACTTTATTTTAGCTGCATGAAAATGAACATTCATATCTATCTACCTATCTATATTCCAATCTGTTAATATCTATCTATCTCAATCTGTTCATATCTATCTATCTATCTATCTATATGTCTATTCATACCTATGTATCTATCTGTCTCTATCTTTGGCTAAGGGGAATTAATGTATTTATGTTACTTCACTAAAGTGTTTGTCAAGTGTTTTTCATAATTCTATTTTCTTTTAAAAGAATTAACTTGGCATGGTGTATATACATTCACTTTTTGTATAATGAAAAATTAAATCTTAAATAAAAAAAAAAAAAAACTTGTAACTTGAGTGAAGGTTCATTTATAATTGAAATGGATACAGAAAAGAAATTTTGTTTTACTTTTTTTTTTTCTTAGTTGATAAGAAATGTTTAATAACAATGAAATACATTTCGAGGATTGTCTGCTTTGTTTTTTTTATTTGTTGCTTTTGAATTTAATATATTCAACTATTGTGATTAGTGGAAAACAAATAAAAATAGGAAATAAAGATGTTTTCATTATAATGAGACAATTAACTGTGACTTGTGCACGGATGGATTAAGTCCTGTAGAGGCCTTAAACACTTAGAAGATTACGGTGCTGTAACATAATAGAGAAGGAGTATAACAGTGACGTGTAAGTTAGCATGGAAAACTTTTTAGGAGGAATTACATGTAGATTAGAATGGAAAAGTTTTAAGGATGAATCGTTATGATGCCACATGGCATTTTTTCTATTGATCATGAAGTGTCATGTGGTGAAGTGGGAGAGAGGAGGAGTGAGAGGTGAGAAGGTGGAGTGAATCCGGTACAATGCGTTGAGAGTAAGACATGGCTTTTGCTTTCAGCAGTTGTGACTTGGGGGGAAAATAAAGAAATCTCATGAGCAAAAGAAGTGGCCTTGTGTTATTACTAAAAACTATAAATGGTACAAGGCAAGATGCCCCCCCCCAGCACTCCAAGTTGGTTTACAGACTCCAAACATCCAGGCAATTGTTAGCCAACTCAGCATCGGCCCAGCAAACGGATTTAAGCCTCTTCATCAGTCAGAGAACCTAACCACTGGACTATCAGCACACAGTCTAGTGGGAGAGAGAATTTTACTGATAAATACATGCATATGTATATACATAAAAGATGCCAGAGAGCTTGATCTGTTTTTTAGGAGAGCCTAGCAATTTAAGTGTAATAGGCAGTTGTCAGCAAATTTCCTCTCCAGAGAGCTCAACCTACCAGGGGTGGTTTAAGAATATATATAGTCATCCACAGACAGTCCTGTTAGGAGGCACTCTATGCTATATGGTAAATCCAATAATGGAAAATCTCAGTGGTGCCCCCCCCCACCTCTTTCTTGGATGCCCACAAGCATTTCTTATTTTGCTTAAGGGTTAAATTCAGCCCTGCACTTGGAGATATTTTAGATAGATATAATTCATATTATTTGTATTATTTGAACTATTGTCCTTATTTTTATTGTTATCTACACAACATTTCGACTGATGTCTTCTTCAGGTATTTCTTGTCGGACTTGGGAACCTTCTCTTCGGAATTCTTGTTGAACTTGGAATCTTCTTGTCATAATCGGGAGCCTTCATGGAACTTCAAACCGAACCCTTTATTCAATCCACCAGGGTAGACTGTTCTCATTGCATTAACCATCAAGACATGACAAGAAATACCTGAAGAAGGTTGGAGGGCACATCGGCTGAAACATTGTGTAGATAACAATAAAGTAAAGTTGTCTGGTAGCCTAAAGTGGGTATCAGCCAGACAGCGAGAGAGTCTATCCCCTTTTCACTACCACTAAATCAAGGAGATTGATTTTGGTATATGAGGCGGAGTGCTACACCTACCATCAGCTCCTTACTTTAATGCACAGATCCCTGTGCTACTCATACTCTGAATTGGCAAGGGCTGGTATCAAACCTGGAATCTTTGTCAGACGCTCTACCGACTGAGCTAAACTGGCCCTATAGATAACAATAAAGATGAGGACAATAGTCTGAATAATCCAAATTATCAAGCCTCATCTCAAAAATTCAGAGAAACTAGGACAATAGTCTGAATAATCCAAATTATCAAGCCTCATCTCAAAAATTCAGAGAAACTAGGACAATAGTCTGAATAATCCAAATTATCAAGCCTCATCTCAAAAATTCAGAGAAACGAGGACGATAGTCTGAATAATCCAAATTATCAAGTCTCATCTCAAAAATTGATATAATTTAAACTGAAAAAGGTTAGAATATCAATGTGAATTTTTGTCTGTATTTTGTTAGAGTTTTAAAAAATTTTTATTCATGTTTTTATGAATGAAAATAATTTGTATTTAAATATCATAATAGAGTTTTGATACCTGCTGTTACCAGGAAAGCATCAAATAATTCCAAACAGCCAGAAAAGAAAAAAGTTTTGTAGAGACATGACTGAAATGTGATGAATAAATAATAACAAAGATGATGAAAAATAATTCTATTATCATGAAATATGAATGATAATATTCTAATAGAAATATTTCTATTTAATTAACACCTGGAACATTTTATTCTCATTAAGCCTCACCTGAAATTTTACAATTATGAAACATCTTGTAATGCATCATTTATTCATAATATCATATATATATATATATATATATATATATATATATATATATCTTATATTAGTAGGGCAGGGTTAGCTGAATCAGCAGAGGGTTCGGCTAGAAACCACAAGGTTCCTAGTTCGATACCGGCTCTCGGCAACTCAGCGTATGAGTAGCACAGGAATCTGTGTGGTAAAGTAAGGAGCTGATGGTAGGTGTGGCGCTCCACCTCAGACTCAAAAACAATCTCCTTCATCTAGCACTAGTGAAAAGGGGATAGACTCCTTCGCTGTTTGACTGATACCGACTTTAGGCCACCCCAACGACTTTACTTATATCTTATATATCATATATATATATATATATGAGTATATATAAAAAAGATATGAAAACAACACAAAATGCTGTTAAAGTGAAAACATTTTATAATTTCGCTGATATTGAACAATATTTCGATTTTATGAAAATCGTCATCGGAGCTTGTTTATAATCCGTGTTGTTAAGAGCGGAGACAAAAGTCATATGAGTTCAAAACAAAAACCATGATGTTGCAAAAAAGAAAAAAGTTATACAATAGTTTCGAATGTGATCACTTCCGCCGCATTTTTCTCGGTCATCAGATTATGTATATCTTATTGTAACAGTTTTTAAAAAAGAAGACATATTAACAATTTTGACACTAGACGAATTCTCTTATTCAAAACGGGATGAGTATTAGCCTGTTGACAGTTAGTCTTCAACAGATTTATAGAAAAAGAATTTTTATTTTTGTAATTAATATTGTAAATTTTCTATTTTTTGTTTTTCTTATATATAAAGTAAAAAAGTATGAATGGCTGTAAGGTTTTATTTTTTTAATGATTTTCATAAAATCGAACATTTTTATGATTTTTTATGATTTTTATGATTCATTTTTATGATTTTTATGATTTTCATAAAATCGAAATATTGTTCAATATCAGCTATGTTATAAAATGTTTTCACTTTAACAGCATTTTGTGGTGTTTTCATATCTTTTTATATATACTCATACCGTCGGATTCATTTCCTTTCTTTTAACTTATATATATATATATGGGAGTAAATATGGAAATTAAATCCGACAATATAAAGAAAATTTGAAAAAACAAGTATTCCGAAATTGGGATGAATTTAATAATCGATGTTTAAAACATTTCGGTTAAATTGAACCTTCATCAGGATGTCTCTTGGGGTGAAGAAAATGATGGATGTTTTTATATGTGACAGGAGATGAAAATCTTTTTATCTTTTCATCTCCTGTCACATATAAAAACATCCATCATTTTCTTCACCCCAAGAGACATCCTGATGAAGGTTTAATGTAACCGAAATGTTTTAAACATCGATTATTAAATTCATCCCAATTTCGGAATACTTGTTTTTTCAAATATATATATATATATATATATATATATATGTGTGTGTGTGTGTGAATAAATGTATAATTTTGATCAGATATAAATTTATTTCAGCATTTTTTTGCCTCTTTCAGTCTGATTTCCACTAATCCAAAGATTTCATAGCTGGTCTTATTGCTATGATTTTCCTGCTATGATTTTCCCACTATGTTTAAAAAAAAAAGAAGAAAAGATGAAATAAATCGATATCTGATGAAAGGTATCCATTTATTCATTTATATGTACGTTTGAGTTGTAAATTTCGGTTGAACACTATCAAGAAAACACTTGATATCACCCACATACTTATATATTTATATATATTTACCAACTGCTATGCATGAGTAGGATGTGACACAAGGTCAATTTTTAAGCAGAGTTTATCAGGTTTGAATTTAGAGTTTTTCTTCTCCTAGACCAGTTGCCGTACCAAGGTTAAAGAGACTGCCCTGCTATTTACCCATATATATATATATATATATATATATATATATATATATATATATTATTATTATTATTATTATTATAGCATGTACAGAAATAACCTACTCGAGTTTCACCATAAGGATCTTCAGGGTTAAATCCACTGAATTAATCAGGACATTGATTAATTACAGCTATGTAATTAGTTATAGCTACAACATAAATATAACTACAGCATAACTACAACATAAACTTCTGCAGTTATCTGTAATTAATCAATATCTTGATTAATTCAGTGGATTTAACCCTAAAGATCCTCATGGTGAAACTCGAGTAGGATATTTCTGTACATACTATAATAATAAATTCGCTCTACTTATGTATTGAGCACTTTATATTTGTTATATTGCTGACTTATCATGGTGAAACTTGTATCAACTAAGCATTGAGACCAATTTCACTGCTAAGTCATCCCTTTTTCATATATATATATATATATATATATATATATATATATATATTATAAAAAAGAAGGTCCGCAAAATGTATTATGTTTTCAGAAAAAATTATTTTTATCTTACATATGCGACACGTGTTTCTGATCTGTTGTCTTCTTCAGGCATTGAATTATTATTTTGGCAGAGTATGTCCGATATTTTATAGGTTGTGTGTGTTTTTGTAACTTTATATATATATATATATATATATATATATATATATATATATACATTTTGCAATAATCTTGCAAAATACTAGTCTATTATAATTTTCTTTGTATTTTAACTATTGTGTTAACCATTTTTTTACCTCCTGGCCATTAAGTCAATACCCGTAGACATTTAAAAGTGAGTGGCCTACATAAAATAGAAATAGTTTAATAAATCATTTTTAAAGAAATGCTAAAGTGTTTTGAATTCCCTTTTTAAATGTATGCGCGTCTATAAAGTATCTCAGTTTTGAAAGAAAGAAAGAGAAAGAGAGAAATATTTACTCACTTAGGATTTAGTTTTAAGGCAAACAAACAAAAAGACATTTAAATATAGACTTAAATTGTAAAGAGTTCACACAACTAAAAAGAGAAAGAAAAAAAAAAGGTCGTCTCTTTCTCCCCCGTCTCGTTTATCTATCCATATATCTATCTATAGAAGAAAGTGGATCACTTTCAAGGGAGGTAAGCCTGTGAAATGAATGGAAACCATAATGGAATATGTTGACAGCTAAAAAGAAAAGAAAAAGTTTTGTTTTACAAAGTCAAATGTAATGTACTTTTAATGTCTGGAAAATCATAAAACATTTCACAAAATAATTCAAACAATTTAGAATTCAACTCTCTCAAAGATTTTCTTAGAATGATTGATAAAATTATAAATATTGGATGTAAAAGTAAAAAGTAAAGTCATCGGGGCAGCCTAAAGTTGGTATCAGCCAGTCAGCGAGGGAGTCTATCCCCTTTTCAATAGTGTTAGACCAAGGAGATTTTTTGGGGCGTCTGAAGTTGAGCGCCACACCTACCATCAGCTCCTTACTTTACCGCACATATCCCTGTGCTACTCATATGCTGAATTTGCGAGGACTGGTATCGAACTAGGAACCTTGTGTTTTCTAGCCAAACGCTCTACCAACTGAGCTAACCCAATAGATATAATAATTAAAAATAAATTTAAATATTTGTATGTGTGTTTATGATATGAGGTTTGATATGAATAATTATGATATTTCGAACTGTTGTCCTCATCTTTATTGTGTATGAATTCAATTGAAATGTAATTAAAACCCACTTCTGTTGAGAATTTTCTAAGTCCAGAGCATTCCTATAAGGATTTATCAAAAAATGGCTAAAAATGATCTTTGCATCTAAAGTTACCTGTTATTTCCCTTAAATCAAAGACTTCTAAATATGTTTAATATTACATTTAAACAAAGGCTATTATTTGAAGTGGATTAGGAAAATGAACGAGGCATCTGGAATGAGGTGGTATAAGACTTTAAGAGTTAAAAAAGAACTTGTGTCGCATCCTGACCTGGTGGGAGGTTAAGGTAAATACCAAATTACTGTTCTTAGATGGGGGAACCGGCTGTCCGTAGCAGGGTTACTGATGACACTTGTGTGAGAACAGAACACCAGATGAATTTGTTTTTAAATTAGATGCAATAGAGATCACTGGAATTATCTACTTCCAAAACCAAAAAGTCAAATTAAAAACAAAAATCAGAACAAGTAAACTTAATATTACTTTTAGGCACCCCTTTTTGATCTCCATTAAGAAAGAACATGTTTTTCCTTTACACCATCAATATCCGGTTGTTTGTTAGGGGTTAGGGTTAGGAGTTAGAGTTAAAGGTTAGGGTTAGGGTTAGTTTTATAATTTAAAAAAAAAATCTAAAAATTGTCTGTTAACACAACCGGATATTGACGGTGTAAATGAAAAACATGTCCTTTATGAATCGAGATCAAAAAGGGGTGCCTAAAGGTCATATGGTCCTTTATTTTTAAATTACATGCAATAGAGATCACTGGAATTATCTACTTCCAAAAACAAAATCAGGACAAGTAAACTTAAATAGGTCAGAACTGTCTCTTAATTAATACAAGATAATAAAAAAATTCCCAGCTTTTTTTAACCAACCAAATCTGTTCCCTCCAAATTTCAGCATCAATTTTTGGGGATTCTATATAAAGTAAGTAAAGTCGTCAGAGTGGCCTAAAGTCAATATCAGCCAATCAGCGAGGGAATCTATCCCCTTTTTCACTAGCGCTAGACCAAGGAGATTGCTTGTGCATCTGAGGTGGAGCGCCACACCTACCATCAGCTCCTCACTTTACCGCACAGATCCCTGTGCTATTCATACGCTGAGATGGCAAGGGCCGGTATCGAACTAGGAACCTTGTGGTTACTAGCCGAACGCTCTACCAACTGACTCACATAAATAAAAATGAAAATTGAGATCAACCCAGTGACCTTAAAACGTTGAAGGAATGCACATCACTCAGATCAACATGTAATGAAAAGACAATCGAAATTGAAATTTTATTCACCTTTCATACTTAGCTCAGTCTGACTGAACCGAAGTTTATAATGACTTTTATTTTTATTCTATTTTATTTTTTTTTAAAGTTCCTCAAAGGGGAGATAATCTTCACAAGGATAGATAACTCTTATCACTTGAAATAGTGCAAAGGTTCCCAACCTTTTTCAGTTCATGGCCTACTTTGAAAAAGGATTTTTTGTGGCCCATGAAATTATTATAATAGAAAAAATCTAAGTAAAAAAATAACATAAATCATGTCCTTAGTAATAATTAAATTCATTAAAATGTATGCCCAAGCCAAATTTTTCCGTTTTAATTTTGACGACAATTTACAATTTTAACTGCTCTAAGTTCATAATCTTATTCAATTGGCATATAGGGGCATATCAGGGGCGTAAATCTCTCCCCACTCTCCCCTGCCATGAATTAGTTGACATCATACTTTCTAGAAAATATAAATTTCCCACATATAGAATTGGATTTTGTATATAAAAAGAAGAATGCTCTGAAATCATATAGAATTATAATATTTCCTGGCTGATATTGCTGTGGCCCATTTTGGCCTTGTGGCCATACGTTGGAACCACTGTTCTAGAGAACATATTTTTCTAGTCTATTTTATATGATGTAAACTATTGTTGCTTTTGGCTAATTTCTTATTAAGTAAGTAGTTATATATATATATACGGAGGCGTGTGGGCTAGTGGTTAGAGTCGTGGAAAATGGAATGGTCGATTCGAGTTCAATTCCTAGATGAAGCTGTTGGCATTTCACATAGCACTAATACCCTTGGGAAAGGTATGAATCCATATATTCTCCCTCCAGCTATGGGTTAAATGGTAGGGCAGACTGGGCTCTTCAGCCTAGGGTAGGTAACCAGTCTAGGAGAGGGATAACTCTGAATTCAAAATTCCTGAGGTCGGTCGTTGATTGGGTTTGTGGCAACCCTTGATGCACCAATTCTTTCCTATCGACTGTGCCAAAAACGTGTGGATGGTCCAACACAAGTGATTCACTGTGTGGACATTCATTGTATGAACACTCATATTTGAAATCGACGGAGAGTCCATCATATATATATATATATATATATATATATATATATATATAAAAGTAATTGGTAATTTCCTTGAAGCATTGTTAAGTATGTTATTATATATTAATGATTTGAAGGCAATTATAATGCAAATAAAAAATAAAGACAAAAAGATGTTTTTTTTGTCTTATCGATTTCAAAGTAAACTTTATCTTCAGAGACGATTTTCAGAAATGGATGCGTTTTTTAGTGTCGTTATTTTATTTTTTTTATGTTATAAACACGCGTCTCGTGGTGTTCTTTTTTTTTTAACACCATGGAGAAAGTCGTGATAGTCGTAATAGCCGTTGTTTATTCAATTTCAATTTTATTATTTTCATCTATTTATATATATATGTATTTATGTATTATTTATTTTTATTCAATTGATATATGTATATATAGTAAAATATACATACTATGTATACTATATACTATGAGAAACGTGTATTTTAATTAATTATTATTCAGTGTTTAATTCTAGTCTATTGTTTATACTATGACCTAATTTAGCTATTAATAAACTTTCTCTAATTCTGAGATTACCAATGTTGCGTATTATTGTCTCTATCTTAACGGAAAAACTATTGTCCTTATTTTTGCATTTGATTAATGTTTATGGATGAGGATGCACGTGTGTGGATATGTTCTTTGATTCTAATGTGGAGAATTAGATATATATATATATATATTTATGGAAAATCTCAATTGGATGCAGATTGAAATTAAAGTTTATACTTTCTTCCTCAATTTTCTGGATATCCAAGAATAAGACGAAAAATATAATACAATTTATATTTCTGTTTAGATGTTTGAAGCCGCCAGAAGGGCCCCTTCTTCAATCACATCCATCCAAAGCAATGAAATGAATGAAAATAATTCACTTATTTTATATGTTGAAAATAATGGATAAAAATCACTGAAGATTAAATCTATCATTTTACTTTAAATTCAATTGTCGTAGCATTGTTAAATGACTAAAAAAAAAATGAACGCCCAAGGAATTTCGTAATGAAAAGTGCGGGAAATTTATAGGAGGAGCCAAGGGAGATAATTCAGTAAAAACTCTACGTTTACTTAATAATACAATGCCACAGACCACAATAAATTGAAACTGAGGAATAAAATGGGACCTTTAGGCACCCCTTTTGCGATCTCGATTCATAAGGACATTTTTTTCATTTACACCGTCATAATGCGGTTGTTTGTTAACAGACGATTTTTAGAGTTTTTTTAAAATTATAAACCTAACCCCTAACCCTAACCCTAACCCCTAACAAACAACCGGATTTTGACGGTGTAAATGAAAAAATGTCCTTAGGAATCGAGATCGCAAAAGGGGTGCCTAAATGTCATATGGTCCATAAAATGTCTCGAACGTTATAATGATTCATAAATATAATTGAGGTAAGATATCCCAATGCATTGAATATGAACTGTTCTTGTAGTATTTGTTATTTAAAAAAAAGAACCAGTATTTAATTTGTCTGTTATATATTCTTAATTCTTTAAAGATTCACAAATATTTATTACTATTGTATTTGTTAAAAAATAAAAATTTATCCGAACATTCGACTATTCAAAAAGAAACAAAAAAATAAATTTCCGCATTTTATATTAATAATTACAGAATTTCAAGGGAGGTAATTTCCAACTTAAAAAACCGAGTTATTTCCCTTGAAAATTTTTTCTGGTTTTAATTATTTGTACTTGACAGTTATTGAGGTTAGCTAAGTACGACACAAGACTAAATATTGTGAAACGCAGTTAGAAAATTATTCTGAAAATTATTTATTCATGTTATACAAGATTGATTGACTTGAAAATCAATATTCCAAATTTTGAGGTTTTAGTTGTCCTAGACATTGTCCAATAAAAAAATACTCAACTACTTCAACCACAAAGTCAGCAATTATTGATATCTTACATATCAAAGAAATCTGGTGTTCATTACCAAAGAGCAAGAATTTCAACTCTCTTCAAATCTTCATTATAATCGTCTTGTATTTTAACTGACTCCAATTGAGTTAAAAATAACATGTTTCATTCTTGCTTGTGTCTCTTCATCAGGAATTTGTATCTAGTACTTTATTAGGGATGATGATGATGATGATGATGATGATGAGGAGGAGGAGGAGGAGGAGGAGATGGGAGGAGGGGAGGAGGAGGAGGATTTGGGCTCTGTCAATGTTGAAATACAAGAAAAGCTTTGCTGCTATTTTGGTTGGTTGGTTGGTTGGTTGTTTTTTTTTTATGGCACGTCAACCTTTGTTGGGTCATTTTATGCCAAAGATGTTTTTTGTTTTATTCATTCTTGACGTTTTTTTTAATTCAATTTTTTTTAAACACACTTTTTTTAAACTCATGTTTTTCTATTCAACTCATAAATGTGACCCCAACAGATACAACCACTCCGGATCACAGTGCACTGAGGAGTAATGGAGATGAAGGAGTACTCCTCACTCCAGATTCAGATATTAGAGTGATATTATTTTGGATGTTGAAAGACCTGAAACTTCCCAGGGACCCATGCATACTAAATTACTGACAACACCTACTAGTGCCTCAAATGTAGGAGTGTATATTTAAAGTATGTATTTTCTATTGGTAAAGAAAATATTTGAGATGAGATTAGAAAGGACCTCCTCACCTAAAAAAAATTCACAATCTATGTTCATTTTACTTTGTTCACTTAAACTAAATAAAAATTTGCAAGAAAAAAAAAGATTTTAAGCTTATTAGATTTGATTAAGCAAAAAGAAAAAGAAATTTCTTTTTTTTAACAATTTGATGGAAAAGTAAATTACTGAAAAGGAAGTTAAAAATCAATAAAGATTATAAAATGTTGTTAATGAGGAAATAGAAAAAAATCAATGAATTAAAACAAGATGAAAATGTGACAACTTACTTGATGAGACATGACAACAGTTTTTAGTTTTCAAAGTAAATGATGTATTTTATAACATGTCAAACCCTGTTGGGTTATTTTAGGCCAAAGACATTTTGTTTTATAATGAAATTTATTGTGTACAGTGTACCACAACTCATCAAAGTCTCATATCAAGTACATAGAATAATGTATTAGTGTCAGGAACATGAACAGTTTACAGTAGTAATATACATGTATGTGTGCGCATGGGTGCATATGTATGTGGAGAGTGGCATCAGGTATAGTGTCGGCGGACTACAGGAAGCATGGAGGCTTTGAAAGACTCAGTGCTTCGGCAGCCTACAACAGATGCGGGCAGTTTATTCCATGTCTCCGCAACTCTGAGCCTGAAAAAATGTTTCCGAAAGTCACGTGAGCAGTGCTGTTTTCTGACTAGGCATGCCCATGTGTGTTAGAAGGATGGCGATCAAAAAGGTGCTCAAGGTTGCTTTTATTCATTCTTGACGTGTACTCAATTTTTTTAAAAACTCAATTTCTTTTAAACTCATTTTTTTATTTAGTTTTTTTATTTAACCCATACATTGGACCCTAACAGGTACTACCACTGAGTCAGATCTGGTTTTAATTTTTGATTCTAAATTATAGAAATGAGTATGAATTTAATCAAATAAATTGAATTAAATTTATATTATTCAGATTTTTTTTAAATTTGAATTTAGAATTTATTTTATAAATTGAATTAAAAAAACATATCATTACTTTTTTTTTAAGTTTTGAATTTTGTAAACATCTAGAAAAAATAAAATCTGCACCCAGACACAACAACTGAACAAGAGATTTATTTTCGGTTTCAAAATTAAATCCAGAAAGACGCAAACTATGAAACACGCACCTCAGATTATTTTACCATTTCCTGTTGTTTTTATTTTTAGTTTGTTCAATTTTTCACTTAAAGTAATACAAGGTCATTTTTTTTATACTAGGGCGAGACAAATGTTTTTAGACACTAGCGTTTTAGATACTTAGGGGATTCAAATGTTTTTAGATACTAGGGTGAGTCAAATGTTTTTAGATACCTGGTGAGTCAAACGTATTTAAATATTAGGGTGAGACAAATGTTTTTAGATACTAGGGTGAGACAAATGTTTTTAGATACCTGGGTGAGTCAAACGTATTTAAATATTAGGGTGAGACAAATGTTTTTAGATACTAGGGTGAGTCAAATGTTTTTAGATACCTGGGTGAGTCAAACGTATTTAGATATTAGGGTGAGACAAATGTTTTTAGATACTAGGGTGAGTTAAATGTTTTTAGATACCTGGGTGAGTCAAACATATTTAGATATTAGAGTGAGACAAATGTTTTTAGATACTAGAGTGAGTCAAATGTTTTTAGATACTAGGGTGAGTCAAACGTATTTAAATATTAGGGTGAGACAAATGTTTTTAGATACTAGGGTGAGTCAAATGTTTTTAGATACTAGGGGAAGTCAAATGTTTTAGATACTTGGTTGAGTCAAACGTATTTAAATATTAGGGTGAAACAAATGTTTTTAGATACTAGGGTGAGTCAAATGTTTTTAGATACTAGGGGAAGTCAAATGTTTTAGATACCTGGGTGCGTCAAACGTATTTAAATATTAGGGTGAGACAAATGTTTTTAGATACTAGGGGAAGTCAAATTTTTTAGGTACTCGAGTGAGTCAAATATTTTTAGATACTATGGAGTATCAATTTTTTTTAAATATTAGGGTGAGGCAAATGTTTTTAGATACCTGGGTGATTCAGATATTTTGCAATATTTTTGTAACTTATTTGATTTATTCTTCAAGTTACATGCTGCTTTTATCTCTTGTCCTTCAAGGCACAGAACTTCCTTACTGAAGCTTCCACCTTCTCTTGTTTGTTGACATGTTGTGAATGCAAAAGTTGATCCATGGATTGAAACAAATAATAATAATCCATTGTATTGCATGGATGCAATTAGTGAACAACTTTTGATTCACCTTTGATTTCTGATTGTTTGGTTTTATTCAATAAATAGGAACAAAAATCCTGCCATTAAATCTTAAAAGAAATCCATTAACAAAAAGAAATAACTGTAATCTTATTTTTACTGACTGATTTAGTTAAATAGTTAAATTTAGTAATGAAAGCCGGGAGCAACAACAATCTTTCTTTTATTTTCTGTGTCTACTTTAGATTGTCCAGAAAAACAGAAAAGAAAAGCAGAAAAGAAAAACAGAAAAGAAAAACTTGAAAGATTTTTGATGACTGTTAATCAGTTTATTATAATAATAATAATAATAATAATAATAATAATAATGAAATTTATTGTGTACAGTGATCAGGTGCATATGGCCTACCATAGCTTTGTACAGCTTAAATAGATAGCCAGTGAGCAGCTGACAAAGGTCTTGCTGCGTGACGCCAGGACACCCTTGGCCTTTTTGACAATTTCAGAGATGTGTTTCATCCAACGTAAATCATTGCTGACAGTAATACCCAGATCATGTTCACAAGAAAATTCCTTGATATTAGTTTAATGTTTCATATTGGAAATCATGAAATTGATTCTTATTACTTTCAGCCAAATATCTGTATAACTGATGGATTCCTTTAAAACACTATTACTAAATGTATAGAAGAAGTGTAGTGGAAAGATAAAGAGAGGGGGTGAGCGTGTGGAAGTGATAACACTACTCTGTTTTAATCAATCTTAATGAAAAGAAGAAAAGAAGGAAAGAAAAAAAAAAAAGAGTGAAAAAAAGAATGAGAGAGAGAGTTAAATCAATATTTTTATATATCAAACTATTTTGCAGTAGCTCTTAAGTAAACATCAAATGCTGTAATAATTAAATTATCATACTGTGGTATATCTACAGGTCCTGCTAGTCAAGATTATTATACTTTTTACATATTGAACTATTTAGCAATAGTTCTTAAGTAAACATATCAAATGTTGTAATAATTAAATTATCATATTATGGTATATCCACAGGTCCTGCTAATACCAAAATATTGCGAACTTTTGACATTTTCAAATTTAACAGTTTTGAAAAAAAAATTTAGAAAAAGTTCAAATATTTAAAATATATAAAATGTTGCTGTTGTTATTTAAAATGTAACAACAAAGATGGCAGTCTTTTTGAAATTCAATAATGAAAACATACAAAATAAAACTTCAAGAGTTAAACTTTCATTTGTTTTTTTACTAAATGATTCTATCATTTGTACAACTGGAGTTATTATGTTTTCAATTTTAAGACAGTTGCAATTCTTTATGAACACCATGTATTGATAAAATTTGCTGTATTCAGGAAAAAAAATTGAAATTTAATAATTTTATCCAATGTCTGAAAATGAATATTTTCCAGATGGAGAAATAAAGTTAAAAATAGAATTAAACAGTGTAACTTTATCCCTTCAAACAACATGCAGCCATACAGTGAGTTGCTGTCTGTAACAATTTATGGTAAGAGTAGAAGACTGGAGTCTGAGAAATCCAAGATTCTATCCACATAAAATCCAGAAGATAAAACCTCTGGGTTTTTTTTTTCTGCCTAAATAACAATCTTTTTTTTTTTAGGTTCTGAAATTAAATAAAAAAATCTTTCCTATATTTTGCAGATGAAAATTGACAAAGAATATATATATTTTTTTTTTAAAATAATTTTAGAACCAAATTTTTAAATTTGGATTATTCGGACTATTGTCTTCATCTTTATTGTTATCAAAGGGGCCGGGTTAGCTCCGTCGGCAGAGCGTTCGGCTAGAAACCACAAGGTTCCTAGTTCGATACCGGTCCCCGCCAACTCAGCGTATGAGTAGCACAGGGATCTGTGTGGTAAAGTAAGGAGCTGATGGTAGGTGTGGCATTCCACCTCAGATGCTTAAAAACAATCTCCTTGGTCTAGCGCTATTGAAAAGGGGATAGACTCCCTCGCTGACTGGCTGATACCGACTTTAGGCCGCCCCGTCGACTTTACTTTACTTATTCTTATCTACACAACATTTTGGCCAATGCGCCCTCTGGACTTCTTCAGATGTTTCTTGTAAAACTTGGGAACCTTCTTGTCAAACTCAGGAAGAAGGCTGGAGAGCATGTTGGCCAAAACGTTGTGTAGATAACAATAAATATGAGGACAAATTTTAAAAAAACTTAAATTTAAAAGGAAAAGCAAATTTAAATCTAAATAAAATATTTTGTCTGAAATATTTTTTGCATTTAATGAATTATTCAGATGAGTATCCTCATCTTTGTTGTTTTTATCTGTCTCCAACATTTCTAGTGTTGTCAGAAGACCTGAAATAAAATGTAATCTTTTAATGAATTCTTCTGACTAACATTCCCACTTCTATTGTTTTAGTCACACAGTAGGTTTCACCCAGTCAGTTCTCCATCCATCTTCAGATGTATATTGTATCTAGTTGATAAAAATATTTTTAATTTTTAGTAAGTGATATTGGAGAGAAACCATTAGATTAGATCCAGTAGTAACACATATAGTTAAAACACATCTACTGAAGATCAGGGATTCAATTGGGGGGGGGGGGGGTCGTGTGTGTGTGTATTTTTGTTTTTTTGGCATTGGAGGTTCTAAAAACATGGTCTTCATATATATTTTGTTTTTTTGTGGATAATATGGGTGCTATATTTCTAAGTAGATAGTGCTCAATATCATTGATAGAGCGTTTATATTTGAGTTTCTTTTTATCCTTTCAAGTTTTGGGGACAATTTCTTAATATCAGGGTGGAATCTGTTGATTAATACACAAAAATTTTCATCCCAAGTTCTTTGTCCAATACAAGACTGTATACAGATACATACATATATATATATATGACACAAAGTCCAGGTCACAGGGTACTTTTCAGGAGAAGGGGGAAGGGGGAGGGGAAGGCGTAAATCAGGCCTGATGACCATGACAAGACAAATACTACTACTACTATAAGCTGCCTACAGTGGCAGCCACACCTGATACTTGATCCTTTTGTAATTGGGAACCAGTTGAATGGAATAATTTGGTACAGCCGTGGGTGTAATTTGGTTGTCAAAGAGTTAAACAATTTAGTTCATTTATTAACTTTTGTTTGACTTAAATATACTCCTCCATATGCATTACATTAATTTCACATGGGTTGCACTTTTCATCTACCAAAAGTTTGATGACAAGCCTCTGTGGCGTTACTTTCATATTTGCCTGGAGAGTTGTCTGCCCGTTTAGTTTGCTGGTTTCCGCTAGGGGCCTGTTATATTTAAGCGGCTGGTTTGAACGTCTCTTTCACTTTTCCTGTTGCTTGACCCATGAGACACCACTATGGGTTAGACTCTGGTCTACCCCACTCTTATTGGGGCTTTGGCCCCCCTTACATTACTGTAAGTGATTCACACAGCATGGACTATTCCTAGTCTCATGTCTGTGGCTTTTATGTTTATCTTTTTACCATTCATGAATGTGTCATGATCTCTACTTTTGTATGTATGTTTATGTACGCCTCTATGTATTATGTACCCTGTTAATTCTTGTGCTGTATATAAAATGTTTTGTCTATCAACCTTTGTCGGAGTTCTATATTCAAGTATTATCACTTTGAATCTTATAACTGGTGATACCCCTGATGTGATGGAAATGTTTTGTGAAGGCTTTGTTTTGTATTTGGAACTTTAATCCTTACACCTCTATTCAAACCTCTGTTTGATTTTTGTAACTTTGAATAACCTCAAAACTATTTTTTCCAAGATTGAAATATTTTTTGCTATAAACCAATTCCAAACAATCCAGAGTTTGGATTTTTGGAAAAATTCTGAAAAACAAACTTTTTATTTTTTCAATAAAATTCACCATATTTATTGAATGACCCCCGTATATTTATGAAATACTTCACATAATTATTTGACTAAACAAATAATTTTCTTCTAATCTTTTAGTTTAAGAATTAAAAACAGGAACCTTACCAAATTTCATTGCCTACTTAGAAGCAATGCATTTTCTATCAGATTTATAATAAATGTTTAAACAGCTTTAACATCTGGGATTTGAGTTCTTTTATTGCTTAAGAATGCAGAAGAGTGGTTCCCCTTTGCTTATGTTGGATTTATAGAAAATAACCAAAATATATATTTTGTGTTCATTTTATTTAATTAGAAACATTTTTGGAGATATTTTATTTGGTTTGTTTAGTAGACAGATGTTTTAGACAATAGAGTAATGTGATCTCTACTGATACCTGTGGACAATGTATTGTGATATTTTTATTATTTTTCTTTTCTATCCAATTAAATTGTCTCTCAGAATAAAGATAAGAATTTCACTCTCTTTTTTTTCTCTTCCTACAACCTTTCTTTCTTTTTTTCACTCCTCTCTTTCTCACCCTCTTTGTCTCTCTGTCTCTCTGTCTCTCTATCTATCTATCTCACCATCCCTTTTCCTTTCTTTTAGATTTTTCAGTTAACTTGACTCTCCAAAAAATATATGTGTAATCAATTCTTTCTAAATATTTTTTATCCTTGCAAAAATCATTGAATTAAAATCAATTACAGTCACCTTAGATTCATTTTCTCTTTGCTAAGTAAATGAAATATACTAGCAAGACCCGTGGATATAACACAGTATGATAATTCAATTATTACAACCTTTGATATGTTTACTTAAGAGCTATTGCTAAATAGTTCAATATGTAAAAAGTATAATAATCTTAATTTAACTCTCTCTCACTCTCCTGTTTGTTTTTTTTTTCTTTCCTTCTTTTCATCTTTTCATTATGTTTGATTGAAACAGATTAGCGTTATCGCTTCTGTGCACTCACCCCCCCTCTCTCTCACTCTTTCGCCTATTCTTTTTCTTTCATTCTTTATTTCTTTCTTATACCTTTTCTGTGTAGCATGTCCTTTTTCTTTCCTTTCTTATCTTAATGATAAAAACAGAATGGTCCATTATTTAGCTGAACTGATGACACTCATAAGAAATAAGAATTCGGCGGATAAGCAACACCAGATAATCAGGATTTAAATTTTTTTGCATTTCGTGGTGATTTGGACAGTCTCATTTTTAACCAGAGGGTTTTGCAAGATGATAACAGTCTTACAATTAAGGAACACGAGTATTAATATATAGATGGATAAGAATTGGATTAGATATAATTGTACTAATTTCTCAAAAGAAAAAGACATACACAAAAGTAGAGTAGTCATTTTGAATCAGTACAGGGACGCACACACGGACACACGGACACACACATCTACACGGACACACACACACGAATGATGAGTCACTTTTGTGACTCATCATAGAAGCTGACATTTAAATGCTTGTTCCCAAAAGCGAGTTGTCTCCCTTGAAATGTGTTTGTACACAGGCTCATATAATAATCCACAAATCTGTACCACCTCTCTCTCTCTCTCTCTCTCTCTCTCTCTCTCTCTCTCTCTCATGTACACACACACACACTCTCTCTCTCTCATGTACACACACACTCTCTCTCTCTCTCTCTCTCTCTCATGTACACACACACTCTCTCTCTCTCTCCCTCCCTCTGTGTGTTGCAATATCTTTCTTCATTTCAATCTGTCCTTATATTCATTTATTTAGCTAAGCTAGATAAAATTTTACCCATTAATAAGGAGTCACCAATTTTTTTCATAAAAAGTTAATTTTATTCTAAACCAAAGATAACATTATTTCAAGTGGAAAATTATACAATCAAAACGGATATTATTAGGTATTATTTATTACCAAACTCTACAGTATTGAAAGTCTATAACCCAAAATTAAGGGGCGGGTTAGCTCAGTCGGTAGAGCGTTCGGCTAGAAACCACAAGGTTCCTAGTTTGATACCCACCCTTGCCAACTCAGCGTAAGAGAAGCACAGGGATCTGTGCGGTAAAGTAAGGAGCTGATGGTAGGTGTGGCACCCCACCTCAGATGCTAAAAATAATCTCCTTGGCCTAGCACTAGTGAAAAGGGGATTGACTCCCTCGCTGCATGGCTGATACCGACATTAGGCCACCCCGACGACTTTACTTTTTTTTTTATAACCCAAAATATGACTATATAAAAGTGAAGTCGTCGGGGTGGTCTATTGTCGGTATCAGCCAGACAGCGAGGGAGTCTATCCCCTTTTCACTAGCACTAGACCAAGGAGATTATTTTAGCATCTGAGGTGGAGCGCAACACCTACCATCAGCTGCTTACTTTACCACACAGATCCCTGTGCTACTCATATGCTGAGTTGGCGGGAGTTGATATTGAACTAGGAACCTTGTGGTTTCTAGCCGAACACTCTACCGACTGAGCTAAACTGGTCTCTAATATAGCAGCACAAAATAAAAACAGCTTTTATATATATTCATGCAATTCAATTTTTAACTTCATAGTTTCAATGCTGCAGATTTTGGTAATAAATAGTATTTAATAATATCCATTTTCATAGTATAATATTCCACGAGAGATAATAAAGTCATTCTTGGTGGACAGGTTTGTAATTTTGATAGATAAAATCATCTTATAATGGAGATTATGTAATTGTCTGTCTGTAACTGAAACTATGTCACCACTGATGTTATGATTTCCTTAGTTATTTAAGTTATACTCTCATAAATTATGAAATAGTCATTATTTAATCTTAATTAGCATCTTATTTATTAACAATGTCTCTATCAAGGTCTAGCTAAGTTAGATTTGCCACAAAACTGTCCATATTATTAATGCATTTAGATTATTGAAATATGAGTCATATATCTCTAAGAAATAAAGATTTACATAGTATATGGTGGGAATAATTTGGAATAATTATTTTAACATAGTGGGTTTAATAAATAATTATGTGCTGTTACTGATTTAAAGGGCCGGTTTAGCTCAGTCAGTAGAGGGTTCGGCTAGGAATCACAAGGTTCCTGGTTCAATACCAGCCCTCGCCAACTCAGCGTGAGTAGCACAGGGATTTGTGCGGTAAAGTGAGGAGCTGATGGTAGGTGTGGCGCTCCACCTCAGATGCCAAAAACAATCTCCTTGACCTAGCTCTACTGAAAAGGAGATAGACTCCATCGCTGTATGGCTGATACTGACGATGATGATGATGATGATGATTTAAAAAACATTTGATGTAAAGATTTTAGTCTGACTTGAATAAATAATGACTTTTATAAATCATGAATAATTCCTCTTTATCAGTTCTTTCAAATTTCCCACAAAGGTTTTTGATGTAAAATCAATAAATATCAATTTATTGATTTTGACTATTGTATGGATAATCTATGAATGAAAAATTCATAGAAAAATGGAATCTTACATGAATACTTACATATATATATATATATATATATAAAGATAAATCTAATGAGTCAGATGAACCTAATAAAAGTTTCGCTTAATGCTCTTCAGGGCTAAAATCTGATTTAAGAGTCAGATCTTAGCCCTGAAGAGCATTAAGCGAAACTTTTAGTAGGTTCGTCTGGCTCATTAGATTTATCTTTATTATTTGCTCTACTTAGGTATTGAGCACTTTTTACTTATTAGCTTTAGTATCCTGGCGGTTTTGTATGAATATATATATCTTATATATATATATGCATATAAATTGTTTTTTCTTTTGGCCAAAATATTGTACTAATAGATTATTTTTGGTTGGTACGATTATTTTGGTCTTTTCTTTTTTCCAAAAATTTTTTTCTCCCCGGTTGATGTTTGGTAGTATATTTTTACAATCAGACTATTTGGTGGGTTTTTTCTCACCGCGAGGATTTACCAATAAGTTTGGTATATTAAATTATATATATATATATATATATATATATATAGTAATAACATAATCGTAACAGATCACTACCATCCCTCACAATCCTACAGGTCCCACCACCAGAACTTCTCATGAGCCTTTAAGTGACTCATTAATCCCGCTGCAGATCCACAAAGTTTGATGCAAATGTGACACACGAAGGACGACCTTCCCACTGGATCAATTGGATCAGATGGTGAAATTTGATGCTAGTGTTCCACCATATGTCAAGAGACATATGGTGGTGCACAAGCATCAAATTTCACCATCTGATCCAATTGATCCAGTGGGAAGGTCGTCCTTTCTGTGTCACAAAGTGACTTACAAACTTTGTTAGAGATTTTACAAGTCTCAATTTGTGTGATTGTATATACTTGTGGGGATTAAAATAAAATTAAGATTTAATTAAATTAAAATATAAAAAAAACAATCTCCCAGGAGGCACCAGACAAGAAGAACACTCTGGGCATTCACTGAGAAAAAGGCCCCTTCCTGGTGCCAAAAAGAACCTTCGGCCATTCCAACACAGACTGTTACTGAGTACGTACCCTATTTAGGAGAATATTTCCTCTCTAAGAAATAGCTATGAACCTAGAAATAAAGTCTGAACATTAAAAGTATATTATGTCTTTGTCTCTTCTTTTCTCTTCCTTATGATGTGTTTATTGTAATTACCCATATATATATATATATATATATATATATATATATATATATATATATATATATATCCCATCAACTCAATCACCATATAATCTACTGAACATAAAATTGAAGTAAATTCAAGGGAGAAAACTCCATCATACTTCACTTCAATCGACACAAAGAGATAACACAAATTCTAATCAAATGCCAATAAAAAGAAGAAACTATTGGAAACATTGAAAACACGTATACACACCAATGTTTTCATGATTATTAATGCATAATTTTATTGCTGATTAAAAATGGTTCATTCAAATGAAATAATAATCAAAATTTTATTTTTTAACAAAAGTAAAAATGATCTATTAAAAAGATGGCATATATCTTATATACAGTATAGGACTGTCAAAAAACAACAAAAAACGGACAATGAAAAAACTAAAAAAATTTTTATTATTGCCATAAATTTTAATGAAATTTCAATGGTTTAGACACACATAGGAAGTAATTATTTTCCTTGATTATTGCATTTTTTTACTGTTTGCATGAAAATAAATGAGAAATAAATGAGAAACTCCGTTGGATGTCACTACTAGAATAGGCTCAGTCCTAATTAGTGATCTATTTCACTGGGCTAAAGAGCCCTTGGTCACTACTAGAATAGACACAGTCCTAATTAGTGATCTATTTCACTGGGCTAAAGAGCCCTTGGTCACTACTAGAATAGGCTCAGTCCTAATTAGTAATCTATTTCACTGGGCTAAAGAGCCCTTGGTCACTACTAGAATAGACACAGTCCTAATTAGTAATCTATTTCACTGGGCTAAAGAGCCCTTGGTCACTACTAGAATAGGCTCAGTCCTAATTAGTGATCTATTTCACTGGGCTAAAGAGCCCTTGGTCACTACTAGAATAGACACAGTCCTAATTAGTAATCTATTTCACTGGGCTAAAGAGCCCTTGGTCACTACTAAAATAGGCTCAGTCCTAATTAGTGATCAATTTCACTGGGCTAAAGAGCCCTTGGTCACTACTAGAATAGGCTCAGTCCTAATAAGTGATCTATTTCACTGGGCTAAAGAGCCCTTGGTCACTACTAGAATAGGCTCAGTCCTAATTAGTGATCTATTTCACTAATATAAACAGCAGCAGTATGGCCACTTACCTCCAATCTCACAGACCATCCAAGATATTCTGGGCACTGCTGGAGAAGTAAGATTGAAATTGAAAGTGGCCTTTTCTTCTGATGAACTTCTGCACATGGATTCATCAGTGTTGACTGACCAGCAAGAACTTACATTTATCAGCTCTATACAGACACTAGATGCAATCTAAACAACTTATCAAGGGGCAATGGCTGATAGGGATAGATAGTGAGAGAGAGTCAAAGGAATATGTGGACTCTTGAACTCCAATGAAATACTAAAGGGAAAAGTTAGTTGTAAATTAAATAAAAATGTTGAAAAAAGAAATTGTTATGCAACGTATATGATTCGTTTGTTTTTTTTCATTATTAGAAATTTGTATTGATGTACATAGACCCTGATTAATTAATGTTACTGTTATATCCCAAAATGTTAGGAATAACAAAATATAACAAAACAGTTAAATATGTTTTAAAAATACAACAATATTCTTTTTTATTATCTCATTGACCAGTAATACAACAGTATGAGTTTGGATAAACAACAGGTTGTCTATTCATCAAGCAATCATGTTGTTGTCTGATACTTCACTTTTTTCAGAGTTTTTTTGTACTGTTTGACACACCTTGTATTCTGAAAAAAAAACAAAAAAACATTCCATTCATTAATATTATTTTTTAGAAAAGGTGTGTCAAAAAAGTACCAAGTTTAAGATTTTAAAGCTGTATTTACCAAGATAGAAATGAAGAATAAATGGAACGTTATTTTTTTTTCAGAATACAAGGTTTGTCAAAAAGTACAAAAAATCTCAGTACTTTTTTGACACATCTTGTATATATATATATATATATATATATATATATATATATACAACATTCCATTTGTACACTATAAAAACTTCATACATGAATGACTTTTTTCATATGATTCACACTTGTCAGATTATAATTTATTATTTTCTCATATTTTTCTTTCTCAATTTTTTTTTTTGCTAAGATAAGACAACCATTGTGAATTGGCTTTTCAATCAAAAAGAAAAAAGAAAAAAACAAAAAGAAAACTTAATTTGATTTTATGTGTGTATATGTGTGTGTGTATGTGTGTGTGTATGTGTGAGTGTGTGTGTGTGTGTGTGTGTGTGTGTGTGTGTGTTGTTGTTGTTGTTATTGTTGTGATTGAAAGATGAAAATTCTCAACTGAATTGAAAAGGTCTTTTCGACTTTGTTCAAATTGAGGTCTTTCAACAAAAATCATTCAACCATTCATCTATAAGAAAAAGTTCTGATAAGTCTTTTTTTTTTTTCTTTCTTTACCTTGACGAGACACACCCAAAAGGAATTAAACTGCATGACTGGATAAAAAAGTAAACACAATGTTTAGAATTTTATTTGCTGAGCTTATTTAAGTTGATTTCCAATGTACAAAAGAAAATTATTGAACAGTCTAAGACAAACACACACACACACACACACACACACACACACATATGTATGTATGTATGTATATATGTATATATATCGATCTTGTCCGTCTTACTCAGATGGTTTGGGTGATATGTGGCAGGTGGCCGTACAGCTGTTTTCTCGTGGACAAGACATGCAAGACACTGCTGGAGAAGCAAGGAAGAACTCATAAGTGACGTCCTCCTGTGGAAGCCAGCACATAGGCACGCCAGTGTGGGCAGACCAGCAAAGATGTACATTGACCAGCTCTGTGCAAATACAGGATGCTGCATAGAGGACCTCCCAAGAATGATGAGTGATATGGACGGATGAAGAGAGATTGTCATGGATACCCGTGCTAACAGTGTGATATGATGATGATGATGATATATATCAATATTGATAATATAGTTTACTATATTTATATAATTAAATTACCACGACCAAAAATCCAGCAAACACTGTGTGCAACATATGGAAATACTGAACAACTGTTTCAACCTCTCAGGTCTCATCGACAGTGAATACTGTAATCTCCAGCACTGGAAATCAAACCAGTGACCACAGAATACAGAGCCGAAACTCTTTGTATGTGGCATGGGCTGATGGCACAGTAGTAGAGTTTAGGCTCTGCATTCTGTTTATGTTGAAACAAAGAATATGACCCATCTAGGTGGCCTTATATGCCATAAAATTCTATAAGTCATTTTAGAGGCCAACTAGTGGCTTGAAATCCATCAGCCTGGCAACCATGTAGTGGGACATTTTTGACAGGAATTATGCAAGTATCAAATGATGGACACATTTTACTATTTATTAGCACAGATACTACACTTTGATCCTTGTCAGAGCATACAGATAATAGAGATTTGGGTATTTACCACGTATCCCACTTATACGGGTTAGACACAAGGCCCTATTAATGTGGGATCAACCATGAACCGAAGCTCATGGGTGGTGGGTGCAAAAAGTATGTTGATCACATCGGCATTCCCCCTCAAGGGGTGCATCTCAGGCACTGGGCAATAAACCCAGCACTGCCCCTTTAAATCAAGGGGGCCAGTGATGCTTGGGGGGATGGCCCCCTGGGATCAATGTTGTTAGCTTCTGAAGCCACTGGACCCTCTGAACGATATCGGAGTTTGAATGGCCATAGAAAAAGAAAGAAAGTACATTCTGATTCAAGGCAGAAATTCCAATCTCTGCCTAAGTAAATAAGTAATCAAGTCATTTTTTACAGGATTTGTGCCAGTATCAAATGGTGGACACGTTTTCATTATTCATTGGTCCATTTTTTGTTGTTGTTATTTCTTTCGAGATATCTGGGTTATTTTCATCTATTTTTGTCATTTTTAATTGAATTTGGTGTCAAATTTAACAAGAACAAAGAAAGACAAGTTGGAATCTGGCCATTTTGGTTTGGTAAATATTGATCCTAGTCTGGCACCCAATTATTCACTGGATTCATTTGATTGGTTTAAATTTCAGACATTTTTCCTTCACAGTTCATTGTTTAGATTACCATTGGTCATAAAGAAAGTTAAAAAGAAAAAAAGAAAAAAAGAAAGATTCATTATTGATTGCTTAAAGGGTTGACTGTTGCTAAATTGCTAAAAAGAAAAAAGAAGTTTTATTTACAAAAGTCTTAGAAATATTTCAGGGATTCTTTCTTCTTAGAAACTGATAAAAACAAATGGCTTATTCAAATATTTAATCTAATGGTGGATTTTGTTGCACAAAACTGTTAACCCTTTTGCAAGCAGAACAACATTTTTAACACCAACGATACACAGAGAGAATGTCATTTTTATTGCCAATGGTACACATGCAGATTGACATTTTTGTCATTATAGTGGATTATTGGTTGGCTGGTTGTTGGTTGGTTGGGGTTTTACGGCATGTCAACCCTTGTTGAATATTTTATGCCTTAGAGGTTTTTGTTTTATTCATTCTTCATGGGTACTCAATTCTTTTTTAAACACATTTTTTAAACTGGTTTGAATTCAGAGTTTTCCTTCTCCTAGACCTGTTGCCAATGGTATTATAAGAGTATTTATAATTTAACCCGGGTTAACAATTCTTTAAATGACGGTGAATGGGCCCTTTTCAAGTAGACTATTTGGTCTTCAGCCTTCTATAGTGTGCTTTGTTTGTGCCTTCAAAAGTGTGCTGTAAAAAATGCCTCTGTCCACGTCAACGGTCCTTAGAAGTAAGCCCTGTTTTGGGGCTAAGTGATGAATGAAGTGTAGGGACCGCTATTTACGCAACTACTCTCAATGGGTGCTCCATGATAAGTGAAGTTTTTGGTTTTGGCACCAACATCGTATGTTGGCGATTCGCCCCCTAGCGGCAGGGGGAGATAATTAACTATGGAATTTCTAATAATTAGCGCTATGTGAATTTCAAACTGTCTTGTTCCAGATTTGAACTCGGGTAGTCTTGTCCATTTCCTACTACAACAAAGCATTACATCACTCACCTTATTGAATCTTTACAAAAGTATTAACATTTTTTTTTATGATGTCATACAAGGTCATAAACATGGAGCAAGTGTAGAATTCACTATTCAGTAGTAATGGATCTGTGAGACTAGCTTGCTAACCATTAATGTTTCAATACATTAACATTGAATTGGTCAATAAGCGGCCAATAAAAAAAAATTCCTTACATTGAGCTACTGTGGAGTCGCTTATGGTATAATGGTTATCATCAATGGAAATGGACACAGAGAACTGAGTTCAATTCCTGGACAAGGCTGTTTAAATTTCATATAGTGCTAATACCCATGGGAACCTTAGGATCCATCTATTTTTCCTCCAGCTATGGGTAAATAGTAGGGCAGACTGGTCTCTTTAACCTTGGTATAGCAACCAATCTAGAAAGATATCATTGAATTCAAAACTGTTAAAGTCCGCTTAAAAATAGACCTTGTGTTGCATTTTGCTTTTGTGATGGGGTTGGGTAAATAGATACATTGAATTGCCACTAAAATGATAAAAATGTCACTCTGCCTGAGTATCATTGGCAATAAAAAAAACACTCTCTCTCTGTGTACCACTGTCAGCTAGGGTTTTAGAATACACTGACTGCACCTCTGCAGAGGGGTAAGATCGCTCTAATGGGGCCACCTGGTGGATGAGCAGTCCATGACATGCAACACTCCACTTTAGCCTTTACTTAGGCCAGATGGACAGTTGGAGAGGCCTCCTCCAATCAATCAACTGATCACATCAAGCCCTATCTCCTGTATGATTGTCTCAACCCTATTGCCCTTATGGCAAGCCCCAACCCTTTATATGCTAGAAAGTGGTGGCTATGGGTCTTATTGTCCTGGGTATGACATTAAACTCAATCTGATGATGAAGTTCCAATTCTGGAACGCTGGAGAATGTGGCATACCTCTTGATCACCATTACTCCCAGGTCCACTCTGACCCAGAGTGGCAGTACCTGTTAGGGTCCGTCTATGGGTTAAATAGAAAAAAATGTGTTTATAAAAAATGTGTTAAAAAATAATTGAGTATCTATCGAGAATGAATAAAACAAAATATCTTCGGCATAAAATCACCCAACAAGGGTTGACATGCCATAAAATCTAACCAACCAACCAACAACCAACTAAAAGTCAACAGAATGAATAAAAATAAATCATTAAAAAAAGAAGTGAGAATTACTTATATAGGTAGACTTATGTTTAAAGAGGCTTTCCTTCTTTTTTTTTCTTTTTTTTCTTTTTCTTTTTTTTTTCTTTCAGTAAATCAAATCTTGCCAATCTCATAATTGTTGCCTTTCTGATTGGTGAGAACGAACGATTGAACGGATCAATAATATAGAAAATAATTGGAATTTGATTCTGTTGATTTTCTTGCTGTCAAAAATTGGCCCACTTATAATTCGAATATGTTTGCTGGCCTTTAAGCAAAAGTTGACCCCCCATTCCCCCAAAAAAACAAGACATTTCCCTTTGATGGACATTAATTAGCCTAAATCTACAGCTTGATAATTTCAGACTAAGCAATTGTGATTTTGCGGGTCACCATATATATATATATATATATATATATATATATATATATATATATGTATATATATTATATATTGTGTTAAACTCTACTGACGATTCTTGTTGGACAAGTTTTTGTTCGATCCTTTCTAACTGTCTGGCCATCTTTAGACATCAAACAGTTAGAAAGGATCAAACAAAAACTCGTCCGACAAGAATCGGCAGTAGAGTTTAACACAACATGTTTAAAAGAAAAAATGCTGCCTAAATATATATATATATATATATATATATATATATATATATATATGAATTTGATATATTGAATTCCTTTTATTTTCACACATATATATATATATATATATATATATATATATATATATTGAGCTCCAGAAATGGAACTTCACAATCAGATAGAGTTTAATGTCATACCCAGGACATTAAGACTCTCAGCCACCACCTTCTAGCATATATATGATAAAAGGGGTTAGGGGTTTGCCATAAGGACAATAGGGTTGGGACAATCATATAAGTGCTAGGGCTTAATGTGACCAGCTGATTGATCCGAAGGGGGCCTCTCCAACCGCCCGTCTAGCCTAAGTAAAAGCCAAAATGGAGTGTTGCATGTCATGAATTGCTTGGCCACCAGTATTTCATCCTTAAGTATTACGAATCATCAACCATGCCCAACAGGTGGCCCCATGGGGGGGGGGTCTTACCCATCTGCAAAGGTTCTGTTAGTGTATTCTAACGCCTCAGCCGACAGGGCAGATGGCTGGTGTCTTGTGTTCATATGTGTGATTATTCTTTACAGTATTTCTGGGAATTTGTATTAAATAGATATGTAAGTGAGAAAAATTGGAAATGAATCCGACAGATAAGTGGAAGATAAATAGATAAATAGATTTTGGTGTGGATGAAATTTATTATTGTTGACCTGGTCAGCAATAATGACATCGGACGCAAATCTCCAATGCCAAACATGTCAACCACATATTAAACTAATATGTAAAGGGGTTAAGTCATTTACCAGGAATGTTGGTCAACCAGGCCATCCTGAAAGCCATATAAGATTGAGGATTCAAGTTTCAGAGGTAGACCACCCCTGATGGTGAAATGATAACCTTTCAGATAAGATCCCACACCCACAGTATGACACACTATCAGAGTCTTCCAATCTTGCTGCAGATCACTGACTTCATCCTAATGTGACACCTTTTCCCAGTACAAATGACTAGAAAGAACAAGAACAAGGAAGAGATAATAATCATAATAATAATAAGAAGAAGAAGAACAAGAACAAGAACAAGAACAAGAAGAACAAGAACAAGGTAGAGAGACTAATAATAATAATAATAATAATAATAATAAGAAGAAGAAGAAGAAGAAGAAGAAGAAGAAGAAGAAGAAGAAGGAAGAGAGAATAATAATAATAATAATAATAATAATAATAAGAAGAAGAAGAAGAAGAAGAAGAAGAAGAAGAAGAAAGAAGAGAGATTAATAATAATAATAATAATAATAATAATAATAATAATAATAGTAATAATAATAATAATAGTAAATGTAGACTTTGCAGTAATAGAGATGAGACTGTTAACCATATACTCTGCAAATGTAGCAAACTAGCACAACGAGAATACAAAACTAGACACGACTGGGTTGGGAAGGGGATCCACTGGGAATTATGCAAAAAATTAAATTTTGATCATACAACAAAATGGTATATGCATAAACCAGAATCTGTTCTTGAGAACGAAACGCACAAAATTCTCTGGGACTTTGAGATAAAAACGGATCACCTTATCCCAGCAAGAAGGCCAGACCTAGTGTTGATAAACAAAAAAGTGGTGGATTTTGCAGTGCCAGCAGATCACAGGGTGAAGTTAAAGGAAAATGAAAAAATAGACAAATATCTGGACCTTGCCAGAGAACTGAAAACGTTGTGGAATATGAAAGTGAAAGTGATACCAATTGTAGTTGGTGCACTTGGAACAGTCCCAAAAGGATTAGAAAAGGGCTTGGAAAGTTTGGATATCAGAGGAAGGATTGAAACCATTCAGAACACTGCACTGCTGTAATCTGCCAGAATACTCAGAAGAGTCCTGGAGATCTGAGGAGACTTGCTGTCACTCAGACTCCAGTGAAAGACCATCAGCTAATGCTGATGTGAAAACTCAAACGGAGCAAATTATATAATAATAATAATAATAATAATAATAATAATAATAATAATAAGAAGAAGAAGAAGAAGAAGAAGAAATTAATTAATTAAAATACTAATTAATAGAATGTAAAGTGCAAAAGACACTGTGCATTAATCATCAAAATTAAATTTGTTAAAAGTAGTTGGTTAGTATTAATAAATACTAGCAGGACCCATGGACATACCACAGTATGATGATTTAATTATTACATTTGATATGTTTACTTAAGAGTTATTGTTAATATTTCAATATGTAAAAAGTATAATAATCTTGATTTAACTCTCTCATTCTTTCTTTTTTCTTTCCTTCTTTTCATCTTTTCATTATATTCGATTGAAACAAATTAGCATTATCACATCCGCTCGCTCCACCACTTTCTCTATCATGCTCCACTCTCTTTCTTTCTTGTTATATTTTTTCTGTGTAGCATATCATTTTCCCCCCTTTCTTTCTATATAACAAAAAAGGGAACAGTTGATTAATTAACTGAGGTGACAACACTCATTAGAAATAAGAATTCAATGGATAAGCAACACCAAATAATGAGGATTTACATTTTAGTGGAGCTAGGAATAAGCGAACTGTATATATCAGAGTGGTAAGACACCCCCTCCCACCAAAAAAAGGGTGTTGAGTGTATGAAATTAGACTGTATCTGATGATGAGGCTCCAGTTCTGAAGATCTGGGAAGTGTTGCGTATTCCTTCAAAGCTATTACTCCCAGGTTCACTCTGATCCAGAATAGAGTACCCCTTCATTGACATTACTCCCAGGTCCACTCTGATCTGGAGTGGTAGTATCTGTTAGGGTCCAACCTATAGGTAAAATAGATCTGTTTAAAAATTATTTGTATTCAATAGTACAGTGTGCCAAAAAAAACTCTTTAGAAGCAACTAAACAAAAAATTTAAATATGAACATACAATGAATGCAATTCTCTAACCTCTACAAATAAAATAACCCTTGACAGGCTGACATGGCATTGAAATCAATCAGTAAGGGTTATCAGCATGAACACAGAGTGTGTTTATTTTTCACAAATGTCCATTGAAAAGGCATGAATCTACTTCTCCCTGCACCATCACTGAATATTGTAACAAAACATTTTGTCACTTGCATGTCATAATGGTTAATATAGAAAAGAGTCAATGGTAAACCACTCTTTAATTTCTTTATTCAAGCAGTAATAGCAAATAGCTATTGTCCTCCTCAGAGTCAACCTTGACAAGGTCCATTGTGTATACTATGCACCTTCCTCCTTGCGTAAGTATCTAAGTTTTAATGCAATGAAATATATTAAATTAGAAAGACTAATGAAATTAAATAAGAACGTATATAAAAAGATTACACTTATTTTAATTGGTTTCTATGTAAAAATCATACATAGGATTGATTTTAATACATTGGAGAATAGAACAATAATATTAGAGATCAATAAAACCCAGTAATTATTTATTAAACCCGGTTTTGATAAAACCAGTATGTAAATTAACCTCTCCATATATTATGTACACCTTTATTTCTTAGTGATATATAAGACACATTGCAGGATTATAAATGCACTAATAACATGGGCCCTTTGGGGCCTATGGGTCCGGTGGCTTCAGTCACTGGACTATTATTAGTGTTAAATTAACGGCATGATTCCAGGGGGCTATCCCCCCAGCCAACATCTGCCCCTTTAATTTAAAGGGGCAGGGTTGGGTTTATTGCCCAGCACCTGAGGGGGAATGCTGATGGGATCAACGCATTTTTTCCACCCGCCATTCCATGAGCTTCGGCTCGTGGGTGGTTCCACATTAAAAGACCTTGTGTCATACCCGCGTACGTGGGATGTGAGGTAAATATTCTAATAACATGGTCTGTCTTGTGGGAGGGAAATCGAACTCAGATTTTCATAGAGACATCATTAATAAAATGAGATTTATTCTGTATTAATGATTTTGTCTATCATAGATTAAGTATTCATTGATAAACTTATACATTTCCTGACGGTATTGTGACGTAAGCAGTGACATAGTTCCAGTTACAGACAGACATACACCGACTCACCATTACAATAAGATATGTGTGTGTGCATGTATGTGTGGGTGGGTGTGCGTGTGTGTGCATGTATGTGTGGGTGTGTGTGCATGTATGCATGCATATGTGTGCATATAATATTTCTCTGCATAACATTTGGCTTGTATAATAAGAGAATGGCCGCACTAAACAAAGAAACAATATTTTAATCAGCCAAATAATATATATATATATATATATATATATAAATATTTGCTTTGCCTCTGATTTAACGTCATTGTTAGCAAAATCTTTTGCATTTGGAATAAGTAAAAATAGAAAAAAATCTAATTTTGGGGGTCGAGTATTGTTTATTTATAAAAAGCTGATCTTTAAATCAGAGACACTTTTTTATTCATTGTCCAAGTGAAGCCAAATCAATATTTTCATTTGAAGGTTTTGTTCTACAATTCTTTTCCCTTCCATAGTAATTGTATGGCTTATTGTTTACTCTAACTCTTCTACCAATGGAAAACAGAAAAAGCTATACTCTCATTTTTTATACAATACAGAAAATAAAACTTACAAATTTACACATAAAAAGAAAATAATAAAGAAAGTAATAATGTCTTTTCTAATTTTTAATATATATATATTATTCTATCAATATATATATAATAATATATAATCATATAATAATACATAATAATTATATATATATTTTAATATTAATATAATAATAATATAATATAATATAATATAATAATACAATAATACTATTTATATAGTGTAAGAAAGGTTCAAAGTTATATACTTGATATACAAAACTCCGACGAAGGTTAACAGGCAAAACATTTAATATAGTACAGCACATGGATATGACGAGATACAAAGTACAAGGTAAAACAAGTTACATGTAGACAGATAAATACACATTCATGAATGGTACAAGATAACATATAAAAGCTACAGACATGAGACTAGGGATAGTCCATGCTGTGTTAATTCACTTACAGTAATGTAAGGGGGGCGAAGCCCCAACGAGAAGGGTTATACCAAAATCTACCCCATGTGTCTCATGGTTACTGGAACAGGAAAAGAGAGAGAAGGGTTTGAACCCGCCGCTTAAATACTATAGCCCCCTAGTGGGCACCAGCAAACTAAACCGGGCAGACAACTCTCCCAGGCAAAAACGAAACCAACGCTACAATAGTATGTATCTATATAATAATACAATAATACTATTTAATACACAATAATACTATAATAATAATAATAATAATAATAATATGATAATATATAATAATATATAATCATATAATAATATATAATAATTTTCAAAAAATTATATATGATGGAAAGCCAATATATATATATTATTCTATCAATTTTTATTAATAAAGAAAGTAATAATGTCTTTTCTAATTTTTGCTCTAAAACCTCAATTAAACATAATCACACATGAAGAACAAAGACGTATCATTAGAATTTCTGTACATATAATTGATACAATTAATATTTATAATGCATAATTATTCTAAACATTATAAAAAGCAAGTTGTACAAGAATGAAGGAAGATTATGTATCACAAATATTGCAATTTGTGAAAGGGGGCAAAATTCTGAATTGAAAACTTACAAATTATTTGTATTAGATAATAATACTTGATATACAAGGTGTGTCATAAAAGTGCCGAGTTTGAAGCTGTATTTACCAAGATAGAAATGAACAATAAATGGAACATTCATTTTTTTCAGAATACAGGGTGTGTCATAAAAGTATCGAGACTGAAGCTGTATTTATCAAGATAGAAATGAACAATGAATGGAACATTAATTTTTTTCAGAATACAAGGTGTGTCATAAAAGTGCCAAGATTGAAGCTGTATTTACCAAGATAGAAATGAACAATGAATGGAACGTTAATTTTTTTCAGAATACAAGGTGTGTCATAAAAGTGCCGAGATTGAAGCTGTATTTACCAAGATAGAAATGAACAATGAATGGAATGTTAAATTTTTTCAGAATAGGTGTGTCAAAAAGTACAAAAAATCTTGATACTGTTTTGATACACCTTGTAAAACTATGTGCAAATTATTTGTATTAAAAATATTTACTTGAAGCTATTACAACACAGGATTATTATTTATTATTATTCATTATTATTATTATTATTATTATTATTATTATTAGTTATTTGAAACCTTATCACTGCTTGAAATATTTGAAACTGTATAATTGTGTGCAAATTATAAATATTAGGTAATACTTGAAACCATATAATACTGTGAAAACAAATGAATATTATTATTACTAGCAACTATATTTACCCTCCGTAGGGTGCAAGTATTTAAGTATTAATGTAATACAAGATTAGATTAGATAGGTGAATGAAACTAAATAAGAATGCAGATAAAAAGATTTGAAACAGAGCGGGGTATAATCGAAAAATAGAACAACCGAAACTTACTCTTCCATCACTTCCATTTTTCAATGCTAAACTTTGCTAATTTAACTATTTAGTTAAAATAGGAAGTAGAGAATAAAATTACAGTTATTTCTTCTTAATGGATTTCTTTTAAGATTTATCCCAGATATTTTTGCTCATATTCATTAAGATAAAACCAAACAAATAAAAATCAATAATACTAAGCACATATTTATCAAAATCAAATTTTTAATATCAATATGCAAATTCGCGTTTCCATTCACGCTGTAAACTGTTATTTTGTTGTATATATAAATACAATTGCATGTTATTAGTATGTAGATATGGTCAATAGTATTAATAATGTAAAATAATTTTATTAGTAATTGAGGTTTAGATAAAAATAAAATCTTGGAGAATGTGACATAATAACTAAGGGAATTGTGACTTGAGTAGTAATATAGTTTTGGTTACAGACAGAAAAACACACAATCTCCATTATAATAATATCAAACAGGAAGAGTTATTTGAAACCCTATTATTGTTTGAAAGAAAGACTGACTTTGGTATTAAATAACCCAACAAGGGTTGACCACAGTTGACCTGTTAGTTTTCATCCATGGGTCAAATAGATCTTTTTTAAAATAATTCATATTTAATAGGACCATGTATAAAAAAAATAGAGAGAAAAAAAACTCTTAAGAAACAACTACACAAAAAATATAAACATGAACATATAATGAATGCAATTCCCTAACCACTAGGCATAAAATAACCCAAGATGAGTTTGTTGTATACCCTTTTCTTACTTCTATTCTTCTATTCTTCTTCTGACGTCTTTTCTATCTTACATCTCTTCTAGCGTCTGGACTTCTCTTGGTGGTCGGTCGCACTTAACTCATTTCTTCTTCTAGATCAGTCTTGTTACCAAGACATTCACCAACCACAAAACCGTGTTATTTTCTTAAGCTTTTATTTACTTAACTAAACATTTCATGTAACTAAATATCTGACTAACATAGTGCATGTATGCAGTGAGTTCCAGTTAAGGCAGGACATCTCTGCCTGACGTCTAAACTGAAACTGAGGACCCAACCAGATCCCACATGACTTCACGTATTTCGCGGGCTTTCTGTACTATTCCATGGAAAGTCCTGCCTGTGATATGAAAAGAGCCATCCCTTTAGAAATACAGGGGATTGACAATAATCTTATGCAACCGCATAGATTATGTAACAATGGGAGCTGCACAAGAATAATACATGCAATCTTGAACAAATTGTGGAAGCAACATATCACAAGAAAGCAGCTATATGGCCACCTGCCCCCTATCACACAAATCATCTGAGTAAGATAAACAAGACATGCTGGACACTGCTGGAGAAGTAAGGATGAACTCATAAGCGATCTCCTTCTATGGAAACCAGCACATGTACATGCTAGCGTGGGTTGTCCAGCAAAGACATACATAGAATAGATCTGTGCAGATACTGGATGTTGTGTGGAAGACCTTCTCGGGTCAATGAATGATAGGGATGGTTGGCAAGAGATTGTCATGGATATCTGCGCTGCTGGCGCAACATGATTATGATAATTTATGTTCCTGACATTAGTACATTATTCTATACTAGTATATATATATAATGAACGCAATTCCCTAACCACTAGGCATAAAATAACCCTAGATGAGTTGACATAACGTTAAAATCAGTTAACCAACCAACCAACCAACCAACCAACCAACCATATGGGTGATGTATAGGATTTAGTTTTGGGTTTAAATAGTTGAGTATTACCCACTGGTATCAATGTGTAGTGAGAGGTGAAATGAATTACCATGTGAGGATAAGTGGAATAAACAGTACTGCCCAGTACAGAAATTGAACTGACAACCTCCAGGTTAAGAGTAGTGTCTTTTAGTAAGCATCCTGTCACCTCTGTTGGTTGGAATGGTTCTACCAGTGAGAAGAGATAAAAGCCTCGGCAGTTTATGTCAAGACAGAATCAATTTTTTTTAAGCTTAGAGAACCTTTCCAGTTGGGGGAGAAACCCTTTGGAATGTGGTATTGTTCTCTGTTTTGTCACGGCATTTACCCTGAGTCAATTGAGCCAGCTCCATCCAACAAATTCACCTCTGAATGAAAGGAGTAACAAGGGAATTGGAAATTCACAAGCAATCTCCAAACCCCACATGCATATCCCAGTCAAGGGAAGGAAATGTATATATATATATATGTATATATATATATATATATATATATATGTATATATCACGCACAAGATGGTCTTCCTATCTATAGCTCTGCTGATGAGGCCTAATAGGCCGAAATGTACATACAGAGATTGATTTTTCTCGATTTGTTTAGCCGTACATTTAAATAGGTATGCCTGCCTAACTAATTAATTATTAATTAATTAACTTTCAAAAATTAGGTACGACTTCAATTAAGCACATATTCTCCCAAAAATTGTCATATCATAAACACATTGCTGTGTATTTACTTCTCATATATATATATATATATATATATATATATATATATATAATATATAATGAATAGTGAATGAAAAAATGAGAAAAGTATTTGCATGGAAAGGTGCTCAATGCTAATAAAGCAGAGCAGTTTTATAATTAATGTTGATATTATGATTTCACACTCATAACTTCAAGTTTCTTGGTAGTCCAATCATCATGAGAAGTGGTTGAGATGTAAAAACCAGTCGTGAAATATATATATATATATATATATATACCGCAGATTTTCCATAGATGCAGTTACAAGTACACCAAAAGCCATTGGTTCCTGACAATAATGTAGACACCCTTTAGATTTTCACCAGAGCCTCTTTGGCCAGGTTGTGGTCCTAATACCAATGGGTGCCAGACCTGTCCAGCTTGGGTGACCCTACCTTACAAGTTCCCGAAGGTATGGCACTGACACTACCAAGTTTACACAGCCCTGTTGTGATGAGGAGGCGTTGGATTTTAGAAATAATGTGCTAGATGGCTGTTAAGCAAAGAACTTCCTCTGCCCTTTTACATGTCTTGTTTTTGGTTCTGCAGGGTGTCTAGCCACCCTCCTCACCAGTCAAAATCTGTGGGGTTACCAGTTTCATTGCCAATGATCCGACTATGGGTAATTTATGAGGAAGTGCGTCCCGGTCTCCTACCTCAGAAATTGCTACCCGGTGACTATTAAAATAACGTCCCCAGCTATGTCGTCTCGGTGGTGTTACTTGAAAAAAAACCAACTTAGGGTGTTAAATGTATTTTAGAGCGGGGGGGGGGCTTCTCTTTTTTATATGAACAAATGGAGATGGGTGGATAGATTTATATAAACAAAGTAAAAAATGAACAAATTGAGGTAGATAGATAGATAGATAGATATCCATCTTCATATCTAAACAAGAATTACAACAAATTTCTATAAATAAACAAGAATTTACGACAAATTTCTATAAATAAATTTCTAAACAAATTACGATAAATAAATAAGAATTACGACAAAAAAAGAGAAGCCCCCAAAAATACATTTAACACCCTAAGTTGGTTGTTTTCTTTCAAGTAACACCACCGAGACGACATAGCTGGGGACATTATTTTAATAGTCACCGGGTAGCAATTTCTGAGGCAGGAGACCGGGACGCACTTCCTCATAAATTACCCGACTATGAAACAGGTAGTACCTGTAGCACATTGAACGACCTGATTGCTGTAATTTTTTTGAAAGCTTTTGTTGTCTGACTTTTTGCAGTTGGGAAACGGATTACACAGATCAGTTTATCTTCCATCACAATGATCAGTTTTTGAGTTTAGGGAAAAGCTATGGTTTTGAATGCAGATTTTCTAGGTAGGCAGCCACTTCTTATTTTAAAATATTTCTTCAGCCCAAACTAACTTAACCTGTATTTGGCCTTGTGTCAGACATGGCTGAGCTTTGTAAATATCTACAACATAAGCAAAACTTGATATAAAGAATGTCTATGGATCTCTTCACACATTTCATGCGGCATTTTTCACCAAAGTTTGAGTTAATAGATTGTCTTCTTTAATTATAAGATAGAAATCTTACATGCTACATCCTTTTCTGTGATGTGATTCATGTCTATGTTATTAAATAGCTTCACAGGGAAGGGAGACATGCACACACACGCATGCACACAAGCACACACACTTAGATACACAGACACAGACATACACACATGCACACACACATGCATGCATACATGCACACACATGCATGCATGCACACATACACACACATGCACACACATGCACACAGACACACAGAGATTATGTGTGACTTGAAAGGAAGTGAAAATTCATATCATTTTATTGCTGACCCATCTATTTTTTCATATTCCAATTGCCTCCCCACCCCCGCCCCAGAAAAGCTGTTTTGTAATTTTCTTTTGACAATGAAAAGAATTTCTCTTCATAGAAAAGATATGTTCTTTTGTACTATAAAAGAACAGGGCATCAGTGTGTGTGTGTGTGTGTGTGTGTGTGTGTGTGTGAATTTGTACCTGTCCTTTCTTAATTAATTTCTCTCCATTTATCTATTTTCTCAGGTACAATGCATGTGTGTGTATGTGTGTGTGTGTGTGTGTGTGTGTGTGTGTGTGTGAATTTGTACCTGTCCTTTCTTAATTAATTTCTCTCCATTTATCTATTTTCTCAGGTACAATGCATGTGTGTACCTCTGTGTGTGTGTATGTGTGTGTGTGTGTGTGTGTGTGTGTGTGTGTGTGTGTGTGTGTGTGTGAATTGTACCTGTCCTTTCTTAATTAATTTCTCTCCATTTATCTATTTTCTCAGGTACAATGCATGTGTGTACCTCTGTGTGTGTGTGTGTGTGTGTGTGTGTGTGTGTGTGTGTGTGTGTGTGTGTGAATTTGTACCTGTCCTTTCTTAATTAATTTCTCTCCACTTATTTATTTTCCCAGGTACAATGCATGTGTGTACCTCTGTGTGTGTGTGTGTGTTGTGTGTGTGTGTGTGTGTGTGTGTGTGCATTTATGGCTACCGGCAAAAAAAACAAAAAAACACTCACCAGGCAGTGTAAAAGTTCATTTTTTAAAGATATTGCCTGAGAGGGTGGGAGTTTGTTTGTTTTACGACAGACTACAATGTTTTTATTTCTAAATACACCACATTTTACATAATTCTACAAAATTTTATCAAAATTGAACAAATATTTTAATTTTTGTGAAGATAAAAAATACTTTTTAAAATTTTTTATCAAAATCCAAAATCCAAGTTAAACAGTGATAAGCCTGTTCAATATGGGTGAGCATTTAAGCAACAGCAGGTACTGTAAGCAACCTGATATCAAAATGATATAATTTGGCATTAAATGACCATAAAAGGGTTGAGATGCCGTAAAACAAAATAACCAACCAATCATTTCTTTAGTTATTGAATTTAGAACAAAGATATGATATAATGTGTAAGAAAAAGATTAAATATGTTAAAAACTTTTTGGTAAAATCAGCAAAAAATAGGAAATGAAAAAGCAAAACTTTAAGTTTAACAACCTCAAAATTGCTTATTTTTTGCATAATTTTTAGCAGAGTTTTGAGCATAGTATTTTAATATATTTAAAAAACTATTTTTTAATATCTTTTTATACATTTTTTATATTTAAAAAACTATTTTTTAATATCTTTTATATATTTTATATTTAAAAACTATTTTTTAATATCTTTTATATATTTTTTATATTTAAAAAAATATTTTTAATATCTTTTTATATATTTTTTTATATTTAAAAAATATTTTTCAATATTTTTTATATATTTTTTATATTTTAAAAAATATTTTTAATATCTTTTTATATATTTTTTTATATTTAAAAATATTTTGTAATATCTTTTTATATATTTTTTATATTTAAAAAAATATTTTTAGCATATTTCTTAGCATATATTTTTTGTATATTTTTAATTCCTTTATTATAGACAAACACAGATATATTAGTAAATATATAAATGATTGTTTTATCTGATTGGAGAAATTACAAAAATGTGTTTGTTAATCTAATTTGAAACAATTTGAACACCAACATTTCTTTATATAAAATATGACATCAGCTACAGAGTTGAAATTTGGTTTATAGATACATCTTGATAAAGCTCACAAAGTGTGATATAGGTGGGGGCAGCACCAGTGATCACAGTGCAGTCCAAGAAGAGCATCATAATAAGTAATTAAGAGTTAGCTCCCCTATTTTATGATTACCTCCCCTTTGGAGAACTCTCTAATGATTACTAGAGTATATAAGCTCTCAGTAAGTGTACCAATTATTCTAAATAGAATAAATTTTTCCAAAATCTATGCATTATAAGCATACATACAGTGTACTCTTAACAGAAATAAAGATAAGACTAATAAGACTGCAGCTATAGCTGTTATAAAGGAAAGATACACAAGGTGAATATAGCTTGTATATTCGGGTTAATAACTTTTACTGGTGAAATACATGAAATGTAAGTTAAGTGTTCAAAGTGTTTGTGTAATAGTTTGTAAAGTTCATAGTAAAGTTGCCAAAGACGTTTGCTCGGCAGGAAATATTATATAATGTATGAGACAAGGGTTACTTAGCTCTGGTGGAATTGTATTCTGTAATTGTTTCTTGTTGCAGTAGTCTGTTGAGTTGTCAGGTCTTACATCCCTGTGGGTGCCTAGACTGATGATGCTGACCTTAATTCGGCCACTGCAAAAACTGTTCTGACCTCAGTGCCTGCGGATTCTGTTCTGCTGATTTTTAGGGCTCTACCCCCTGGCGTCTGCTTCCAGGAACTGATTAAGGGGCAGATAACCCAAATTTTAGATACTTTATCCAGTTTTATTCAAATCACTAGAACCAATTTCAGAGGATTCAAACTGTTTAATGCTTGGTGTTTGTGACTTTGATATACTATATTTGTGGTCGGTCTGTCTGTCTATCTGTCTGTGGATACAATTCCAAACAAAACCCTGTACCAACATCAAACTAAACTTTTCTAGGGTAGACTTTTGTGAGGAATCCAGTGGTGGTATTTATATGTATCTCTGAATTCAATTGGGGTCACTAAAGACTAAATTTCGGGCTGAGGTATGAGAAAATAGGAAAAGAATGAATTGGCCCAGAGGAATTTATAAGTCAAATTGAAAAATAAAGGAATCATATATATTTACGTGAAATAATCCTTTGAATAAAGGTTTTTAAAAAGCGAAAATACTTTTAATGAACTTGTAGTGAATTTGTGTCTCTATCTGTCTATCTGGGAATTAAAAACAAATCCCTATACCAAGATTGGACCATATGACCTTTAGGCACCCCTTTTTGATCTCGATTCAGAAGGACATGTTTTTCATTTACACCATCAATATCCGATTTTTAGAGATTTTTAAAAAATTATAAAACTAACCCCTAACCCTAACCCCTTAACCTAACCCCTAACAAACAACCAGATATTGGCGGTGTAAATGAAAAACATGTCCTTCTGAATCGAGATCAAAAAGGGGTGCCTAAAGGTCATATGGTCCCCAAGATCAAACAAAACCTTTCAAGAGTAGAATTTTTACAAAGAATCCAGTGGAGGTATTTGATAAAGATAGGCTATATGTACCAAGAAAAGAAGGTGGAAGAGGTCTTGCCAACATAGAGGACTGTGTCAAGGCCACAATCCAAGGACTCAAAGAATACACAAAAAAGAGCAAAGAAAGATTACTCATGGCAGCCAACAACAACAGATGTAATATATGGACAAACAGGAAAACAACAAAAACTAGAAAACAAAAATGGGAAGAAAAACTATTATATAGGCACTTCAAACGACAAATCGGAGAGGTTGCACATAAAAAGATTTGGACATGGTTAAGAAGAGGAAACCTCAAGAGAGAAACTGAATCACTAATAATTGCTGCACAAAATAATGCCTTAAGAACAAATTATATCAAAGCAAAAGTGACCAAAAAAAACAAAAAAAACAGAACCCACAAATTTTGTAATAAAACTGTTAATTTAAATTCTTTCTTTTTCTTTCCGAAAATACAGTCAATTTGGTGCTTAAAATATTAAACTTTGAGGAATGATTGTACAAAGATTGAAGTTTAAGTCCAATAAGTTTCTTGAAATTTTATCAACAATGATAAGATTGAATAAAATTTATTTGGGTTCTGTTTTTTGGGGTTCCACTGTATTTACCCTAGGGTTCATTTGGGATCACATTTGGGACCAAATTAGCTGCTGTGGTATGAGAAAATAGGAAAAAAATAAATATGTAAAATTTAAAAGTGTATATCTAAATTTAGTCAGATACTATATAACCCGGGCGAGGCTGGCAAAATATAGCTAGTTAATTATAAAATTCAGTAATGTTCTTCATAAACAACCAACACTTCTTATATTCTGCAAGTCACCCACCATCTACACATAAAATTTCACCATGTGTCCTGATGAAGGTAGCAAAAACCAAAACGTTAAAACGTCGACATTACCATCAAGAATAAGCTCATTTTTTGGAATACTTTGTGTTTTTCTTTTTCTACATTCTCAACTGGAATGACTTGGGATTAGTTGCCTAATTTTTTTTCTTTGTTTTTTAAGATCACAAATTAGGACTGAGCCTATTCTAGTAGTGACCACCCCTAGTGGAGTTTAACAGGTTTGAATTCAGAGTTTTTCTTCTCCTAGACTGGTTTCCTAACCAAGGTTAAAGAGTCCAGTCTGCCCTACTATTTTACCCATAGCTGGAGGGGGAGTAGTTGGATTCATACCTTTCTTAATGGTATTAGCGCTAAGTGAACTGTAGTTTTGTCCAGGATTTGAACTTGGATTGATGAGTTCATTTCCTACGACTCTAACCATTATACAACGCGTGGTGCCAAAGATGGTAAACTGTCCTAATAATGTGCATCTGTGGCAGCAGAAAGGTTTGCCATGATATCAATTGCCAATGTCATCAACCCATGCAGCAACTACACTCTACTTTAAAACAGAGAAACGACTTCTTGTCTACAGAATAAACATTGTGTAATCAAAAGAGTTAATGCATCGTGCTGGTCATTACCTATTGCAATATTCTGTTACCATTTGATCAATGAGTTGGAACAGTAGCAGAAAAAAAATGGTTATTTCCTATAACTCCAACATAAACGAAGGGGAACCTCACTTGACTGATAAATTATTTATTTATTTATTGATCTACTAGGAAAAAAGAAGACGGGGTTAGGGTTAGGGTTAGGGTTAGGGGTTAGGGTTAGGGTTAAGGGTTAGTTTAATGGGGAAAATAAATAAATAATTTATCAGTCAAGAGTGGTTCCCCTTTGTTTATGTTAGACTTATAGGAAATAAACAAAAAAAGGGCTTATCTATCTATATCTATACATATATAAAGGGCAGTAGTGTGTATGTATGTATGTATGTATATGTCCAGCTTTTTTTTTTTGAATTGGACAATTCAAAGTGTAAAGACGTTGATTTTCGGACATTCACAAGGAAAATATTCTATCAGCGACATTAACGAAATCTATTTTGAATTGGACAATTCAAAGTGTAAAGTCACAGTCAGGTGACATATGGCGCTACTGGTACTATGTAACTCTGTACTACCTGTCTCATAGTCGGGTTATCGGCGACTAAACCGGTTACCCCACCAAGCCTATCTGGTGAGGAGGATGGCTAGACATCCAGCAGGATGAAAAACAAAACCTGTCAAAGGGCGGATGAAGCCTTTCGCTCAACGGCCATCTAGCAAATAACATATGCAGGGACGTAGAAATATTTGGATTGGTATCCAGGCGCGTAGCTAAACCACAGAGAGATACATTTCTCAGCCTTGCCAAGGCAAGTGTCTAGGAGAAGGAAAACTCCAAAATTTAACCTGTGGCGGCTACTGCAGCCAATGATGTTGACTTGTTCTTTTTGGTTCAATGTGGCAGTCATTTAGAGAGTGGGATTGGTTCTGTGCAAAGCCTTTCCTCACTTAAAAAAGCTTCAGGCATAGCCATTGCTTGATATGCAATACATGTCTTGTCCTTTATGTGTACTAAGGCTGGCTGTAGCCTAAAATGGCAAAAACATGAATTTTATTTACAGCATGAGCAGTTGAAATGAGATATTCGCAAGAATAAAAAAGTAGACAACCAAGGGCTTCAAATCAGTCTACTATGTGTGGAAGGCTATGTATGAACAAGGCTGGCATGATCAGTCACCAATCTGTGCATTGGCAGGATGGACTAATAAAATACCCTTTGCTCCCTGGAATTACCTGTAAATGTGGGAAGATGTGCAAGACTTTGGCAGGACTAAAGAGCCACTTTCGTGCACTCATTGTTGAACTTTTTGAAGCTCACCATTATATTCTTTGAACTGTTGAACATATATAATATGATAAATATATTTAAAAAATTATATACAAGTTGTGTAGAAGCGAAGATTTGTATAATTTATATTTAGTCAATATTTGATTGTTTTGTTTGTTTTTTTTTTTTTTTTTTTTAGATATCAGATCTTGGTTTTAGTTCTGTGCTGATGTATACATAAGTATAGAAGTGTGTGTGTGTGTGTGCGTGTGCGCGTGTGTGTGCATGTGTGTGTGCGTGTGTGTGTGTGTGTGTGTGTGCATGTGTGTGTGTGTGTGCGCGCACACGTGTGTGTGTGTGTTTGTTTGTTTAATTAATAAAAGAAAATACTTAAGAAAATAATTATAAATTGGATGGGTCACATATTTCAATTCAACATTTTTTTCTTCTTCTTCTCAGGTGTAGCAACTTGAGTGTCTTTTTCATTATTATATACCATTTTTTTTTTAAACTCTATAGTGGCAATTATCCTCTACTATATTATCTCAGTAATTAGTCCCCACTTAAGTTGATTGTCTCAGTCTGTTGTTCTTCTCTCTCTCTCTCTCTCTCTCTCTCTCTCTCTCTCTCTCTCTCTCTCTCTCTCTCTCTCTCTCTCTCTCTCTCTCGTCTATTTAATAATCTTTTCCACATTTCTTTGTGGTGACTCTAGCAACTACTTATCTTTTACTTAGAGAAGCCTTTTGCTTTATCATTTATTAAAAGCCTCTAGCTGTCTACTTGACTGAGTTATCTCCCCTTGATAAATCTTTGACCTCATTTTCATTCAATCATTTCCTTTTTTTAAAATTTTTTTTATTATCCATTGTTTCGAAGGGTTTCTTACTATTTTTCTATTTTATCAAGATTTCTTTTTTGTATCTTCAATTTATTTTTATTTGTTTTGAATGTTCTTTTTAATGCACTGTTTATATTCACCGAATAAAATGAATACTAAGTTTGTTTGTTTTTTGTTTTCAATAGTTTTTGTACCTATTGTTCAGTGACATTAAGTCTATGTACAAGGTGTGTCAAAAAAGTATTGAGATTTTTTGTACTTTTTTGATACACCTTGTATTCTGAAAAAAAACCCAAAAAACAACGTTCTCTTCATTCGTCATTTGTATCTTGGTAAATACAGCTTTAAACTTAGTACTTTTTTGACATACCTTGTATTCTGAAAAAAATTAACATTCCATTCATATTTTTTTCCAGAATACAAGATGTGTGAAAAAGTACAAAAAATCTTGATACTTTTTTGACACACCTTGTATATAATAATAGGTTTATAAAATGTACATCATTATAATATTTAATGATGATGATGATGATGAGGAGGAGGAGGAGGAGGAGACAAAAGCATGCAATAAATTTGGAAAGGGAATATCAAGGTGTTAGCTCAGTCGGTAGAGTGTCTGCGTAGGAACCACAAAGTTCCTGGTTCGATACCGGCCCGCACATAAGTAGCCCAGGGATCTATGAAGTAAAGTGAAGAGCTGATGGTAGGTGTGGTGCCCCACCTCAGATGCTAAACAATCTCCTTGGTCTAGTGCTAGTGAAAAGGGGATAGACTCCCTCACAAATTGATACCAATATTAGGCCACCCCGACAACTTTACTTACTTTTTATAAAGGAGTATTTTTATACTTTAATCAACTGTATTTTTTCTAAGCTTATGTAAAACGAACTCATAGGCAGGCTAAAGAGACAATTCTTCCAAGCCGTTGTCGTATCAGTATGGTAACCAGTCAAGGAGAACAAAAACTCTGAATTCAAACCTGTTAACTCTGCTTAACTCTTTGCCTACTTTAAGCCACTCACAGTGGCTCTCTCACCACAGCAATCCTACCGTTACTTTTGATCTGGTTTTGTTTTACTTTATTGCAGTCATCTTTTGAGTTTTTGCAACAAGAAACAAAACTTCCCAAATAGAATTAGCAAATGCTGTACTAAGATAAGATTAATGGATATATATATATATATATATATATATATATATATATATATATATATATATCCATCTATATAGGTCATTAAAGTTACTTTCAAGTTTAATGTACAAAATGTAGAAGACTTTAACTATATTTTTGTTGTAGAGTAGCTAACACCCCTTCAGCACTCTACCAGATGGACTGGCTCATAGCCATGAAATAGCCTACAATTAAAGGAGATTAACTTGCTGAATAATATTCAGACTGACTTTGCTGCGTCGGCTATACCAAACTGACCTTCCTCTTTTAGTGTGAGTTTGTCTTGTTAATTGTTTGTACTTATTTGTTCTGTGTTTGTATGTATCCATTTAGCACCGGATGCTGGTGCTTAATAAATGTGTTAAGCACACCATTCTTCTGTGTATCTTTCCACCTTGCAATACAACAATATTGTAGCCAAGACTTTGAATTATTACATGATTATTTTAATATCTAATATCAATGTTCAGTAGAAGGTACGTGTAATATAGTTGTCACGAAACAGATTCATTGTAAAATGACTTTTTGGCTTTAGTTAAAAACATGTCTGCAGTCTGTGGAGTGGCCTATTATTGGTATCAACCAAACAGCGAGGGAGTCTACCTCCTCTTTGCTAGTGCAAGACCAGGGAGATTGTTTTTGCTGAAGTAGAGCGCCATACCTACCGTTAGCTTCCAGATGGTTTACCATACAGTTCAGATTACATAAGCTGTGCAAAGAGAAATGACCTTATTAACCCTTTCATCACTTATGATAAATCCATTTGATGGTGACTGATCCATGATAGGATTCATCCAAATATACAGGTACACATATGTCACCAGGAATTGACCTGCTACTTAGTTGATATAATCCGAAAGGTCATCTGGATTTAAAAGACTCTAATCCGATCATCTTCGGAAAGGTCATCTTCAATCCTAAAAGCGATTTGAATTTTTTTTGTCTGTGTGTGTGTGTTGTGTTTGTATGTGTGTGTGTGTGTGTGTGTGTGTGTTTGTGTGTTTAAGTTGGAGGTGCGTGGTGTAATGGTTAGTGTCGTAGGAAATGGACTCATCGACCCGGGTTCAAATCCTGGACGAAGCTACAGTTCACAGTGCTAATAACCTTGGGAAAGGTATGAATCCAACTACTATCCCTCCAGTTATGGGTAAATAGTAGGACAGACTGGGCTCTTTAACCTTGGTTAGGCAACCAGTCTAGGAGAAGAAAAACTCTGAATTCAAACCTGTTAAACCCACTTGGGGTGTTCACTACTAGAATCTCAGTCCTAATTAGTGATCTATTTTCACTACTACCACTGTTTGGGGCTACCAAACAAATCCAGGAGAAGTAAATGTCTCTATCAGTCAATTCCCTTACTCTACCCAAAAACCTTATCAAAGTTGTCTCTATAATTGGCCATATTTAGCAATAGCAAAATCTTATATTTTTCCCAAAAAATAAATTCACACTTTATCTTTGAAGCGGGATATCATATTATATTAAATATATTTATAGACATACTAGTGGGACCTGTGGATATACCACAGTATGATAATTTAATTATCACAACATTTGATATGTTTACTTAAGAGCTATTTCATAATAGTTCAATTTGTAAAAAGTATAACAATCTTTATTTAATTTTCTCCACTCTTTTTCTTTTTTTCTGCTTCTCATCTTTTCATTATGTTTGATTGAATCAGATAAGTATTATCGCTTCTCACACTCACCCCCTTCTTTTTATCTTTTCCCTACTCTCTTTCCTTTCTTTTCTTTCTTATTATATTTTTTCTGTGTAGCATGTCTGTTTTCTTCCATTCCTTTCTTATAATAAAAACAGAATGGTCCATTATTTAACTGAGGTGACAACACTCATAAGAAATAAGAATTCAGTGAATAAGCAACACCAGATAATCAGGATTTATATTTATGTATTTCATCTTGGAAGATTTGGATAGTCTCATTTTCAACTATAAGGTGTTGCAAGATAATGATGGTCGTACTTTTAAGGAACACTAGTATCAATATATACATGTTGAATTATTAGTGGAGTGCTCGTAGTGTAACGGTTATCATTGTAAGAAAAGTTCAAATCCTGGATGAGACTGGCTGCATTTCCCACAACGCTAATATCCTTGGTCAAAGGTGACAGTAACATAGAATAATAATTAACACAGCTTAACACCTCTACCCCAGCTATGGTTAGTAGAATGAGAACCGGATACGCCCATGGATTGAATAAAAGGTTGGGTTCAAAGTTCTGTGATGGCTCCCAATTACGACAAGAAGGTTCCAGAGTTTGAAAAGAAGATTCCTGAGTTCGAGAAGGCTCCTGAATCCAATGAAATACCTGAAGAATGCAGGAGGGCACATCGGCCGAAACATTACACAGATAACAATAAAGATGAGGACAATAGTCCAAATAATCCAAATAATACTAATATCCTTGGAATCCAACTATTCTTCCTCCAGTTATGGGTAAATAGTAGGGCAGACTGGGCTCTTTAACATATATATATACATTTTGGAGAATGTTTCTAATCAGATATTTTGGTGCCACCACCACTGCTGCTGCTGCTGCTGCTGCCAATTCTACCTCTGTATTGTCTGCTGAAGAAATAATTATTAATTCAATCTTAAGAAAATATATTTCCCTCTGTTGATATGTATCCGTTGTAAGAATTCCTTAATCCATTCACTGTCGGCTGGGGCATTAGAATGCACTGACTGCACCTCTGCAGAGGGATAAGACTCCCCCAAATGGGGCCACCTGTTGGCCATGGGTGGCAACCCGTGATGCTTAAGGATGGAACCCAGTGGCTGAGCAGCCCATGACTTGCAATACTCCATCTTGGCCCTTTCTTGGACTAGATGGGCGTCGGAGAGGCCCCCTCCGATCAATCGGCTGGTCATGTCAAGCCCTAGCACTTATATGATTGCCCCAATCTTATTGCCCTTATGGCAAACCCCAACCCTTTCCATCATATGGGTGCTAGAAGGCAGTGGCTGAGGGTCTACATGTCCTTGGAATGACGTTAAATTCTATCTGATGGTGAGGTTTCAGTTTCTGGAGGTTTGGGGAATGTGGAGCACCCCTTCATCACCATTGCTCCCAGGTCCACTCTGACCGGGAGTGGTAGTACCTGTTAGGCTCCCATCTATGGGTTAAATAGAAAAACATGAGTTTATAAAAAAAATTGAGTATCCATTAAAAATGAATTTATTTCAAAATTTTATAGGCATTAAATGACCCACTGAGGTTGATATGCCATAAAACAAAACAAACAAACCAAACTTAATCCATTCATTGGTGAATGGCACAATTATCCAAACTGAATCCAATTCTTGAAATGGAAATTCCATCTGATCCAAAGAATCAATTGACTGCAGAGCACCAATAACTGCTTAATTGATGTCAGCAGGCAAATACCGTTTCAAGGGAAGAATCAAAATAACTCAACAGATAAATGAATCAAGTATCAGATTTAGTATGGTTTATTTTAGCGACATCTTAACAAACGTGAACACAATGAAGTGACTTGATAAGATTTTGACTTAGGAACTATTCAAGTCAGTACTGTTGGTTTGAACAACAGCAACTGGCTAAGCACTACTGAAGCAGTGTCAAGGCAGTTGGTATTTATGGAAATCAAGAATAGTCCATTCAATTATTTGGGTGATTCCATTCCTTGAGTTCTGATTGGCTGCTTGGTTTCTATGATGTTGTGGAGTTTCATAAATACCCTGTCATCTTGCAGTAGGGTTGCAGCAAGATAGGTTCCTATTCAGTTATGACTACTTGTTGCCGTGTCTTACCAATTCGATGGTAATTGGAACTTAGCTTGATTATTCTACAGGAATGAATTTCATTACAACTTATACAGCTTATTACAGCTTGTTTTCATTTCCTATAGTGCCAATGCCCTTAGGAAAGGTATGAATCCAACTACTCCAGCTGTTATATACTTTTAATCATCTTTGGTATCTTATATAGCTGGGAGTTCTTCTTCTAGCATCTGAAACTTTCATTTGGAGATTTCGTGTCTGGTCTTCCATTAGGGATTTCTCGTCTATCAGAAGCCCTGGGTCATTAGTAGTTTTTGGAAAAATAACCCAAGACTTAGATTTTCTTTATATCATATTTTATTTAGAAATCCCCATCCAGACTAACTGCGCAGAGTGGAGTATGGGAGCACGCTGATCACGACTTGCTATCTCCGTGGCTTGCCCAGTACTGATTTAACTAACTCTTTCAAATCAAAACCAGAAGAAGCCATTGTTTCTCATTTCTCTACTAATTCTCACGGTATCTACCGGAAAAGGGGTTAACACAAGATTAACATATGCCAATCAATCTTCTATGATATCGTCACATACTCCCACTCAAAAAACTGCTAGCCGTAATTTCTAACAGCCATTTTGATTTCTACACTAACCCTACATAATTGTTAGTACCTTAATAATTATGTAACACAGCTATGGGTAATAGGCAGACTGGGCTCTTTAACCATTCACATTCTCGACCACAGATGTTGCATATGAAAACCTGCTGCTTTGCTGCTTGCTTCTGCTGCTTTGTGTTGCGCAGGGTGACTTGACATAAAGAGTCTGTTAAATATACTAAGCAAATAACAGGCAATGTAAAAATAGATTTTTTATTGCCTGAGGGGTGGGAGTAAAAAATTCAAAGCGAGTTTGTACCCTAAGTAAGTAACATCATCAAATTCAAATTAAAAAAATAAAAACAATTTGAAATGTAAACTTTAAATATGTTATATATATAGATATATAATACAGTCATGTATTAATTAAAACTTGTTTCAATGATGACTGATGTTGCATGTTCAAATTTTGAGTATATTTATTCTATGTTATGATGATTTTGGTAATGTGACGTAAGCATGACGTAGTTTTTGTTACAGAAAAAAAGAAGCGAATCTCCATTATTAATAGATATTAATTAAATACAATATTGCGGTTCACAGATACAACAAATTTATGAAGACAACTATGTCGTCGATTCCATAGCTTGTCCAAAATTGATGACCTCGATATGACATGCTGTTTAAATCAATATCAATCATTTCCAGAAATCCCAGAGGATTCTTTTTTGTTTGGGGTGTGGGTGTGGGGGAAGAACTTTATTATTTTCTACCAAGATCTTCATGTCTGGCTGTTTATATATGTGACAAAAAGTGTATGAATATGTGTCTCTCTCTCTCTCTCTCTCTCTCTCTCTCTCTCTCTCTCTTACATACATTATATATATATATATATATATATATATATATAATAAAGTCGTCGGGGTGGCCTAAAGTCGGTATCACCCAATCAGCAAGGGGGTCTATCCCCTTTTCACTAGCATTAGACCAAGGAGATTGTTTTTGCGTCACACCTACCATCAACTCCTTACTTTACCGCACAGATCCCTGTGCTACTCATATGCTGAGTGGGTAGGGCCAGTATCGAACTAGGAACCTTTTGGTTTCTAGCGAAACGCTCTACCGACTGAGCTAACCCAGCCCTTATATATATATTTATATATATATATATATATAGTCTAGTGGACTTACCCCACCCCACCCCACCCAAAAATCTGACATGAATGTACTGTTGGTTATCTGATACACAAATGCAAAATATTCTGTACTTTTAATCTCATTTCATTTTTCAGGAACACCGACAGTAGTAAGATTGGGGTATTTACTACACACAAATCCCCAAATGGGTTAGCAGGGGCTCTTTAGTCTTGGTCGGCAACCCATCTAAGTCCAGGAAAAGTCCGACACAAAACCTCTGCTGCCTTTCAAGGAAAGGCTAGGGGAGTAAACCCTGAAAACAAATCAGGAGCCAGAGCCCCTAAAGGTGGTGTGATGCTGAAATCCAGTGTTACCCATCAACTCCAGCGACACTACCGTTGCCAAACTGCATTGGTTCCTTACCTTTCCTTTGGATCACAGCGGCAGTGTGGAGAAGGGGGATTTACTGCATGGACAACAGCTCATCCTTTGTATGAACCCACCCAGACTATGTAGTTAAAAAAAACTTTGACACTACTCCATTGTGTCTCGTGGACGGAAGGATGCCAACAATATATATATATATATATATATATATATATATATATATATATATACTAAACAAAACGTGATCGGTTGGGTCACCCAAGTAAAGTTTGCAAAACAAATGAAATTTTTGAAAAAATAAATATGGCAGGACAAAATATTAAAATCATTTTGTAAGCTTTCTAAGAAAGGGAATGTTTGACCTAATTTAAACTACGGGTTGCTTCTTGGGAAATTTAAAATAGAAATGCATTTCAAATTCTCCTCTCTCTCTCTCTCTCTCTCTCTCTCCTCTCCCAGAGAGACTAACATTATCTAACGAGGAGGTAATAAAGAGATACATAGGGGGAAGAAAGTGATAGGCAGAAAGTAAAGTAAGAGGTTGGTCAGTTTTTGACTTAATTGCAATTAGAACCAATTAAAACAGATTTTTTTTCCAAACATAATCCAATCCTAAAAGTAAGGAATAATTCAGTACAATTTTCGTGTAATATAACTAAACAGTAAAAAAGCCTTTAGGAGACAAAAGTTGATTCACTCAGATTTAGTATAATAATAGATAATAATAACTATGAATGGAATTATATAATAATAATAATAATAATAATAATAATAATAATAATAATAATAAGGGTTTGGAAAGTTTGGATATCAGAGGAAGGATTGAAACCATTCAGAACACTGCACTGCTGCAATCTGCCAGAATACTCAGAAGAGTCCTGGAGACCTGAGGAGACTTGCTGTCACTCAGACTCCAGTGAAAGACCATCAGCTAACACTGATGTGAAAACTCAAAAGGAATAATAATAATAATAAGAAGAAGAAGAAGTCAGCTAGAATACCCAGAAGAGTCCTGGAGACCTGAGGAGACTTGTTTTCACTCAGACTCCAGCGAAAGACCATCAGCTAATGCTAAAACTCAGAGGAGTGAACATAATAATAATAATAATAATAATAATAATCAGAAGAAGAAGAAGAAGAAGAAGAAGAAGAAGAAGAAGAAATCTGCTTCAACATTGCTAAACACATATTCGGTATTTAAAACTTGGAGCTGAAGCTTTTGCATATATATTACGTTTCTTTTCTATACCGCATCCTGTCGCACAATTTCCTGTGCAATAACTTCAACTCTCCCCTTTCACCGCGCCCCCTTTCACCACACCCCCTTTCACCACACCCACTTTCACCACACCTTTCTCTTTTTATTATTTTTTTTGGTTTCACTAAGATGAAAGCAATGGTCTGGAAGAACTTTTCAACTTAAGCCTATAACCTTCAATCATCCACCACTATTTGATTCAACCACCCATCGATAATACAATTTCCAACACCAGGGCCATCTGCTACTGCCCAAAGAAAATCTTTTATCAACCAGAGATAGATTAATATATCTATACTTACATAAAGGGCAGTTGGTATGTATGTATGTATGTATGTATGTCCGGAGGAAAGTACAAAAATAAAACAATTAATGACAAAGTAAATATATATATACACATTAAATATCACCGGTCCTTGCTTTTTTTGCAAAAATTAGGATGATTTTATTTATATTCAAAGATATTTTGAAATTAAAATATACATAGAAATAGCATTGAAATTCTACATGAAAATGTCTAGTATTTGTAAATCTCAAAAGTAAACAAATCAATACACCAGGTATGTTACCCTCCTCCCTATATCCATGTGATGCTGGGTATCCACTTCTAGTCATAGAATAAAGATGAAATACTATTGAAGATGTTGATGACATCCAACCACATCTTAAAGATGTATTTTGCAAAACAAAAACAAAAAACAAAAAAATCAGCAAGGAAAAATAAATTGTTTGTGTGAGAATTGTTCCCTAAATTTAAAAAAAAAGAAAATTAAATTTTCCAATTGGACACATAGCATAGTGGATAAAGGCGTGGATTCAGACATTTCTAAATGACGGTTATCTCTAGGCTGCAGGTTCAATCCTGGGCAAGGGCAACAGTAACATAGAATAATAATTAACACAGCTTAACACCTCTACCCCAGCTGAATGAGAACAGAGAGTTGGATTCAAATTTCCATGATGGCTCCCGATTACGACAAGAAGGTTCCTGAGTTCGAGAAGGCACCTAAGTCTGACAAGAAATACCTGAAGAAGGCCGGAGGGCACATCGGCCGAAACGTTGTACGGATAACAATAATGATGAGGTCCGAATAATCCAAATAATTCTAATTATCAAGCATCATCTCAAAAATCAGAGAAATAGTGTAGATAACATGAGGACAATAGTCTGAATAATCCAAATAATTCTAATTATCAAGCCTCATCTCAAAAGTTCTTGAGAAATAATGTAGATAACAATAAAGATGAGGACAATAGTCTGAATAATCCAAATAATACTAATTATCAAGCCTCATCTCAAAAGTTCTTGAGAAATAGTGTAGATAACAATAAAGATGAGGACAATAGTCCGAATAATCCAAATAATACTAATTATCAAGCCTCATCTCAAAAGTTCTTGAGAAATAATGTAGATAACAATAAAGATGAGGACAATAGTCCGAATAATCCAAATAATACTAATTATCAAGCCTCATCTCAAAAGTTCTTGAGAAATAGTGTAGATAACAATAAAGATGAGGACAATAGTCCGAATAATCCAAATAATACTAATTATCAAGCCTCATCTCAAAAGTTCTTGAGAAATAATGTAGATAACAATAAAGATGAGGACAATAGTCCGAATAATCCAAATAATTCTAATTATCAAGCCTCATCTCAAAAATTCAGAGAAATGAAATTAGATTTATCCAGTGTTTGTTATGTCGTAATCTGTTGTATATCTTGTTTATCCTTAAACTTTTTTAATTTGAATCTTTTTAATCCCTTTAATCAGAAATAATTTGATTTTAAAAACAAAAATTAGATTATCCATGACTAAGATATTTGCTTATTTCCTGTTAGTATCAGGAATCAGAGTGATCTGTACAATTCTTTAAAAAAAGATTTTTCTTAGTATCAATGGGATTATTCAGACTATTGTCCTCATCTTTATTGTTATCTGTACAACGTTTCGGTCAATGTGCCCTCCGGCCTTCTTCGTTGTACAGATAGCAATAAAGATGAGGACAAGTGTCACTGTTTACAGACTTGAGTTCTCTGGTGATTGTAAAAACACATCATGTAAGTATGTGTCAATTAATTGTTCACTCCAGACAGGGTAAGGAACTTGGCAGACGAAAATTCTGTCGGGTTTCGATCCCAGCTAGAGGTAGCTGTTAAAAAGTCGAGTCGCACTGATGAGAAGTAAACTTCGAAACATGTGTCTGTGGATGACTGATATATATATATATATATATATATATATATATATATACACACACATACATACATTCATATTTGTGTGGGAGGTGTGCATTTATGTTGCTTTGAATAGAGGTGAGTATGTATATAAACTATTATGCCATCTGTTTTGTTTTTTTCCTGCAGTTCTTTTTTCCACCATTTAATGAATATTTTCACTGCATAATTTGGCTGAGTGATGTCCATGTTTGTTTGTTTTTTTTCCAAAATAATAAGTTGAAAAAAGATCCCTGCCATTTCAGTAGCAGAATGAAAGATTGCAAAATCTGAACATACGTTACAAATATTTGCTCAATTGCATAGGGATGATAATGATGATGATGATGAATATATTTCAAGAGAGATGATGTTGATGATAATGATGATGATGATGAATATATTTCAAGAGGGATGATGATGATGATGATGATGATGAATTCATTTCAAGAGAAATAATAGAAAAACTGGGCAGCAGTGAAAATGTCTCATGCCTTCAAAATGGCAGAAGATTTGGTTTGAATGAAGTGAAGCAATTTGATTGGCTGTTGCAATTCAGTCATCCATTTTCAAAATGGAGAAGAAGAAATACAAAGATACAAAATATATCAGTAAGCAAATTTTGGAATGCTGATCCCAGAAGCCATTTTTGTTGAAAGTTCTGTGAAGCACTTTAATATCAATTTTCTTAATGCTTTCCAATAAAATTGAAATCTTTTTTTTCTTTCTTTCTTTATCCTCTTCTTAGCCCTCTCATCTCTTCTTTGTTCTTCTTTTTAACTTCATCTTTCACAATTTCTCTCTTCACTTTATCTCTTTCCTCATACTTTTCCTCTTTTCAGTTTTCTAACTTCCAACTTTCATTTTTTCTATCTTTTTTTTTCTTCATCATTATCATCAAGGCATGTACAGTGTTTTAAGCTGCAAATATGGTGAAAATATAAGTCTCTAACAGGAAGCATATGAAACAACATTCAAATATAAAGAAAATATAGTTGTAAATTGTTCTGTTTGTGGCTATATTGTATTATATATATATATAAACTAGTACAAAATAGATTTTTTGAAACATATTGTCTGCAAGTTTGTACCCTAAGTAGGTAAAATCATCAAATTCATTAAAGGATTAAAAGATAAAACAATTTGAAATGTAAACTTTAAATATGTATTAAAATAAAACAAACTATATATAGATATTTAATACCAGTCATGTATTTATTAAAACTTGTTTTAAAAAAGAATGAGTACTGTCTAATGTTGCATGTTCAAATTTTGAGTGTATTTATTCTATGTTATGATGATTTGGGGTAATGTGACGGAAGCAGTGACGGAAGCGAATCTCCATTATTAATAGATATAAACAAATATAAGTTCTCTTAACTGAAGTTCCTGGTAAATGGTTAATGGTTCATACTTACAAATAACACTCCTTGTTCATAGTAGCAGTGACAATTTGATGTCCCCCTGTTTTGAGGAACAAATGGAAAAGAGGAAGATTGATTTCTGGCACCAAAAGATTGCAGGCCAGTGATTGGTTGGGTTGAAAAGGGGTATATTAACCAAAGATGACAACCCATCTACCTTAGATATATTTTTTATACATGCTGACAGCACAAATTCACTTGACTCTCTCTCACCATCTGTCCCTATCAGCCATTGCACCTTGGTAAGTTCTCTAGACAGCACCCATGTCTTCACAGAGCTGAGGAATGTAAGTTTCAGCTGGTTGGCCAATACTGGTGTGTCCATGCGTATGAGTCCAGAGGAGAACATTGCTAATGAACTTGTCCTTACCACTCCAGCATGCCTTGCTTGTCTTATTTGGATGGTTTGTGAGATGGGGGGTAAGTGGCTGCACAGCAGCCGTTTTGCAGAGTGTTGCTTCAAGGTTTTGTTCAAAACAGCATACAGTATATATTACTTGGATTATTTGGACTATTGTCCTCATCTTTATTGTAATCTACACAACATTTCAGCCGATGTGCCCTCTGGCCTTTTTCAGGTGTTTCTTGTCGAACGTGCGAACCTTCTTAAACTCGGAAACATTCTCTTCAAACTCAGGAACCTTCATGTCGAACTCGGGGGCCTTCATCTCTTAATCGGGAGCCTTCATGGAACTTTGAACATAAAATTTGTTTTTAACATGAAAATACAAAGTCAAATTTTATGACAAACCTGAAGAAAATTTGATAGAAATATTTACTCATGTTTTTAGGTGGCACAAGGTATTTTTGAATGAGTGAGATATTTTGGAAACATAACACTTATTATAGGAAATTCTGGATGAGGTTGTTTGCATTTTATTTCAAATTAATGACCTTTAGGAAGGCATGAATCCATCTGTTATCCCCCAGCTGTGGGTAAATAGTAGGGCTGACTGGGGTTCTTTAGCCTTGGTTAGGAGAAAGAAAACTGAGTTCAAACCAGCTATACTCCACTTAAAAATTGACCGTGCGTCACAGTGGTAGATTGTTCTCATTCCATTAACCATGACCAGGTACAAGTGTTAAGCTATGTTAAGTATTCTATGTTATTATCGTCTTCGTCCAAGATTGAACCTGCAACCTAGAGATGATTGTCACTTAGAACTGTATTAACTCAACCCTTATATCTGTTGCATTCCTGAGTTTGACAAAAAACACCTGAAGAAGGCCGGATGGTACATTGGCCAAAACGTTGTGTATATAACAATAAAGATAAAAACAATAGTCAGAATAATCCAAATAATCCACTATTGCCCTTATGGCAAGCCCCAACCCCTTTTTTATCATATGGGTGCTAGAAGGCGGTGGCTGCGGGTCTACATGTCCTGGGAATGACGTTAAACTCTATCTGATGATGAGGTTCCAGTTTTGGAGGTTTGGGGAATGTGGAGCACCCCTTCATCACCATTGCTCCCTGGTCCACTCTGACCCGGAGTGGTAGTACCTGTTAGGGTCCCATCTATGGGTTAAATAGAAAAATGTATTTATAAAAAAATTGTATTATCCATTAAGAATTGATTTATTTCAAAACTTTATCGGCATTAAATAACCCACTGAGGTTGATATGCCGTAAAACAAAATAAAACAAAACAAAAACCAAATAATCCAAATTATTAAGCCTCATCTCAAAAAATCAGAGAAACAGCCAGCTGTTTTTTTCAAAGTTTAGCTCAGTTGGTAGAGTGTCCCAACTAGGATTCACAAGGTGCCCAGTTCGATACCGGCCCTCGCCAACTCAGTATATGAGTAGCACAGAGATCTGTGCAGTAAAGTAAGGAGCTGATGGTAGATGTGTCATCCCACCTCAGACGCAAAAACAATCTCCTTGGTCTAGCACTAGTGAAAAGGGGATAGACTTACTTATTGATGTTTATTTGTTTGTTTTATTTATGAAAATTTAGTCAATGCTGTCAAAACTTTTCTTTCTTTAAAAAAATCGCAAACTCCAAATATGAGACCAGATCTATGTATCAATACTCTTGTTCCCTCATCTTCCGACCGTTATCATCTTGCAACACCTGATTATCTGGTGTTGCTTATTTGCTGAATTCTTATTTATTGAGAATTCTGGGGTATGGGGGTTATCGTCCTTTATCTGCGAGCCTCTGTTTCAAACCAACCAATCATGAGCCAGCATACTTTGGCGGCAAAGCCGAATAAGAAAACTCATGCTACCTCTTCTGATTCAGCCCTCATCGGAGACAGACCTAAAATAGGGTCGCTTCTATTCTTTAACAGACACCCAGAATCGGAGTCGGACGCAAGCAGAAGTCCATCATATCCGAACTTCAGAAGGCCGTAGCAAGGGGCTCCGATAATACCCGATATCTCAGGATACACCAATTAAGTGACAAATATTATATGTGCAAACGAAACTAAAGTTTGCTACCTTTGTTATTCTGTAATACAGTCTTTTATTCATAATTCTAGTTGTTCGTTTTATTTCTTTGACTCTCAACCTGTCTGCTACACTCGCGGTTAACTCCACTACAAACCTCGGAGTACTGCCGCTTGTGTTCTTTTCTTTATATATTTCTTAAAAGTGTTGTCACCTCAGCTAAATATTAGAAAGAAAAAAGGGAAGAAAAAGGACTTGCTACACAGAAAAAAAATAAGAAAGAAATAAAGATAGTAGGAGGAAAGATAGAGAGAGGGGGTGAGCACATGGAAGTGATAACACTAATCTGTTTCAATCGAACATAATGAAAAGATGAAATGAAGGAAAGAAAGAAAAAAAAAGGCTGAGAGAGAGTTAAATAAAGATTATTATACTTTTTACATATTGAACTATTTTGAAATAGCTCTTAAGTAAACATATCAAATGTAATAATTGAATTATCATACAGTGATATAAACCACAGGTCCTGCTAGTAATTTATCATTATTGTTATTATTATTATCATTTGCTGTCCATCATATCTAGTGATAACACCATGTGAATGATGAAATGCAAAAATGTAAATCCTGATTGTCTGGTGTTGCTTATCTGCTGAATACTTATTTATTATGAGTGTCATCACCTCAGCTAAATAATGGACAATTCCATTTTTATTATAAAGAAAGGGAAGAAAAAGGACATACTACGCAGAAAAAATATAATAAGAAAGAGAATAGGGGAAAGATAGAGAGAGGGGGTGAGTGCATGAAGTGATAACACTAATCTGTTTCAATCGAACATAATGAAAAGATGAAAAGAAGGAAAGAAAGAAAAAAAGGGTGAGAGACAGTTAAATGAAGATTATTATACTTTTTACATATTGAACTATTTTGAAATAGCTCTTAAGTAAATATATCAAACGTTGTAACAATTAAATTATCATACTGTGGTATATCCACAGGTCCTGCTAGTAAAAAGAGAATCTCCTAAAAATTAAGAAATAGTAGAAACATAAGAGAATTATTGTAGTCTGAGATATGACAAGTCAGTTAATTGAAGCTTTCCACCGATTAGTTTCAAAATCAAGTTTAGAAAATAGATCTGTGTGTTGCTATGGAAACAATGTGCAGATGATGATACAATCCAATCAACATTGTTGGAGTGTTTGCATGGAAGCCAAAACTAAGTGTCGTATGTTTACTATTCCCTCATCTCATTTCTCTTTCTCTATCTCCTCCACTCTTCCTCCTCCACCTCTTTCTCCTCCACCTCTTCCTCCTCCACCTCTTCCTCCTCCACCTCTTCCTCCACCTCTTCCTCATCCACCTCTTCCTCCACCTCTTCCTCCTCCTTTTTCTTCTCCTCCTCCTCCTCCCCCCTACATGCTAAAATCCATCCAATGAGAATAAGACTCACAAAATGGCCGACATACTCACATAATTCAATTGCTCCAAGATCAATTAATGAAGTGAGAGAGACTTTCAGGGCTAAAAATATTTTTAAAAGACGTTATTGATTTTAGGAGTGGGGGTGGATTTTTATTTACTACTCCTTCCCCAACTTTCATTCTTCTATGTTTTTCTCCTTTTTTTTTTTTTTTTTTTCATTTTTCAGTAATATATGTGGTTGGGTTTTGTTGTTTTGTTTTTTAAGCCACGATTAGAAAACAACTTTCAGTCTACTCCACTCCCCACAAAAAAAACAATGACTTTGGGTCACTTAAATTCAATCTTCACAAAATTTTTAATGAAGTCTGTAATTCTCTTGAACTCTTGAGTTGCCATAAAAGGAATGAGACAAAAATAAAATCCAAATTGAAGAGAACATTCAATGGAATCGGTGAGTTTGATTAAAATGAACATCTCTATTCTGATCTTGAAACATGAAAAGAGAATTAACATAATATTACATACTAGCAGGACCTGTGTATATACCACAGTATGATGATTTAATTATTACAACATCTAATATGTTTACTTAAGAGCTATTGCAATTAGTTCAATATGTAAAAGTAATATAATCTTGATTTAACTCTCTCTTACTCTTTTTTTTCTTTCTTTCTTTCTTTTCTTCTTTTCATCTTTTCATTATGTTTAATTGAAATGTATTAAGTGTTATTGCTTCTGCACACTCACCCCCTCTCTCTTTCTTTCTTATCCTATTTTCTCTGTGTTTTGTGGGGGGAAAACAATAAATGGTGAATATTTACCAAATCATGGACATGGAAATCTTGCAAAGAATAAGATCAGTATGGAATGATTTACTAGAATAAAAGACGCTGTTGCTTATCGTCACCTTTGTTGAAAAAACAAAAACAAAAGCAAAACAAAAGTTTAGATAAACATTAAAAAGTTTTCATAATGAAAGGCACACATACTCTACCTTGATAATTGTTCAGATAAGAACCAAAAGTACTTGGTCAGCCAAAAATGGCTTTTTCAGAGAAATCATTAAAGCCTTTCAAGATTGTAACATCAAAAGAATTATTAGGAAGCTTGAAAGAAAGAATAAAAACCTTGAAAATAATAAGGATTCTGTTTTGTTTAATCAAATTTGTTTGAATGAAAATGTTGCAGATTAACTATTGTTTCAATTCTTTTGGCGCGAAAAAAAATTCAAAAAGACAAAGGAATTGAGAAACAAAGGATGTTCTAGACAGAAGTCTGGATAGAAGAAAGAAGAAAAGTGATAAACATCTAAGGCTTGCTGCTTGACCGGATCAAACAAACTTTCCAGAAAAATAACAAAAGAAAGATAACAAAAGACTTCCTATTGACTGTGTGAAAAATCTAGGATTGCAAGTCACGTCCTACAGTTCCGGTGTAATTTGAATAGACCAGAGCATGCTGGGTAAAAAATTGAAAAAGTGATGGTTAGACCGAGAGTTCAGCAGTCGAGAGTCGGTCAGAGTCAGACAGACCCCAGAGAGACGGCGAACAGAGCACAAGTGAGTGACCGCACTCACAGTTACAGCCGATGGGCTGTGAGCCGTCACCAGCCCACTTGACCCCAACAATGCTAGTCATCCCAGCAGCAGTAGAAGTCATTGTCAACCCTTGGGCATTCCTATTGTCAAGCTCACCACCCACATGCACCATGAGAGAATTAAAGAAATAAAAGTTCCCACTACATACGGCTGGTTGTGATCTTTATAACCCGACTACTAACATACACGATTTAGCAGCGGGAATGAGAATAATAATTTGATGGCTATGCAACAAAAAGATGCTGCTCAAATACACCTATTTCATATATATATATATATATATATATATATATACTTGTGCATGTGTGTGTGTGTGTGTGTGTGTGATTAAATACATAATTAGATTGTTTCCACATGCTAATGTCTTCAATAGCACCATTTTGTCTGCAATGTTATATGCAAGCAAAACGTTTGGCTACCATGAGGGCAGAAGAACAGTGACTGACGATGAACAGAGGGTCTGTTGATAGATCCATGCCTAAAAATGTTATTACCCAAATCGCAAAAGAAAAGTTTGAAGATAAAAATCTGTATTTTCCATTTATGATAACCATTACGCTAATTGCATCACTTATATCTCAAATAGAAGTGGCACACTTAGCATAATGGTTATCATCAAGGGAAATGGAATTTGTGACAGGAGTTCAAATCCTGGACGAGGCTGTTTGCATTTCACTTTGTGCTAATGCCCTTGGGAAAAGTATGAATCAATCTGTTCACCTTAGGGGTAAAATAATAGGGCAGAATGGGTTCTTTAGCTTTGGTTGAGCATCTCTACAATATATATGTAGGGGGACAATAATCAATTGTCTCCCTTGGATTGAGCAATATATATGTAGGGGACAATAAACAATTGTCTCCCTTGGATTGAGCATCTCTACAATATATATAGGGGACAATAAACAATTGTCTCCCTTGATTGAGCATCTCTACATATATGTAGGGGGATAATAAACAATTGTCTCCCTTGGATTGAGCATCTTTACAATATATATGTAGGGGGACAATAAACAATTGTCTCCCATGGATTGAGCATCTCTACAATATATATATAGGGAGAAAATAGGTAATTGTCTCCCTTGGATTGAGCATCTCTACAATATATATGTAGGGGGACAATAACCAATTGTCTCCCTTGGATTGAACATTGCTACAATATATATGGAGGGGGACAATAAACAATTGTCTCCCTTGGACATGTGGCAATCTCATAGAATACATCAGCCTCTTTTGGTCTCCATTCTTTCAACGGATAATTTTTTTATCTATGTTTATTGAACAGAAGAAGACTTTGTCCCTAACTCTAATGATGTACTTTATCCCACCTCACCATTGAAATGTAAAGCACCCATGAAAGATCTCAAGTAAGACTTTTACTGTTTTATGTCCCTTTTTATATACTGCTTGTTCATAGAACAATATTGTGCACTTTTTATATGTTTGGACACATTTGTGTATTCTGGTTAATACTTACTGTATGTTATTTATTTATTCATATATATCAAATATTCTTATATGTGTAAATAAATTTGTCTTTCCTTTCATCTATTCATTATTATTATTATATCATTGGATATACTAATTCTAATATTGGACTTGGTGAATTGGAAACATTACTAAATATCCTCCCCAGCACCAACCACACCAGCCCTGTTGGCTGGGGCTTTAGAATACACCGACTGCACCTCTGCAGAAGAGTAAAAACTCTCCCAACAATGGGGCCATGAGAGGCGAACCATGATGCTTATGGATGGAACCCAGGTGGCTGAGCAGTCCATGACATGCAACACTTCACTTTGTCCCTTAGGCTAGATGGGCGTTCAGAGAGCCCCCCCTATGATCAATTGAATGGTCATGTCAAGTACTAGCACTCCTATAATTGTCCCAACCCTATTGCTCTTATGGCAAGTCCCAACCTTTTTATTATATATATGCTAGAAGGCAGTGGCTGAGGGTCTTATTGTCCTGACTATGACATTAAACTCTATCTGATTATGAAGTTCCAGTTCTGGATCTTTTGTTGTATACCTTTCTTTCCTTTCTTACTTCTATTTTTCTTCTGTTCATCTTTGGTATCTTACGTTCTTCTTCCAGCATCTGGACTTCGTCTTGGGGACTTCGTGTCTGGTCTTCTAGGTCAGTCTTGTTACCAAGACATTCATCAACCACAAAACCATGTTATTTTCGTAAGCTTTTATTTACTTAACTAAACATTTCATGTAACTAAACATATATGCAGGTGAGTCCCAGCTAAGCAGACATATCTTATCTGCCTGATGTCCAAGCTGAAACTGAGATCCAACCAGGTCCCATGTGACTTCACATATTTTGCGGCTTTTTGTAATATTCCATGGAAAGTCCTGCCCGTGATATGAAAATACAGGGGGTTGACAATAATCTATGCATAGATTATGTAACACTCTGGGGAATGCAGAGTACCCCTTCATCATCATTACTCCCAGGTCCACTCTGATCCAGGGTGGTAGTATCTATTAGGGTCCCATCTATGGGTTAAATAGAACAAAAGGAGTTTTTAAAAATGTGTTTAAAAAAATTGAATTTTAGAAAAAATTGAGTACCCATCAAGAATGAGTAAAACAAAATGTCTTCAGCATAAAATAACCCAACAAGGGTTGACATGCCATAAAATCCAACCACCCAACCAACCAATCATAACTTAGGATTTAATAAAGGGACAGATATTATATTGTGATGTCATCTAAATCAACATATTTTAAGAAAGAGTGAAATGACTACATTTATAAATTTGTCATTATCTTTTCTTCCCTCTAATTTGTCCATCTTTCCTTTTCTCTAATCAGATTATTATTTTCTTTTATTAACTCTTAACATCCTGTTGAAAATTTTCCAAGTCCAGAGCCCCGTTCCTATAAGGATTTATAAAAAATGACAAAAAATGGTATTTTCATTTAAAGTTACCTGTTATTTTCTTTAAATCAAGGACTTCTAAATATGTTTAATATTACATTTAAACAAAGGCTATCGTTTAGGGCAGATTAGGAAAACAAATGGGACTTCTGGCCGGACGGAATGAGGTGGTATAGGACATTAAGAGTTAATTTCCAGAAAACTTGTTTGATTGCATTAAACAATGATTTTGATTAGAAAAAAAATCAGCAATTAAAATAAACAGTCAGCAAATTTTATCAGTTGTAGATATGGTAGTCATTTACTAAACTCTTTCTTAGTCTGGCACAAGGTCACAATGATGTGGGGTCTATTTAAAATTGGTGATGACATGTTAATAGTAATCTTAATATACTTATGTTCTTCTTATCCTGATCTCTTTATTATCTACACATGATGTCTTGGAGTTTTCCACTTTATTCCATTACAACAGTGAAGTGAAGTAATTCAGTTGAAAAGATAATGTGTCATTCAATGCAACCTTGAGCACCTTTTTGAACTCCATCTTTCTAACACACGTGGGCATGCCTACAAAGTCAGAAAACAGCACTGCACACGTGAATTTCGGAAACATTTTTTCATGCTCAGAATTGCGGAGACATGGAATAAACTGCCCACGTCTGTTGTAGGCTGCTGAAGCACTGAGTCTTTCAAAGCCTCCATGCTTCCTGTGGTCCGCCGACACTATACCTGATGCCGCTCTCCACGCACACACATACATGCATATTACTACTGTAAACTGTTCATGTTCCTGACACTAATACATTATTCTGTGTACTTGACATGAGACTTTGATGAGTTGTGGTGCACCTGAGCACTGTACACAATAATTTTCATTATTATTATTATGAAATAAAATAAATTTGTGTTGCATAATCTATGCGGTTGCATAAGATTATTGTCAATCCCCTGTATTTCTGAAGGGATGGCCCCATTTCATATCACAGGCGGGACTTTCCATGGAATATTACAGAAAGCCAGCAAAATACGTGAAGTCACATGGGACCTGGTTGGCTCTCAGTTTTCAGCTTGGACGTCAGGCAGATAAGATGTTACTGCTTTAGCTGAGACTCCACTCGGTATTATGTTCACTTTCGGATTAATACCCCTGGAAAAGGTCTGAACCTCCTTATCCCCCCCAGCTATGGGATGAATACTACCATTTCTGGTTTCTATAAGGATGATTTTGGTATTTTTTTATCCAGCCAATCAAATTACAGCATTTCTAAATCCTCTTTTGGAGACACCCACAAACTGAGACTGATATATCTTTGTGAATGATTTGAGTTTTTGGTATATGATCTCCAAATAAGAATTTGAACTACTACGGCATCTCAATAAGTTAGAACATAAATCATTCACAGTATCTATTGGCTAAATAGTTTAAATAGGCTAAATAGTTTAAATGAGTTTAAAAATATGTTTGTTTTTTTTTAAAATTGAGTACTCATCAAAAATGAATCAAACAAAATGTCTTCAGCATAAAATAACCCAACAAGAGTTGACATGCCGTAAAATCCAACCAACCAACCAAATAAGAATTTGAACTACTATGCCATCTTAATGAGTTAGAAAACTTTAAACATAAATCACTCACAGCCTCTTTTTAGCACAAAGATTAACTCATTTCAGAAATGAAGAAGAATTCCTTAATTTTGAAAGAAAGAATTTTTAGTAATTGGAAAATGTTAACAGCCAATAAATTGGATTTCAAAATCTGATTGCTCCAGTTTTAATCATTCCCAAAAAAACATTTTTTTTTCTTTCACAAAAATATTCTTTATACTATTTTTATTTTTGTTTTTAAAGCCAAAAAGAAAACACGTAAAACGATTCTTCTTTTCAAATTCCTACAACTCTTTAATTTGAACTTCAATCAACACTAATTCCATTTCAAGGTTGAGTAACTAATTTTCTTCCCACAATGAACATACATATAGACATGAGGATATTATTGATTGGAGTAATTTAAAAACAATTTATCCTGTCTTCTGTTCTCACACACAAGCGTCTTCAGTTAGAATAATCGGTTCTGCAGAATGAAAAACAAGACCTGTAAAAGCCAGAGGAAGTTCCATTAGAGCCACAACCCGACCAAAGGGGCTCTGGCAAAAATCCAAAAGGCATCTCCATTATCGTTAGGAATCAACGGCTTTTGGTGTACTTGTCACAGCATCTGTGGAAAATCTGTAGCAAACAAGGGCATCTCTTTTCCCTGACCGGGATATGCTTACGGGGTTTGGGGACTGCTTGTGAATTTTTTATTGCCTTGTTACTCTTTCCATGAATTCATCACAGGCAAATTCATTGGATGGAGCTAGCTCAGCTGACCCGGGGTGAATGCATTACAGAAACAGAAAAACAAAAACTTGGTATTTTACATGTTCATTAAAATATTATATTTGTGTGAAAGGAGAAGTCGTTGATCACAGTATAGTAACTAGATGGTTCAGAAAATTTACTCAGGCTGAAAGAATCTCAAAGATTGGGCAATGTTAGGTAAGTCTACAGGCAAATCCATCAAGTAGCACTTGTAGAGTATCAGGTGAGTTAAGCATTTCACAGTCTGTTGTGGTTTATCATCTTTACAACCTTGTCAAAATCATCTAGAGCTGCCGAATTATGCCTCACATTACCAAAATATTGCAAAACTTTTGATTCACCCTAGTATGTATCTTAAATGAACAAATCCAAAATTTGCAGAGAAAATTCTTTTTATTAACTTTTTTTGTTTTCACTGTAAATTTAGATATACTTCATTTTTTTTTCTCCATTTTTAAATATTCTGAATCTTAACTCCTGTAGAATCAAGATCATCATACTCACTTTTACAGGAAGTTTGTGACTAGCGTCCAGGCACCAGACAAAAAAAAAAGTGTTGGGAATCACAGCAATTAGAATGTTTTATGGAAGCCCCATAATTTTCAAAGCTTTTTACCAGACTGTAACTGAATACAGGCTCTGTACCAACTACCAGAACACAGTCATGTGTTGGGTATATATGGATGAAAGTCCATATACAGTGAAGGAAATGGACTTGTTGACCCGAGTTCTAATCCTGGACGAGGCTGTTTGCATTTCACATAGCACTAATAACCTTGGGAAAGGTGTGAATCCAACTACTCTCCCTCTAGCTATAGACAAATAGTAGGGACTCTTTAACCATGGCTAGGTAACCAGTCTAGGAGAAAACTCTGAATTCAAACTTGTTAAGCTTCACTAAAGAAATTTACCTTGTGTCACATCCTGCTTGTGCAGAGGGGTGGATATATATATATATATATATAGATGAAAGCATCCACAGTAAAACCTGTAGATCAACATCATACTCCCATTCAAAGACTTCCTGTGAAGGTGAGTATGATGATGATTCTTCCCCCCCCCCCAATCTGATATTGTCTATTTGGGCAATTCCATGTCAAATCATCCAGAAAAAAGTAAAATTGTCACTCACCCCCTTCAATTTTTTATGAAATTTTGTACAGGTGTGGACTATGTTAAAGTTAGACATTCCCCAAAATTTGAGCTTCCAATTCCAAAAATTGGTAGAGTTATGTCAATTTTTAGCTTCAAAAATTTGGTGGGGTTCACAAAAAATGGTGACTTTTTGTAATTCATTTTTGTCTGTAAAATGAGTTCTAGTGCTTCCTTACACCTAAAACTCTGCCAATTTTTGGAATTAACAGCTCAAATTTTGGGGATTGTCTAACTTTAACATAGTCCACACCTGTATAAAATTTCATAAAAATTGAAGCGGGTGGGTGACATGGCCTGGATGATTTGACATGGAATTACCCATTTGGTAATAACAGTTAATGTACTTTTTAAAGTTTTCTGTTTGTTTCATGTGTGTTCACATTGAGAGGATGACCATATTGGGTGTGTCACTGATGCATACCCCAGAGTAAAGAAACCACTGAAACACTTTTTCACACATTTTTCAAAGAAAATTGTTTTCGCCTCTCAAATGAATAACCCCATAGATGCTAAAAGATGATTGAAACTCAAAGTCAAGATAACATTTTCTTCTCTAATACTTAATGAACTGAGAGACAAATAAGCAGTACAAAAAAAAAAACCTCATTGTTAACCCTTTTATGACAGAGTAATCAGATAAATGATATTATTCATGATGGGGAAGAAAAAAGATAGAAAATAAAAATGGAGGAAAAAAAAATGGTGGACAAGTTGATTTGTTTTCAGATTAAAAAACAAAATGCACAAAGACAATTGGATGATGACACTAATTTCTGATTAAGTTTCTTTCTTTTGATTATTATCCAATCAAATGTTTTCTTTACGCTGCATTTTCTATCCAATCAAATGTCCAAATATATTTGCATATATTTGTTTTTTGTTTTTTTTTGTTTTTTATCTTATTGACTTTCTAATTTTATTTTTTTTTTGACTGTCAATTGATCTTTCTTTCTGTTTTGTTTTGTTTTTTGATTAATGTTCATTCTGAAAAAAAACAACATCAACATAAGACGTTCGTTAAAATTGTTAGAAATGTTAAAGAAGGTCAGAATAAAAGCATTAGAGAACGACAGAAGTTTCTTTCTTTCTTTTTTATCACTGAGATTCTTTGTCCAAGTGGTGCAGCCATACAGTAGCACAAACATGGCTACAGCTTGGAATAATTGTCCCTTTATCTTATCAGAGAGATCAGATTTCCATTATGATTAATAATCTATCTATAGAAGAAGAAGAAGAAGAAGAAGAAGAAGAAGAAGAAGAAGAAGAAGAAGAAGAATACAACAATGGTTTATTTTCACACATTACACAATATAAACAATGTCACACAAAAAAAAAAAATGATCACTAATTAAAACTGAGACTATTCGAGTAGTGACCACCTCAGTTGTTGTTTTTTTCTGGTTTTTTTTGTTTTGTTATTTTTTGTTTATTTTTACATAGTTTGAAAGTTGATTATAAGTTTATTTATATGTATTAAAAATTTCTATTTTGATAAATAATTTGCGTTGGTTAGCAAACATTTTGGTGAAATCCAAGTTTGGAAATTTTTTTGTTAGTGTATTAATTATTAAAACCATTCTCCCTCTGGGAAAAGTTTTTTTTATGTAATAAAATATCATATTTGATTAAAAAGACTGAAGAAACTAAATATGAACGCATATAAAAAAAATCACATTTATTCTTGTTTTATTTTAATTGATTTCTATATAAAATTATATATAGGATAGATTTTAATACATTTGAGAATAAAACACTAATATTAGAAATCAATAACATCAAGTAATAATTTATTAAATCTGGTTTTGTTAAAACCAGTATGAAAATCATCCCCATCTTATACTATCTAAATCTTTATTTCTTTGTGATATATAACACACTTTGCAGGATTCTAAACTTGTTAATAATATGGGTTGTTATGAGCTAGACTTTAATAGAGACATCATTAATAGATAAGATGTTAATTAATGATTTAATTGAGAACATTATGTAAATATCTAAACAAATAGATGGTGACATAGTTTCGGTTAGAGACAGACAGATACATAATCTCCATTAGATGATCTATCAATTCAAACTCATTGGAGACAATCCATTGTTGCGGGGGTGGGGGGAAGACTTCATTGAAGCCAACAAAATTTGTGTTATTAATAAATCCAAGGGTAGTTTGGGAGGCTGTTGACACCTAAGATCGGCTCATTAATTTAGCGTTAGTCATATTGAAATCCAAAACACCTGCTGACACATTCACTGGCCTAACTGGAATTGGTTTCATTTCTTGGCAGTTTAATCTAGATCCAAATATTGAAATTTATTATCCAAGTTTTAATCTTAGAATATAAACAAATAGATTCATACTCCTAATATCCCTTATATCAGCTATGAATATACAGTAGACCACTGTGAGCTCTTTAACCTTGATGGTAACTGGTCTAGAGAGGGAAAACTCTGAATTCAGAGACCTGGTGAGACACAGTCTACACACCTTTATTTACACACAATCTACATACCTTTATTTATGCACAATCAATACACATTCATTTACACACTCAGTCTACACATCTTTATTTACACACTCAGTTTACATACCTTTATTTACACACTCAGTTTACACACCTTTATTTACACACTCAGTCTACACACCTTCATTTACACACAATCTACATACCTGTATTTATGCACTCAGTTTACACACCTTTATTTACAGATTTTATGCTAAACAATTCCACCCTGTCAGTGGGGCGTTAGAATGCACCGACTACACCTCTGCAGAGGGGTAAGACTCCCCCAATGGGGCCACCTGTTGGCCGTGGGTGGCGACCTGTGATGCTCAAGGATAGAACCCAGGTGGTTGAGCAGTCTATGACTTGCAATATTCCACTTTGGTCCTTACTTAGGCTTAGATCAATCGGCTGGTCACGTCAAGCCCTAGCACCTATATGATTGCCCCAACCCTATTGCCCTTATGGCAAGCCCCAACCCTTTTTATCATATGGGTGCTATAAGGCGGTGGCTGAGGGTCTACACGTATTGAGAATGACATTAAACTCTATCTGATGGTGAGGTTCCAGTTTTGGAGGTTTGGGGAATGTGGAGCACTCCTTCATCACCATTGCTCCCTGGTCCACTCTGTAGAGTTTTCCTTCTTCTAGACTGGTTACCTACCCAAAGTTAAAGAGCTCAGTCTGCACTACTATTTTACCCATAGCTGGAGGGAGAATATATGGATTCATACCTTTCCCAAGGGTATTAGCGCTATGTGAAATGCAAACAGCCTTGTCTAGGATTTGAACTCGGGTTGACAAGTCCGTTTCCCACGACTCATAACCATTATGCCATGCGACTGAATTGTAAAATTTTATATATTGGTGAGATTTTGAAGAAGTAAGCCCAACCAGAAAACATGGTGACCAACGAGTTAGATGACCTAGACGAAGAATCAGTAACCAGAAGATGGTTGGTTGGTTGGTTGGGTTTTATGGCATGTCAACCCCTTGGGTTATTTTATGCCGAATACTTCTATTGGTAAAAAAAATGTTTAATGCTAACAAAGTTTTGAAATAATTTCATTTTGAATGAATAATACAATTTCGTTTATAAACTCATGTTTTCTATTTAACCCATAGATGGGACCCTAACAGGTACTACCACTCCGGGTCAGAGTGGACCAGGGAGCAATGGTGATGAAGGAGTGCTCCACATTCCCCAAACCTCCAAAACTGCAACCTCACCATCAGATAGAGTTTAACGTCCTTCCCAGGACATGTAGACCTCAGCCACCGCCTTCTAGCACCCATATGATAAAAAGGGGTTGGGGCTTGCCATAAGGGTAATAGGGTTGGGAAAATCATATAGGTGCTAGGGCTTGACATGGCCAGCCGATTGATTGGAGGGGGCCTCTCCAACCACCCGTCTAGCCTAAGTAAGGTTCTAAGTGGAGTGTTGCATGTCATGGACTGCTCATCCACCAAGACTCCGTCCTTAAGCATCACGGGTCGCCACCCACGGCAAACAGGTGGCCCCATTGGGGGAGTCTTACCCTCTGCAGAGGTGCAGTCGGTGCATTCTAACGCCCCAGCCGACAAGGGCGGGTAACCAGAAGAGTAATCAAAGTAAAAAGTACCACCTATCATCTACACATATATCTAACTGTCTCTCTCTCTCTCTCATCCGATTATATATTCAATGTTTTATAAGGGTTATATAACAACTGTTTTGATACCAAGGTTATTTAAATTATTTTCTATGAAGTTAGTGGAAGGGTTATTAAGGTAAAATTATGTGTTTATGGGGAAGGTAAGGCGCCGGTTTAGCTCTGTCGGTAGAGCCTCGACTAGGAACCTCGAGGTTCCAGGTTCGATACTGGCCCTCGCCAACTCAGCATACGAGTAGCACAGGGATCTGTGTGGTAAAGTGAGGAGCTGATGGTAGGTGTGGCGCTCCACCTCAGATGCCAAAAACAATCTCCTTGGTCTAGCACTGCCTGGAAGAGTTATTTTCTCGCTGGTTGCGTTTGTTCCCACTAGGGGACTCTGGTATTTAAGCACCTTATTTGAACTTGTCTTCCTCTTTAGCTGGATCTTCTCAATGAACTGATATGGGCTAGGTCTATCTAGCTTTTGATTACTGTAAGTCATGGACTATCCTTTAGTTCCATGTCTGTAACATTTATATTTTACGTACATTTGGGTATCCGTGTCATGAATGTGTCCTTTTACCCTACTCTTGTATCATCTATGTACTTTATGTATCTCATCGTTACCATGTGCTGTACACCTATTAAATGTTTGTCTCATAAGTGTCGGAGCTGTTATTCAATATTAACCTGGAATCTTACAACTGGTGAACCCAACGTGATGTCTACACCCCTACAACTGGTGATACCTCGACATGATACGATCACGCAACCTTCTTGGTCCAAGTCGGCCCCAAAAATGGCCGTAAAAGTACTCTGGACTTACAGCACTATTGAAAAGGGGATAGACTCCCTCACTGTCTGGCTGATGTCGACTTTACTTTACTTTACTACTTATTATAATAGAAAATATTTATAGCATTTAAAAAACAATGAAACAGAAAAAGATTTAGTAAATGAAGCACAATTTAGCAGCTACAGACACTTTTGCAGAGTTTATGAAGATGACAAACCACACTGGACAGCTCTTTGTGCCTTGCTTACATTAAGGCACCAAACTGCTTGATTTTCTGCATCTACCCCCCATGTGTTTCTGTCAATGTGGCAAATCCTCATGTCTCTCCCGCGGACATCTGGTCTACCTACCGATTGGGAGCCTTTTACTAATTCGTGCTACAAAAGATCTTTTGGGATGTGGCCATTTTCCAACCTCCTGGCATGCCCAAGACAGCGAAGGCGCCTCTTGCAGAGGATGTTGAACATGCTGTTGATGTTGGCACAATCCAGCATAACTGTGTAGAGCACTTTATCCTACCAACGAATGTGCAGAATATGTCGTAGACACCTGACGTGGAAATTGTTGAGTTTTCCTTTATGGCTTGTATATGTTGTCCACGCTTCACTACTGTAGAGGAGTGTATGAGTAATGCAGGCTTTGTAAACGTGCAGTTTCGTTTTCTTAGGCTGGCATTATCCCAGACTCTTTAGCTTAGTTTGGCCACAACTGCAGCAGTTTTCGCTATTCTGCTGTTAACTTAAGAATTAATGGAGATTGAGTTGGAGATGCTGGACCCGAGGTATTTGAAATTCTCCACGGCTTCCAGGTTGCACCCATCAATGTTGATATTTAGAGGAGTTTACAAATGCTACTCACTGAATTTACTTCTATGGCTTGGAGTACGGCCCTCAGAATCCCCGGTTCTAAGCCTACCTGACCTTGCCTGATTATCAAAGTTATTGCAGCCATACAGCGAGGGAGTCTATCCCCTTTTCAGTAGCGCTAGACCAAGGAGATTGTTTTTGGTGTCTGAGGTGGAGCGTCACACCTAACATCAGCTCCTGTGGGATGGACTTGCACACAACCTGCTATATGAACCACATACTAACTCAAGATTCTCGGAGCAGATTCAACTTGAAACACAACTGAATACGGATCACCTTATACGAATTTCTACAAATATAAATTCCCAAATTAAACTATGTTGCATGTTCATCTGTGTAACTTTCAAAACACCATATGTAGTGAAGCAATGTATGTGTCAACACACTAACTAGCACAATACTACCAATAACAGCAGGTATCCTCCATGGCTTGAACTGCTTTGGTCACATGGTATAAAAGTAAGTAAAGTCGTCAGGGTGGTCTAGAATTGGTATCAGCCAGACAGTGAGGAAGTCTATCCCCTTTTCACTAGTGCTAGACCAAGAAGATAGTTTTGGCATCTGAGACAGAGTGCTAAACCTACCATCAGCTCCTCACTTTACCACACAGATCCCTGTGCTACTCATATGCTGAGTTGGCAAGGGCCAGTCTAGAATTGGTATCAGCCAGACAGTGAGGAAGTCTATCCCCTTTTCACTAGTGCTAGACCAAGAAGATAGTTTTGGCATCTGAGACAGAGTGCTAAACCTACCATCAGCTCCTCACTTTACCACACAGATCCCTGTGCTACTCATATGCTGAGTTGGCAAGGGCCAGTATTGAACTAGGAACCGCAAGGTTCCTAGTCGGACATTCTACCAACTGAGCTACAGGTCACAAACTAGCTTGTACCAAAAAATATTGCCTGACCTTTGACCTAAAGTAATATATAAAATAAATTAATATATTCAAATGAACTGTGAGAAAGGAAAATTGATAAACTTGTTGACAATAGATAAAGCCAAAATATCTTAATATGGAGGCAGCATTACAATATTTTGAAAATGTCTTATTCTATCATATTTATTTTTCTTCTCTTTCATTTCTTCCAAAATTCTTACCCCCCCCCCCGTCAAATGATCTTTGAAAATGTTTGGGATGGGTTATGGCTTAATTTATTTAGTGATGTAGTGTTGTAGGCTAAGGGTTTGAATAGTAGCCAGTTGTTGTTGTGAGAAAGATGAAGACAAAGGAAGGCCAGTAGCAGTGGCACGGCATTGATAGTTGTTGTGGGAGTTTGGTTATGACAACAGTAATGATTCTGGGGGGGGGGGGTAGGAGTGTATCAACTGCAAGTAGAGAAGCATTTCTGAGCAGGAGAATTAAGGGAAGATGAATGAAGAGAGGGGGGGGCGTGTGGGGTGAGATTTTATAGAGGAAGAGGTGGTTGAAGAATGTCAGTCCAGGCTGTTGTCTCTAAATGGCCGAGTCACCAATATTGTAATATTAAAACTGGTGGTAGCCAAACCAAGATGGCAGAAGCTCTTGTCAGAAAACAAGAGGAAATGGAGTAAATAGATAGAGAAATATTGGGGGTGGGTGAGGAGAAGTGAGAGGAGGGTTTGTATAGGGAGAAGGAGGAGGAGAGGTGATGAGAAGAAGGAGGAGAGGTGATGAGTAGGAAGATAAAGAAAGAAAAAGAAAGAGTTGTCATGAAATTTTAAAAAGGAAGAAAGAAAAGAAAGAAAGAAAGAAGAAGAAGAAGAAGAAGAAGAAGAAGAAGAAGAAGAAGAAGAAGAAGCTGATGAGATTATTAAGAGAGAGAGGGGGGAGAAAGTGAGTTGAAAGAAAGAAGAGAAAGAAAAAAAAATGAAGATTTTAATTTGAAAGGAAAACCAAGTAAATCAAAATGAAGAATTACAAGAAATCAAAGAAAGAAAAGATATAAGTAGATGAGTGGAAAGAATTGGAATAAAGAAAGAAAGAGAAAAAAGAAAAAAGAAGATAAAAATCAAAAGAAAGAAAGAAAGAAAAAAAAAAAACTGCATAGATTAAAAAAGAAGGGAAAGAAGAAATATATATTGACGCATGAAAGAGGAAAAAGAGGAGGGAGAAAAAAAAAAAAAGAAAAAAGTTCTGAATAGAAAAAATAACTGAATAAAAAGAAGAATAACCAAGTAGTTAAGAAAGAAAAGAAGAAAATATATGACTGTATCAGAGAGGAAAAAGTGGAGAAAAGAAAGAAAGAAAGAAAGAAAGAAAGAAAAAAAGAGTTCAGAATAAAAATATAAGAAGAAGAAAGAAAAGAAAGAAGTAAAAAAAAGAAAGAAAGAAAGAAAGAAAGAAAGAAGAAAGAAAAAAGAATAAAGATAAGAAAGAAAAAGAAAGAAAAAGAAAGAAGTAAAAAAAAGGAAAGAAAGAAAGAAAGAAAGAAAGAAAGAAAAGGTTTGAATAAAGATAAGAAAAAGAAAAAGAAAGAAAAAGAAAGAAAAAAAAAAGAAAGAAAGAAAAAGCAAAAATATTCCTGATGTTAAGAAAAATGAAGGAGAAAAGCAAAACAAATTGAAAAAAGAAAATGCAAATAATTTGAAGAGTAAAGAGAATCAGATGACATTAAATGGAAAGTGTAAAAAACAAAAATGGAGGTGAGATAAGAAAATTTGAATAAAAAAAACTAAAACTGGACAATGTGAATAAACATAAAAAGAAAAATAAGGAAGAAGAAAAAGCAAAGAGAAAAGTCTATTAAAATAAATGATTAAAAGAAACTATAGAGTTAACAAAAGAAAGATATAAGGCTGGTATATAATTGAATGAAAAAGACAGAAAGAAAGGAGGTATTTGATAGGTTCATAAATGAGAAGAGAGAGGGGGGAGGGGTCGCATAAGCAAAAGCAATGAAGAGAAAGAAGAAAAAGAAGGGAAACTAATGAAAGAAAGAAATGAAAGTAAATTTTTAAAAAAAGATTTTTTGAGAAAAATACAAATGAAGAATATTGGTAAAGGTTGACAAAGCCAATATGAATCAGGGAAAAAAAATTGACAAATTGCCAGGGATGAAATAATGATGAAAAACTATGAAATGGATTTATTGATATAAGAATTAGACACACACACACACACACACACACACAGCACACACACACACACACACACACACACACACACACACACACACACACACAGATGCACACAGATGCACACACACACACACACACACACCTACACACACAGATTCACACACACACACACACACATACATATATATATATATATATATAAGAGAGTATGTTAAAACAACTTTGCAATTTACATCTATTTAACTCATTCACCAACTTCACTCCATAATTCCAGTTATATACTCCTTATACATAAACACAATTATATATATATATATATATATATATATATATATATATATATATATAGTCATTCACAGACACCGTGTTTTGACATATCACGTCTCTTCAGTGTGGCTAGACATTTGCAAGCTACCTCAGCCAGGATGGAAGCCTGATTGATTTAGCATCAGTCAAGCTTCTTAACCACTCAGCCATCCTCACCAACAGACTGGGACAAGGATTTTAACTGATATTTCTCCACATATGTATATATGTAAAGGCCACCAGAGAGTGCTCCATCAGTTTTATAGGAGAGCGTTGCCTTTAATATATATATATATATATATATATATATGCCCTTCACCATATATACATGAATCACTACATCTTCAAACCCAGTATATAAGACCCACCCACTTCTTAACACCTAACACCAGTGGCATCATTATCAGAACCCCATTGATACAACACCCTATCTGAGAGAAAAGAAAAATCTCCTACTACCAACCTCTTCTAACACCAACAACTGACCACCCCTCCCCTTATTCACGACCTCCTAATTCACCAGTATGAAAATGTTCACCATTGAAGCAAGAACTAATCCAAATCCTGAAGAAGGTCTAACAGACCGAAATGTTACAACGTCAACATCCTACCTACAATAAACATCCATTTTCTACAACATCCCGTGTTTGTCTACCTCTCTCCACACACACCACACACATATATATATATATATATAATATATATATATATACAGGGAGATTGAAAAGTAACTCCCTACTTTAAACTATTATCCGTCCAGTTGTCAATGCTCTCCCAAGTATTGACAACTGGCCAGTAATAGTTTAAAATAGGGAGTTACTTTTTAATCACCCCGTATATATATATATATATATATATATATATATATATAAAATGGATAAAAGTAACCTACTCGAGTTTCATCGTCTGAATCGTCAGGGTTACATCCGCTGAATTAATCGAGTTTTTGATTAATATCAGTTGGTACAGTTAGACGAGTGCTCGTTTATAAAAGATAAGACCCATTTAAACAGGCATGCATTGTACCAACTGATATTAATCAAAAACTCGATTAATTCAGCGGATGTAACCCTGACGATTCAGACGATGAAACTCGAGTAGGTTACTTTTATCCATTTTATAAATAAATGTTTGCTCTACATTGTATTGAGCACTTTGTATTTGTTTTTTCTCAGTCTTAACCCCTGGATACTGTGCGCTTCCAACGATCATACTCGTACCCACCGGTAAGCTACTACTTATACATTAACGCATATATATATATATATATATATATATATATATATATATATATATATATATATATATATATATATATATATATATATATATATATATATATATATATATATATATATATATATATATATATATATGGAAGTGCATGGCATAATGGTTAGAGTAGTAGGAAATGGACTTGTTGACCTGAGTTCAAATCCCAGACAAGGCTGTTTGCATTTCACATAGCGCTAATACCCTTGGAAAAGGTATGAATCCATATATTCTCCCTCCAGCTATGGGTAAAATAGTAGGGCAGACTGGGCTCTTTAACCTTGATAGGTAGCCAGTGTAGGAGAGGGAAAACTCTGAATTCAATTCAAAGTATGAGTATGGTGTGAGTATGGGACTGTGTAAGTGTGGGGATATATATATATATATATATATTTGTGTGGGTATATATATATATATATATATATATATATATATATATATATATATTTGTATGCATATCACTATAAGCACTTTAGATGTAAATATTAAGAGAAGTCTAAATATTTGTCTCAATTCCATGTATATGTATTCATAATATATATACATACATACACACACATATTAATTTGCCTATAAATGCATGTATCTACAATATGTCTATATATATATATATATATATATATATATATATATATTCCTCATGGGCTCAATATATATAATTAATCCATATCTCTCTGACCGTTTTTTGAAAAATGGATGAAGAATAGAAGAAAATAAAATAAAGTTTTTAATTCAACTTTGCCTTGAAGTGGAACTGGAATTGTGGAAAGTAAAAATAAATCCTTGTAGCTTAAATGTATTGCCATTTATTTCCCAGATAGAGGAGGCCTGTTTAATTTGAGTAACTTTCACAAGTCATACTCTAGTAGGTTCTCGGTCCAATGTCTAATAGAGTTGACTATAAAAATGAAGAAAAAGGATCATGGGAAGAAGAGAAGAAGATCGGATAAAGTGAATTGAAAGAAAAAAGAAAAAGAAAATCTGATGAGAAAAAAATACAGAAATAGCGGAGTATGAAAGAAATTTTGGGAAATTGTGGTTCTGCTGGGAATTAAATTTTGCTTTGGTTTGTTGGATTTTATGGCATGTCAACCCTTGTTGGGTTATTTTATGCCTGTAAAGTTTTTAAATGCCATACTTGGCCAGTTGAAAAGGGCTTAGAGAAAGTCCTGTGTTATGGAATCCTTTGGTAAGCGTATAAGACTGGGCTCTTTAACCTTGGTTAGGCAACCGGTCTAGGAGAAGGAAAACTCTGAATTCAAACCTGCTGAACTCCGCTTAAGAAATTGACCTTGTGTCGCATCCTGCTCATGCGGAGGGGTTGGTAAATATATATATATATAAGTCCTATCCTGCGTATTGGTAAAGGTCCGGTGATTTAATCCTATGTCCGTCGTCCATGAATGTTACAGTAATTATGACCATTAGGGTCGGTTAAGTATAGTATCAACCTCAGAGTACTGCCAGTGATTGGCCAAGAGTTTGATGAAATGATTCCAGTCTAGTCTATAAGTAGTAGCGGGCATCTAGCACACACCTTATATCTAAAAAATCTCAACAATGCAGATGTTTTGTTCTATTTATGCTTGATGGGTATTCAAAATTTCTTTAACTCTTTAACATCCTGTTGAGAATTTTCTAAGTCCACAGCCAAATTCCTATAACCATTTATCAAGAAATGGCTAAAAATGGCCTTTTCATTTAAAGTTACCTGTTATTTCCCTTAAAATAAAGACTTCTAAATATGTTTAATATTACATTTAAATAAAGGCTATCATTTGGGGTAGATTAGGAAAATGAATGTGACTTCCGGACAGGTGGAATGAAGTGGTAGAGGACATTAAGAGTTAAACACATTTTTTTAAAACTCATTTTTTTTCCTATTTAACCCATAGATGGGACCCTAACAGGTACTACCACTCTGGGTTAGAGTGGACTTGGGAGCAATGGTGATGAATGGGGTACTCCACATTATCCAGAGCTCTAGAATTGGAACTTCACCATCAGAGAGAATTTAGTGTCATACCCAAGACACTAAATCCCTCAGCACCACCTTCTAATACATATATGATAAAAGGGGTTGGAGCTTGCCATAAGGCCAATAGGGTTGGGACACTCATATAGGTACTAGAGCTTGACGTGACAAGCTGATTGATCGGAGGGAGCCTCTCCAACCACCCATCTAACCTAAGTAAGGGCCAAAGTGGAGTGCTGCATGTCATGGATTACTCAGCCACCATGATTCCATCCTTAAGCTACTGTCAAGTCATGTTGAAATCACCAGTTCACCACTAGACCGCTGATGTTAAGCACTCATATGCCTGTTCCGTACTTACATGGGTGACCATTTAAGCAACAGCAGGTACTATAAGTAAACCAAATATCAAAATGACTTGATTCGGCATTAACTGACCCAAAGAGGGTTGATATGCCATAAAACAAAACAACCAACCAACCAACCAACCATCCTTAAGCATCACGGGTCGCTACCCACGGCCAACAGGTGGCCCCATTGGGGGGGGGGGAATAAGTTAGAAAAAAACTGAATTGAAAGATAAAAGAAAAAAAATGCTGTCAAGAAAAACACACAGAAAATATGAAGAAATTTAGGAAAAATTGTGGATTCTGCTGGGAATAAAATTTTGGCTTAAAGATAGGAATGATAATTAGGAAAAAGAGTGTGTGGGGGGGGGTATTGAAATCTCCAAAGAAATGAGAGAAATTGTGTGGAAGAAAAAGAGAAAATCAGAAAGACAGTTTGTTGATGGGAAATAGGAATCTGTGTCGAGAGAAAATTCAGAGTTGAGAAAATGTGTAAAAATAAAAGATGAGGGAAAAAAAACAAAAAAACGTTATTTTGTGATTAGTATCGGATTGGATTGTGTGTGGGGGGTTACGTTGGGGGTTTTGCCAGACCCTGAAGATATGAAGCATTTCAGGCAGAGGGCATCATAAAATTGGTTTTAAATAACAATAACACTGGAAGATTGTAGAAACAGGCGTTAACACCAGGAGGAGACTGATTCTGGTGTCAGAATATCTTTGCTTACCAACCATTTATTTGTGTTTTTTGTTTGCTGATAACTATGTGACCCTGGGAAATTCCAGAAAAGAAGAGGAGAAAACAATAAAGGATGGGAATTTTGAAGGAAAAAGAAAACAGAAGAGGGTAGCAAGTAAAAAGGAAATTTAAAAAAGCCAAATGAAAAATAGAAAGAAAATGTGGAGAAAAATCAAGAAGAATTTTGAAGGAAAGAAAAAAAGATGAATGAAGAAAGTGAAAGGTTTCATTTGGTTTGTTTTGTTTGGTAATTTATGAGGAAGTGTGTCCCGGGCTCCTGCCTCAAGAGTTGCTGCCCAGTGACTATTAAAATAACAACCCAGCTCAGTCTATTCAAAACTATCCGTCTATCTATCTATCTCAATTTGTTCATATTTATCTATATTACTTCAAATACTAAGATGTTTTTTATTCATTTTTGTTTAATGTCTTGTTTTTAGTTTAAATAAACAAGAATTACGACAAAAAAAGAAGCGACCCCCCCCCCAAATACATTTACTTGTCGAAAATATCTATCTATCTATCTCCATTTGTTCATATCTATCTATATTATTTTGTTTGTTTATCTATCTATCTCAGTCTATTCAAAACTATATATCCATCTTCATATCTAAACATTAACAAGAATTACAACAAATTACGATAAATAAACAAGAATTACGATGAGCTGGGGTTGTTATTTTGATAGTCACCGGGTAGCGGTCTTTGAGGCGGGAGACCGGGACGCACTTCCTCATAAATTACCGTTTGTTTTACAGCATATCAACATTTTTTGGGTCATCTAATGCAAAAACAAGTCATTTTGATAAAAGTTTCAATGTTTCAAGTTCTTGATATCTTCAAATTGGTATAAATAATTTTCATTAACTTCATTTGGTTTGGTTCTGATTGGTTTGTTTAATGGTATAATAACCCTGTGGGTTATTTAATGCCAAAAACTGTCAGAGCATGAGACAAAAGTTGGTACTCAAGTTTCCTTTACTGGTTTAATTTTTGTGGATGTATTTCGTGTATGTATTTTTTATTTGATTCATCATTTTTGATATATTTTTTATTTCTCTCAAGAATAAAAAAGTGAAAGAAAGTGAAAGCTGAAAGAATAAAAGGGAGAACAATAACAAAAGGAAAAATGAGGTGTTGGGGAGGGGTAATAGAAGAAGAAGAAGAAAGAAGAAGAAGAAGAAGAAGAAGAAGAAGAAGAAGAATTCAAAAAGAAGAAGAAGAAGAAGAATTCAAAAAGAAGAAGAAGAAGAAGAGAATTCAAATAAGAAGAATTCAAATAAGAAGAATTCAAATAAGAAGAAGAATTCAAATAAGAATTCAAATAAGAAGAAGAAGAAGAAGAAGAACAACAACAACAACAACAACAACAACAGCAGCAGCAACAACAACAACAACAATAACAATAATGATGATGATGATGATGATGATGATGATGATGCCTTAGCAAAGGAGACTCTCGGGAACTTTGCAATACAAACGGATAACTCAATCTCAGACTAGACAGAAGACTTGACAGAAGACTTGACCTAGTATTAATTAACATGAAGAAAGAACTTATCATCTAGTGGAATTTGCTGTTTCAACAGACCACAAAGTGAAAATAAAAGAAAGCAAAAAAATCAACAAATATTTGAACCAACTGTAGTTGGAATGGTCGCAAGGGTTTAAAAAGGAGACTGAAGGAATTGGAGATTAGAGAGAGGATCAAGACTATCCAGACAACAACATGGTAAAGATCTGCTAGAATACTTAGAAGAATCCTGGAGACCTGAGGAGACTTGCTGCCACTTTAGTGAAAAACTAGAAATTAAATTTTGGTCAATAGAAAGAGATTGGAAGAAGAATCAAGACCATCCAGACAACAGCACTGTTATGATCAGCTAGAATACTTAGAAGAGACCTGAGGAGACTTTGTTTATTGTATATCCTTCATTGTATATTCATCTTTGTGTATTGTATATATTTCATTGTATATTTGTCTTTGGCATAAGTAAAAAAGTAAAGTTGTCGGGGTGGCCTAATGTCTGTATCAGCCAATCAGCGAGGGAGTCTATCCCCTTTTCACTAGCGCTAGACCAAGGAGATTGTTTTTGTGTCTGAGGTGGAGCGCCACACCTACCATCAGCTCCTTACTTTACCGCACAGATCCCTGTGCTACTCATACGCTGAGTTGGCGAGGTGTCCAGTATTGAACTAGGAACCTTGTGGTTTCTAGCCGAACGCTCTACCGACTGAACCCAACAAGGGTTGACATGCTGTAAAATCAACCAACTATCCAACCAACCAACCAATCAAATGTCCTGTGTTGATAAAAATAAAATAAGAAAGTTTTATTTTGACTGTGAGATTTAATTTTATATTTCTGTTTTTTAATTTTTTAAAATTTTACCTAAACTACTTTTACACTGACCATGTGCTATCTCCTCCTCGCTCTCACCCCTCCTCTGACATATCATATATCAGAAGCCGAGTAGTATTTTTACAAGCAGCATGGTTTTAGAAATGGAAGAAATGTCGACTTAGTAAATTTGTTGCAGAATTTGTAATTTTTTTCAGTGGCCAAATGGTATTGTATATATTTCATTGTATATTTGTCTTTGGCATAAAATAACCCAATAAGGGTTGACATGCTGTAAAATCCAACCAACCAACCATCCAACCAACCAACCAACCAACCGACCAAATGTCCAGTGTTGATAAAAATAAAATAAGAAAGTTTTGTTTTGACTGTGAGATTTACAAGCAAAATTAAATTGTTTTCATTTAATCCTCATCAGTTTATGTTAAAGATAATTCTAGCAAAATATTCCTTTTTGCAGCGACCGCAGATTCTATGTTTAGATTCAACTCATGTAATTTAACCAGCATCAACACAACTGAGTTGTAAATGTTCATCTGAGTTGCATGCAAATTTATTTATTTTCATGAATGAGAAAAAACTCTCTTCCCCAAATATCCGTGTACATTCCAACAATTGCAAAGATGAGGTAAACAATTTGGTAAATCTCTCAAGTGGAAGGAACCGATAGAATCTTGCAACACCAATCTCCATATTTCTGCTTCAGTTTGGAATCACACTACTCCATTCAAGCTACTCTGAAATTCTTCAGAAATTATATCAATATTCATGGTCAGCAGAGTTGAAAAAAAAAAAAGCGTAAATAAAGATGTTTTGAAATTTCTGGTCATACACTGTAGTTAGGTTTAAAATCATATCTGCATATTCTTTTGAGAACTGCATTTCAATTCAGGCCAATAACTGCAAGGGTGTGGACGCTGCTGCTGCTGCTGCTGTATCATATAAAGTAAGGAAGGTGAGGGGAAGAAATGCCCAAGGTTTAGGAAAATATTGGTTATGAAAATGGTCCTGCCATGGGCTGTACATTAGTCCGCAGGACACGTACAGCCTGCAAGCAACACATTTGAGACCCGTGTCATATAAAATCACTAATCATTATAGCTAAACATTTTTTTTTTCAACATTATATATTAAGATTATTTTAGGATGGATACGAGAATTCTTGCTGAGGAAAATATCTTAATTAACCAAAATGAAATCCTCTGCCATTAAAAATATCCATCATCATCAAAGATTTTATAAACTCTCATTTTATTCTGAATTCTAAAAAGAAAAGTGAGAATTTCTTTGTGTATTGTATATATTTCATTCATGTCTGTGTATTGTGAATATTCCATTGTATATTCATCTTTGTATATTATATATATTTCATTAATCTTTGTGTATTGTATATATTTCATTAATCTTTGTGTATTGTATATATTTCATTAATCTTTGTGTATTGTATATATTTCATTGTATATTCATCTTTGTGTATTGTATATATTCATTCATCTTTGTGTATTGTATATATTTCATTCATGTATATATTTCATTGTATATTCATCTTTGTGTATTGTTATATCATTCATCTTTGTGTATTGTATATATTTCATTATCATTGTATATATTATCTTTGTGTTTGTAATATTTCATTCATCTTTGTGTATTGTATATATTTTATTGTATATTCATCTTTGTGTATTGTATATATTTCATTCATCTTTGTGTATTGTATATATTTCATTGTATATTCATCTTTGTGTATTGTATATATTTCATTATATATTCATCTTCATGTATTGTATATATTTCATTGTATATTGTGAAGTTCCAACTTTGGATCTCTGGGGAATGCAGAGTACCCCTTCATCACCATTACTCCCAGGTTCACTTGCTGTTAGAGTTTCATCTGTGGGTTCAATAGAAAAAAAAAGAGTTTTAAAAAGGAAAAATTGAGTACCCATCAAAAATGGATAAAACAAAACGTTTGGCATGAAATAATCCGACAAGGTTTGACAGGCCGTAAAATCAAACTAACCAACTACCCAACCAACCATATTTCTGAGTTCATCCCTTGTCCAATTTAAGATGGGTCCAGAGAATCTTCTGGGAAAACTTCCATGGTATTTGTTCTTTTGATTAAATTCCTGCTACAGAGTTTTTACTTATTCTAATATTCTCAGATATTTGTAACTTTCTTTTTCTCTCGATACATTTTGATTCTTTTCTGATTGAATAATTCGATTCTTTCTATTGTTTTTCTTTTTTCTTTTTTCATTACAAAAATTCTACAATTCCCTCTTGCTTAACTAAAAATTCTTATTGTATTAAGATTTACAGTTTTTGTTTTCTGGCAAAAAGTTTGGGTATTATTGCCTAAATGCGTCCTGGCCTCCTGCCCTAAAAAAACGCTGAGCGGTGCCTGCTGAAAAACCAACCCATGCTACAACTGAACTCCCTAGCTGTTTGAAGGTGTTTTTCCCAACAAAAGTTAATGTGATATGAAAGCGATATTTTAAAATCTTTTCTCGACAAATAAATGTAAATATTTTACCCCCCACCTCTTTAAAATATTTTTTTTTAACGGTTTGAAGGCATTAAAAGTAAGCCACCACCCAGGTTTTTTATTGAAAAATAAATGTAAATATTTTAGCCCCATCCCACCCTTAAAATATCTTTTTTTCAGTATTTTCATTTTATGTTAATTCAAAACAATTGTCATGAATTTTAAAATAAATACGACCAAGTTTTGAAAATAAAAACAATCAATAAATTATTAAACCAAACAACTGTCAGAAAATTCAATAGTAGCACAAGTTGAATTTTTAGCAGGCACCGCTTAGCAATTTTTAGGGCAGGAGGCCAGGATGCATTTATGCGATATGCACCCTTCCTTCTTGTGGGTTGTCTGGGTGAAAAGGAATTAAAGGAAGAGAAAAGAAGAGACAAAGACAAAAGCACTTTTAGGTTTCAGACTTTTATTCTAGGTTCATAGCTATTTTGCACCAAAAGTTTAATATCATCAATATACATAGGCCATTTTGTTTTATTTCATTTTTTTGATTTTTTATGAATCTATATCCTCTTTGCATTTTCATAGCATATAATTTAGTGATATCATTATTATGACAAATAATACAAGAGATGATCAATTCTTTGAAAGATGCCTCTTAGTTTTTTTAACTTCTGCTAGACGTTGTCCAGTAGCCGTTAGTTCCACTCCAGTTTTTCATAGTTCCCATGATAATTTAATAATAAAACTTTCTCCATAGAAAATAGTTACCTTATTATCCAATGATTCATTAATGATTTTGTTTGGGCAGTTCTCAAAATTAAAGATGATTAGTGTTTTATTCCAAGGGCTTACAATATATTGACAAATAAACTCCAATTTAAAAGTATAAAGAAAAAAGGTTCTTTTTTTGCATTGAGAGAGAGGGGGGGGAGAGAGAAGCAGGGACAGAGAGATAATGAATTGGATGACAACACCACCACCACCATCATCATCATCTAAGAAAAGAGAGAGAAAGGCATGTGTGTGTGTGAGAGAGAAGAGAGAGAGAGAGAGGAGAGAGAGAGAGAGAGAGAAGAGAGAGGAACAAACAAACAAACAAACATGAAACAGAAATGAAACAGAAAATCACATTTTAAATGAATTTTGGAAACTGGTATAAAAAGAAATACAAGAGAAGGTATGATTGAGTGGAGAAGGTGATCCATTGGGAATCGTGCAAATGACTGAACTTTAAGCATACAGACAAATTGTATATGAACAGACCTAGTAATAGTTAACAAGAAAAAGTACTTGTCAACTAGTGGAATTTACTGTTCCAGCAATCACAGAGTAAAAGTAAGGGAGGGAAAAATGGATAAATACCAAGACCTTGCTGGTGAGCTGAAAAGATTATACAAAAAGAGTATACAAATTATATGCCACTGTCTTCACCATTGAATTTCCACAAATTCTGATAGTTAAACTATTTCATTAATATCATTGGAATTTTATTATTTCTTATTTTATTTCTTATTGCATTATTACTTTCATCAATATTATCTCCTCAAAAGCAGTTTTATATTATCCTTTCATCCTTTCTACCTTATGGCATATCAACCCTTTCTTTCTTCTCATCCTTTCATCCTTTCTACCATATTTGTTTTGTTTGTTTTATGGTATATCAACCCCTTTCGGGTTATTTAAAGCCAGAACAAGTCATTTTGATAAAAGATTCTGTTTTAAGTTCATAATATCTTCAAATTATTATAAATAATTTTCATTAACTTCATTTGGTTTGGTTTGGTTTGTTTAATGGTATAATAACCCTGTGGGTTATTTAATGCCAAAAACTGTTAGAGTGTGAGATAAAAGTTGATAATCAAGTTTTATTTGCAGGTGTATTTTTTGTAGATGTATTTCTTGGATGTATTTTATATCGGATTCATAATTTTCAATATATTTCTATTTCTCCCAAGAAGGATAAAATGTCTACTTGTTCACTATTGTTGTTGTTGTTTGTGGTGGTGATGGTGATGGTGTTGGTTGTTGTACTGCTGCTGCTGCTGCTGTGTGCTGGGGATAGTAACAGTGGCAGCTGAATGCAATTTTCACCTTTGCCTTAATTTCTAATAATTAGTCATCGTGATTATCACAGTAATCAAATTACTTGACTTAGGAAACAAATTGAATAAACCAAAGTTGTCTTAGATAAAAAAATTTTAAAATGCCCCCCCCCCCAAATAAAATGAGGAGCAAAGGTCAAATGATATTGCAGGTAAAAAATAAAATAAAACTCTTCGTTTTGGAGTCTGTAACTGATTTTTGATAACCAGGTTGAAAATTGTCTCCAAATTGTCTCCAAGTGAGTGGGGGTGGGGGTGAGACAATGAGCGGAGAGGAGATCTTATAATAATCTAAGGAAGGAAAATTGTTAAATTGTTTGGGGTGGGTGGGGAGGATTGGTTATTGATACCTGCTTGCCGCCACGCACACACACATGTGTTGATGTATGCATATATCTTGCACATGAATGCATGTGCCCTCAGCAGAAAGTTAGTTTATTCCAAAAAATGTGTCAGTTTTTAGTTCAAGGGATGAAATTTGGTTTGAATTAAGGGCTGAAAATAGAAATAAGAAAGAGTTGAATAAAAGGGGGAAAAATCCCCATTGATGAGAAAAAAGAGAGAAAGGCATGTGTGTGTGTGTTGTGTGTGAGAGAGAGACAGAGACAGAGACAGAGACAGAGACAGAGAGAGAGAGAGAGAAGCAGGGACAGAGAGATAATGAATTAGATGATAACACCACTACTACCACCACCACCATCATCATCTAAGAAAGAGAGGTAAGGCATGTGTGTGAGAGAGAGAGAGACAGACAGACAGACAGACAGATAGATAGATAGACAGAGAGAGAGAGAGAGAGGACCGAGAGAGAGAGAGAGAAGCAGGGACAGAGAGATAATGAATAAGATGACAACACCACTACCACCACCTCCACCACCACCACCATCATCTAAGAAAAGAGAGAGAAAGGCATGTGTGTGTGAGAGAGAGAGAGACAAACAGACAGACAGATAGAAACAGACAGATAGATAGATAGATAGATAGACAGACAGACAGACAGAGAGAGAGAGAGAAACAGTCAGACAGACAGACAGAAACAGACAGATAGATAGATAGATAGATAGAGAGAGAGAGAGACAGAGAGAGAGAAGCTGGGACAGAGATATAATGAATTAAATGACAACACCACCACCACCTCCACCATCTAAGAAAAGAGAGAGAAAGGCATGTGTGTGTGTGTGTGTGTGTGTGTGTGTGAGAGAGAGAGAGAGAGAGAGAGAGAGAGAGAGAGAGAGAGAGAGAGAGGCACCACCACCACCATCATCATCATCATCTACCCAGAAGACCTAACTTAGTTTTAGGTTTAGTTTCTTTGTTTAATGGCATCTCAATCTTTGTGGGTTATCTAATGCCAAAGTTATCCTTGTAGAAGAACAGTAGTGGTACTATTTAATCATAGTTAGAGGGATGAAGGGATTCATACCTTTCTTAAGCATGTTAGTCTGAAAGTAAACGTAATAGTGCGACTCAAGTTCAAATTTGCTTACAATGATGACACAGCACATTAGCCACTACGCTATGGGGACTCTCCTCCACCCAAACTTGAAGAAAAGAACAAATTGTCATCCAGTCATTCCATCAAATCACAGAGTCAAAGTAAAGGAAAGCAAAAAAACTAGATAAATACCTGGACCTTGCCAGAGAACTGAAAAACTTATGGAACATGTTGGTGACAGTGATACCAATCATAGTTGGAGCACTTGGACTGGGAAACTAGAAATCTCAGGAGAATTTGAAACCATCCAGACCACGACACTGGTGATATTGGCTAGAGAACTGAGGAGACGCAGACTACAGTAAAGGCCATCGGTTAAATACTGGTGTCCAAAAATCTCAAAGAGTAAAATGATAATAATAATAACTAGCAGGACCTGTGGATATACCAGAATATGATGATTAATTATTACGTTTGATATTTTTACTTAAGAGCTATTGTAAAATACTTCAATATGTAAAAAGTATAATAATCTTCATTTACCTCCCTCTCTTTTTCTTTCTTTCCTTTTTTTCATCTATAGCTTATGTTTGATTGAAACGGATTAGTGTTATCGCTTCCGTGCGCTCACCTCCTCTCTCTATCTTTCCCCTACTCCATTTTTCTTTCTTTCTTTCTTTCTTTCTTTCTTTCTTATTGCATTTCCTTCTTCTTTTTCATTCTTTATAATAAAAACGGAATGGTATATTATTTAGCTGGGGTGATGACACTCAAAGGAAATAAGAATTCGGTGGATAAGCAACACCAGATAATCAGGGTTTACATTTTTGAATTTCATCTTGGATTATTTGGACGGTATCATTCTTAACCAGAGGATGTTGCAAGATGATAATTGTCAGAAGATTAAGGAACAAGAGTATAAATATATAGATAATTTGAATGGTAAATAAGAAGAAGAAGAAGAAGAAGAAGAAGAAGAAGAAGAAGAAGAAAGCAGTAATTGCCAAATAAGAAAAAGAAAATGTATTAGAGAAAAAAAAAAGAGACTTGTAAAATTTGTTGCTGGAAAAATTTGAAGTAGTAAATCATAAGGAAAAAGAAGAATTGAAACATTTTATTGTTTTTATTCACAAAGAGAAAGAAGAAGAAAAAAAATGATAAAACAAAGATGAAGAAAAAATGGACAATAATGAAGAAGAAAGAAGAATTGAAGGAAAAGAATAAGTTTGAAAGATGTTCATTCAACAGATATAATTGGTGTTGTGAAAGAAGGTTTCATAAATTGGAATCCATTTTAAAGTGTAATTTTTGAGTCATTCAGGCTTGCAGACAATTTGTTCAATGCCAAAGGCCAGCGGCAGAAAGAAAGTCTTGGAAAAATGGCCTTTTTTTTCTTCTTCTCTTCAAATGGTCTTTTCATAGAAATCAAATGTTGGTTTTGTTTTTACTCAATCTTTCTTTCATATTGACAAAAACAAGAATACAATAATAATAATAATAATAATATCCCCAAACTTTTTATCTCTCTTACTGGGTTTGTGTATGTGGGCAGATTTATCTATCTAAGCTTGGCCATATCTTCCTAGCTTAGTCTGTTCATATGCATCTATACAATGAATGTATCTCACAGTTTATATGTATCTATCTACATGTATGTACTATTATTGATATTTGTATCTGTGAGCATGCACAGACACACTCACAAACACATACATGTATATATATATATCATCATCATCATCATGTCGCGCTTTCTGCGCGGATATCCATGACAATCTCTCTCCATCCGTCCCTATCGCTCATCATTCTCGGGAGGTCCTCTATGCAGCATCCCACATCCGCACAGAGCTGATCAACATACGTCTTTGCTGGTCGGCCCACGCTGGCTTGTCCATGTGCTGGCTTCCACTGGAGGACATTGCTTATGAGTTCGTCCTTGCTTCTCCAGCAGTGTCCCGTGTGTCTTGTCCATCTCACTCGGATGGTTTGGGTGATATGTGGTAGGTGGCCGTACAGCTGCTTTCTGGTAGGGTGCTGTTTCCACGTCTTGTTTATGATCACCGCAGCATTCTTGTGCAGCTCCCATCTAGTTTATTCTCTAGTCGCTTAGTTAGGGTCCAGGTGGTGCAGCCATACAGCAGTACTGACACGACAACGGCCTGGAAGAACTGTCTCTTTAACTTGTCTGTGAGATTGGACCTCCATATGATCGATAATTTATTTATAGCGGCCCATGCTTTTCCTATGCGTGCATTAATGATGTTTTCTGTGGAGGAGATGTTACTGCCTAAGTATCTAAATTGTTCTACAGAGTTTAGGAGTTTGCCATCGATGGTTGAGATGTCGCTTTTGTTTTTGAAAGATGTGGTAGATTTATAGATAAAGAGTACTCAAATATATATATATATATATATATATATATATATATATATATACTAGAAAAAACGTGACCCATTGAGTCACCCATTGAGCTCAGGTTAAATTGTTGGAAAAATCACACAACAATATTATTTCGTCAATTTAAAGTATTTTTAAAAAAACTTTTCTAAGTTTAGGAGTATATTTTAATAAGATAAATAGCTAAACTGTTCAAAATGATCTTTTTTTATATGTATTTTTTTAATTTTAATTTTTTAATATGTTTTTTAAGTCAAAACACGTGTCTGTGGATGACCCTATATATATGAATATATATATATATATATATATATAAAAAAAAATTTATACACACACACACACAACCACATACCATAAAAAATGCACAATGTTTCCTTCAATACACACACTAACAGCGCTACATACTCACACCTTAAAATAGAATATTTGATGTCATATTTCAAAACCGTCTCCTTTTTTCAAACTTCAGAAAAAAATTTTAAACAGACTGAATAAGAAGGATTACCACTCACTTTTTCTCATCATTCTGTGATATATAATTTCTTATCTTATGCCCTGAAGATGATCTATTTAATGGATCGAAACACTGCAGCGTCGGCCAATAAACTCACCACTTAACCCATTTAAACCTGTGTTTTTTCAATTTTCTTGATATATTACATATATATATATATATATATATATATATATATATATATATATATTAAGAATATTTTAAGTATTGATTTGATTTTCTTTTACAAATAAAGACAGCACGATATTTTGCATTTGACATTCAACAGAAATGTCAAAAGCAATGGCTAATCAGACTTGTCTTTCAATAATACAGGATATGTATACAAGAAAAAAATCATATATCATGCCACTCCCCCTCCCACAGAAATCTACTATTACCATTCCTCTTCTTTCTGTAGGCAATTTTAATTAGCCACTTCAATCATTATATCTATGAGCAAAAATATGCACACACCCCCAGTAATAAAATATATCAAGACTAATGGAATTAAATAAGAATGCATATAAAAAGATTACACTCACTTTAATTATATTTCAATTGGTTTCTATATAAAATCATTCTTAGGATTGATTTTCATACGTTGGAGAATAAAACAATAATATTAGAAATCTATAACACCAAGTAATTATTTATTAAACCAGGTGTTCTTAAAACCTGTATGCAAATTAACCACACCCTATATTATGTAAACCTTTATTTCTTAGTGATATATAAGACTAATTGCAGGAATTTAAACGCATTAATAGCATGGGCTGTTTTGAGGCAAATCTAACTCGGATTTTCATAGAGGCATTGTTAATAAATAAGATAAGATTTATCCTATGTATAATTGATTTTGACTATAAACTGAATACTCATTGATAAAATTATGCAATTCCTGAGGGTATTGTGATGTAAGCAGCAAAATAGTTTCAGTTACAGGCAGACAGACTTTGAATCTTCATTATAATAAGATATATATATATATATATAGATACCCTGAAGATTCGTGCTACTGCGAGAAACTATAGTCAGTAATTTTAAAACATTCAATCTTAAATGTATATATATATATCCGTAGATGGGTTACTAGGTAAGTTGGTGTTAGGATGATTTTAAGCTGGCCCTTTCTGTTAGAATGTTAGAGTAGTTCAAGTCAAGTAGAGAGCTCGATGCTCAATTTAATTGAACAGAGCAATGTAATTGGTAAAGAAAAAGGCTTAAAAATCGGCCATTTTGCGGTTATAGATCTATTTCTGCCCACAGGTATCTGCTTATACCTATGAGTTTCATCAGACTGCTAACTTTATTGAAAATGGTACACAGATAATTCATGAGGCTTTTTATTTTTTTATTTTTTATGGTGGGGACTCCTGTAAAGATTCAGGTTAGAATCATCCTAATACCATTACATTACAAAACTCATCGGCATAAGCAGATACCTGTGGGCAGAAATAGATCTATGACCACAAAATAGCCAATTTTTAAGCCTTTTTCTTTACAAATATATATATATATATATATATATATATATTATAAAAAAGAAGGTCCGCAAAATGGATTATGTTTTTTTTTTTTAATTTTTATTATTATTTTACATTTGCGACACATGTTTCAGATCTTCTGATATCTTCCTCAGGCATTAATTAACCATATTTTGTCTAATTAATATAATAATTAATAATAATTAACACCTGAAGAAGATATCAGATCTGAAACATGTCTCACAAATGTAAAATAATAATAAAAATTAAAAAAAAACATAATCCATTTTGCGGACCTTTTTTTTTTTTTATAAAATATTTAATTTTCTCCCATTGGACCATAACAACACTTTATATATATATATATATATATATATATATATATATATATATACATGTGTGTGTGTGTGTGTGTAATATAGTGAAAAATTTGAAAAAACACAGGTTCAAATAAAATGAGTGGTATTTATTCACCCAACACTGCAGTGTTTCAATCTGTTTAGTAGTTTAGTAGTTTAGTTTTAAATGTTCAACTTCATCCTTCAAAATCGTTTATCCTAAGAGTCTCATAAATTTTCGAATCTATTTCTAGGAACGCTAACTTTTCATTCAAAATATTGTAAACAAACCGATCACAGTCTCCTTATTATTCTGTGATAAATTTTTACTTTTCCTTATATCAACAAAAGCCCTGAAGAAGATCTACTAAACAGATTGAAACACTGCAGCATTGGCTGAACAAACATCACTCATTTTATTTGAACCTGTGTTTTTTTCAAATTTTTCACTATATTACATACCGTCGGATTCACTTCCATTTTTCTCTTCACATATATATATATATATATATATATATATATATATGAGAAGTAAATACACAAGCAATGTGTTTTTGATATGGCTTTTTAGCCGACAATTTTTGGGAGAATATGTGCTTAATTGGAGTCGTACCTAATTTTGAAAGTTAATTAATTAATAATTAATAAAATAAAGGTATTCCCGCCTAATTAATTAATTAATAATTAATTAACTTTCAAAATTAGGTACGACTCCAATTAAGCACATATTCTCCCAAATATATATATATATATATATATATATATAGGTATATATAAAAACATAATAATAATAATAATAATAATAATAATAGAAGTCTAAATAGAAAATCTGAAATTTTTAAAGCATGTTCACATAAGAAAAAATTCTTCCTAAATGCATGGATAAGAGAAACTCAACATCCACCCTGAAAAACAAATCTACAATTTTTTACAAAAAAATCTGAATTTACATTGAAATCTTCTAATATAATACTGATATATAATTCAACAAAAGAATGGATTTTCATTAAATGAAATTAATTCACAGGACTTTACCATCTAAGAAAAACTTTTAAAATCTAAACTCATACTGACATTATCAAATATGATTGTTTTTATATATATATATATATATATATATATATATATATATATATCCTGAGGATTAAGTCAATTGAAACATATCTCCCGTATTTGAATTTATGACCTTTGAAGAACAATCCAAATATTTGAAGTTATATCATATTCTTTACGTTTCTCCCCGAATTTATGAAAATATATAATTTTTGCTAACCTATTTCCTTTGTTAAATTCTATTCTTCCTTTCTTCAAAATGTTGCAACTGAAAATATCAGATGACTTTTCTTTCAAATTTTCTTTCCGTAATGACATTGGCACTGATCTACTTAGAATTTCCCTTGGACTTAAAGATATCAAGATAAAGAGTCCATCTGGACGAGACAGCTCATCGTTCAAGGGCACGCCTTTGGTCAGTGCCATTGTCTCCAATGTAAAGACCATCTGATGAACTGGACATTTTGGCTAAATAGACGGGAGATTAGGTCTCAACTGTCTTGACAGATTTTGTTTTACAGAGAATTGAAAGAGAAAGAATTTCTTTGACTAATAACATTCTCAGAGGAAACAGAAATATATAGAATATGGAAATCATATATATATATATATATATATATATATATATATATATATATATAGAGAGAGAGAGAGAGAGAGAGAGAGAGATAGAGAGAGTAAGATTCTGCAGGAAACTGAACTTATATATAGATAATAATATATATATATATATATATATATATATATATATATATATATATATTGGTTAGGAGGTTGATTTAGAAGGCTATCACAATGCAGTTTGGAATAAATAAAAAATAATAATACGGTAACAATGGTGTTGTGTGTTGACCTGTATTTTTTATTATTTATTATTTATTATTTTTTATTATATTATTATTATTTATATATATATATATATATATATAGGACGTGTAACCTCCCCCTCATGGTTCGTAATTTTTCTTTTTATTGAGAAAAAAAAAGGAAAAAACAAAAAATATAATCCTTTTCTCGTTTTTTTTCTCTCTAACTATTCCATCTTGTTTACAACAAAAAAAAAAAAGAACAAAAACAAACAAACAAAACACCATTTATCAATGTATTTTTCTCTGACGAGCATTGTCGAAAAAAAGAACATATTATTTTAGATTTTATATCTAATAAGGGTACCCTCACTTTTCTTTTTAAGAAAATATTCCTTTTATCAACATGCATATGCTTTTACGCATCCTATTTAAATTTAGTACTGTTAATAAACTTTTCATATATATATATATATATTTATGTATGTATATATATATGTGTGTGTGTGTGTGTGTGTGTGTGTGTGTGTGTGTGTGTGTGTGTTCTAGCAAGAATATATGCCCTCTATAGTATTTAAGTTTTAATGTAATGAAATTTATTAAATTAGAAAAACTAACAAAATTAAATAAGAACGCATATAAAAAGATTACACTTATTTAATGTCAAATGAGTTTTCAATCCACAGTGCTCAATGTATAAAAATGCAGAGCAATATCACAATATATTTCAGTATAAAATAAGATGATAATAAAACAGGATAAAAACTTATGATTCAGATTTGTATGTATATACATATATATATATAAATATATATAAATGAATTGACATTCTCTGCATTTCTTAACAGGCATGTTGTCTTGACAAAAACATGCTGCCTGGAAACCAATGGTAACAATTGCACCTTAAATGTATTGTACACTATAATGAATAAATAAATAAATACAGCTCTTACACCCTTAATTGAACACTTTATTTTCAATTCTACAACACTAGAAAAAGACTTCCAATATATATATATATAGATATATATAGAGATATATATAATACAATATAGAAAGAATAGAGAATGAATGAAAAAAGTATTGGCATATAAAGGTGCTCAATAATAAAATAGCAGAGCAGGTTTACAATCAAATCTTAGATATTATGGATTTAATATCTCGTTACTATTAGTTTCATGCATACTACTATCATCAGACGAGACTGTCAAAAAGTTAAGATTTTAAGATTTAAAAAAAAACAAATCACTGTTTTTTTTAATTTTAAAATCTTAACTTTTTGACAGTCTCGTCTGATGACAGCAGTAAGCATGAAACTAATAGTAACGAGATATTAAATCCATGATATCTAAGATTTGATTGTATATATAGATAGATAGATAGATAGATAGATAGATATAAAATACATTCATACATACATGTGTGTGTACTTTTTCTGGATAAATGGTGTTGGTATCTCCCATAAAAATACTAGAATTATTTTCATCTTAGACACATATATGTGAATGTGTGTATACAAACACACAAACACACGTATGTATGCATAGCAATGACATGATATGCATAGCAAGTTTTGTTGCCAGGCTCAGATAGAGATTTTGGACCAATTCCAGAAGCAGTCAACCAGTAATTATCTCTGAGAATTGACTAAAACAGAAGATACCAGATATCCTCAAATTTCCACTCCATCACACCGGTAAGTTTCTCAAACTTGACTCTGAACATAGAAAGGATGTTTATATTGTTAGTCACTAGTTTTGTTGTTAAATAAACTGTTAGAATTTAACTAAATTTTAATTCATTTATTTGTTGCTGTTAGTCTTAGAATTAAATGCTATACTAACATAATACATGCATATAAATGAGAGAATCATTAGTTATCGACTTAGTTTAACTATTGAACAAATATTACAGAAGGTTAATAAATTGGAAGAGTCTGCATAAAACTAAGATTTTTAAAAAAAAAAAAAAAAACTTTAGGTACCTTTCCACCAATACATTTTAAAAGAATTTAATGATAATTGAAAGAACAGTCAGTCTAAAATAAACTTTTGAGAGAGGGTTTGGTAGAACAGTACTGATGAGATCATTTAGATTGAAACCATGGTAGACCCTTAACTCCTTTCCTCTACTATTATTACTAATATTATTATTATGTGTGTGTGTGTGTGTGTGTGTATATATATATATATATATATATATATATAGCGTGGGATTGGCACTGTTTCAGCTTTTACTGGAACGGTGTGCCAAAGTGCAGTATTATTGGGAGAGTGCTCAATATAAAAAATAGAGCTATTATATAATAAAATAAATATACAAAGGTTTTATATATTTATTTATGCAGCACTAAGCTAAACGGGAGCTGCAAAAGAATATTGAGTGTAATCTTGAACAAATCATGGAAGCAGCACTCCACGAGAAAACAACTGGATGGCCATTTTTCCTGATATATCCGGGTTAAGGGATATATTATGAAGTTGTAGTAAGGTATATTCTCGCAGGTAAGTAGAAGCTGGTGTGTTGAGTAGCAGTAATAGCAGTATGTCTTCCGAGCAGTCGGCGTGGTAGTCTTGCTAGTAGGCTAGTAGGCGCTTGTACCACCACAGTGTTGAGTATTTATGGAGGACACTGTCCAATCAGATTATAGTGAGGAGGTACCTAGGTATTTGCATATTCATTACATCATTTCCCCTATCACACTGAGCTTCCAAGTAAAATGAACAAAATATTGGACACTGCTGAAGAAGCGAGGATGAATACATAAGTAATGTTCTCCTGTGGAAGTTAGCATGCCAGTGTGGGTTATCCAGCAAAGACTGCACAGATACTGGATGCTGCCCAGAGGACCTCTCGGAGGTGATGAGTGATAGGGACAGTTGGCGAGAGATTTTTCATGGATATCCATGCTACTGGCACAACATCATGATGCATTACTTTCAATAGTCTTGCTTTTAGCTAGTTACTTTTTCATCCGAACATTATGAACAAAATGATTGATTGGTCGGACTTGATGGGGTCAGATGAGAGGGGTGTGGTCATTTAATTGGATTGGTCTTTTTATCTTTTTTTTTTCATCAACTGAGTTGAATATGTTTACAAAACATGAATTTGGTTGCATGAAGAAGCGCATAGTAAGTAATATGTAAGCTGTTTGGTATTTAGTTTGATCTTCATATGGGGTAGGGTGTGGTGGTGGTGGTGGTTTTTATGGGGAGGATTTGGCTTTTAGATTTATTTTTGGTGCGGGTTTGATGGTTGTTTCTTTTAAACCTTATTATATTTGATTATTCCTCCGGGTATCATTGCATAAATGTGTTCTTGCCTCTTGCCCTAAAAAAAACTCTAAGCGGTGCCTGCAAAAAATCCAAACCGTGCTGGTAATTATGAACTTTTATTTAGTAAATTAGGGTGTCCCAGAAAAAACAGAACCCACAAATTTTGTAATAAAACTGTTAATTTTAACTAGGGGGATTATGGTTAGGGTTTAGGGTTAGGGTTGGGGTTGGGGTTAGGGTTAGGGTTAGGGTTAGGGTTGGGGTTAGGGTTAGGGTTAGGGTTTGGGTTCTGTTTGTTCTGGGTGACCCTGTACAGGGTCATCCAGAAAAAACAGAACCCAAATTATTTATTTATTTTCCCATTAAACTAACCCTAAAACCTAAACCCCAACCCCAACCCTAACCCTAACCCTAACCCCCCCCCCATTTAAAATTAACAGTTTTATTACAAAGTTTGTGGGTTCTGTTTTTTCTGGGACACCCTAATTTACTAAACAAAAGTTCATAATTACCCTCGCGCTACTATTAAACTCCCTAGCTGTTTGAAGGCATTTTTCCCAAAAAGTTAATGTGATATGAAAGTGACATTTGATGAGTAAATGTAAATATTTTAAAAATGAAAAGCCTTATTTTAGAAAAGACTTGGCGGGGGGGGGTAAAATATTGCATTAACTTTTCAGGAAAAACGCCTTCAAACAGCTAGGGAGTTCAATAGTAGTGCAGGTTGTATTTTCAGCAGGCACCACTTAGCGTTGTTTAGAGCAGGAGGCCAGGATGCATTTATGCGATATGCACCCTTCCTTCTTGTGGGTTGTCTGGGTGAAAAGGAATTGAAGGAAGAGAAAAGAAGAAACAAAGACAAAAGGCACTTTTAGGTTTCAGACTTTTATTCTAGGTTCATAGCTATTTAGTGGAGAAGAAACTTCTTCCTGTGCCAGTTGTAGCTTCTGTTCCCATTCAAGGTCTGAGTTGAATGTTTGAGGGATCATCTTGGCACCAGGAAGGGGTCATTTTCTCTATGATGCATGCCCAGAGGGTTCTTCCTGTCTGAGGGCTCCTGGGAGATTGATATTTTTTAATTTTTTATTTAATTTAATTCTTATTCTATTTTAATCCCCACAGGTTACTTGTGGCAAAGTTTTTAAACACTATTTGAAATAACCAGGAACACCTAAAAATAAAACAATGAACTTGATTATCTATTAAGTTTAAACTACAACAGATACAGGAAGCACAATACCAATGTTAGATAGAGCAACTTTTCAGCTACTAAACATTATTTTATCCCACATCACTATTGTCTATACATTTTTGTCAGTGATAAAAAGAACCTGCATGTCACTTTTATAAAAAAAACTAGCATGACCTGTGGATATGATGATTTAATTATTGCATTTGATATGTTTACTTAAGAGCTATTGCTAAATAGTTCAATATGGAAAAAGTATAATAATCTTGATTTAACTCTCACTCTTTACTTTTTCTTTCCTTCTTTTCATCTTTTCATTATGTTTGATTGAAACAGATTAGCATTATCACTTCCATACTCTCACCCCCTCAATATATATTTCCCTTACTCTCTATCTTTCTTTTTTTCTCATATTTTTTCTATGTAGCATGTCCTTTTTCTTCCCTTTCTTTCTTTATAATAAAAACGGACTGCTCCATTATTTCATTGAGGTGATGACACTCATAAAAAATAAGAATTCGGTGGACAAGCAACAGCAGATAATCAGGATTTACATTTTTGCATTTCATCTTGGACGCTTTGTACGGTCTCATTTTTAATCAGAGGGTGTTGCAAGATGATAACGGTCATACAATTAAGGAACATGAGTATTAATATATAGATGGACTGTGTTGTTATAATAGGGACCCAATGAGTTCATGGAACATCTAGCTTTATATAAAGTTGTTTGGTATTTAAAAGATTCTCACTGATTTCTTTTTTGTATATATTCACATTTCTTTTGTCAAATTTGGCATCTTTACAGCTTTTAAATTCATCCATAGAAAAACGAAACTTATTCAGATACAAAACAAATATTAAGCTTTGTATTTACGATAAAAATAGCTCCATAAATGCGTCCTGGCCTCTTTCTCATTTTGAGAATGTGATAAATTTTTATTTATTCTGGCACGGATATTTTTGCCATATATCATTTTTATAATGGTACATTGGCTTTGACTAGCTAATGGCCGACATATGAGATTATCAGATACAATCTCGAAAGCCTTGGATGTTAGTTTATAGAAATACAAACGTTTCTATATATTTATATTAATGATAAAATATAGGATCTGTGGATCAGTTCCATCGTGCAGCTCATTTTGGAAGAGAACGGAAATAATAATTCCTATATTTTAATAATTGACGAAAAGAAAGAAAATGTGCAACTTTTATTCCTCGATGCTATCCAATGGATCCATACATCAAGGAATTTGTCCAAATAGCCAAAAAGTGGATTAGGAAAATACACACATAAAAGAATGAAGATATCATGAGGATCGGACAAAAAAAAAACAGGATCGGACAAAAAAAACAAAAAACAATACAAGAGATAAAAGGAAGAGAGATGTTGAGGAATACAACAAGGAAAGAACAAAAATAGGTGGACTTGGTTGGTTGGATTTTACGGCATGCCAACCCTTCTTGGGTTATTTTATGCCAAAGACATTTTGTTTTATGTATTATTGATGATACTTATTTTTTTAAAACACATCTTTTTTAAAAATTTTCTATGTGACGGTTTTTATTTTTATTTCGACATGGCTACATTGTTGCAATATTCACAGGATGATAAACAGACAATATTGGATACATATACAAGGCAGGGTTCAAACATTCGTTCTCAACAGACATTCAAAAAAATGATAAATTACAGTTATTCGCCCATTTCATTCATAACATAAAGAAAAAAGGAAGGAGGAGAAGGAAAAAAAAAAGAAGAGGAAAAAAAATAAGAAAAAAATTATAACCACACACAAAAAAAAAACTTAAGCTCGTACATTTCTGATATACACCTCTGATGATGAAGTTTCTACTTTGAAATGATAAGACAAAAATAACATCTTTTTGTTTTTATTTTTCATACGCATTGTATTTGCCTTCAAATTATTAATATATTATAACATACTTAACAATGCTTCAAGCAAATTACCAATTACTTTTATTTTTTTCTATTTAACCAATAGATGGGACCCTAAGAGGTAATTTCAAAGAAAGAAAAAAAGAGTGAGAGAGAGAGAGTTAAATCAAGATTATTATACTTTTTACACATTGAATTATATTGCAATAGCTCTTAAGTAAACATATCAAACATGATAATTAAATTATCATATACCTGTGGTATATCCACAGGTCCTGCTAGCTTGAGGTATAAAGTTGTATAGTTTGCAAATATAAAATTCATCTAACTGAACAATCAGGTTAATTTTATGCCCACTCATGAGAATTTATGATTTCTTCAGATGCTAGTTTGGTGAAGCTCATGATTATACATTCACCAAGAAAAAAGATTCAAAGGAAGGAAAGAAAGAGTTGTGTATTTCATTTCAATACTCATGTCCAAATATTTCCCTTGGGAAATGTATTAATCCCCTCATCCCCCAGCTATGGGTTGAATAGTCCCACTACTGTTCTTCTACAAGAGTAATTTTGTCATTAAATATCCCACAAAGGTTGATATGCCAGTAAACAAAGAAACCAAACAATCAAGTCCAAATAAAAAGAAAGACAGAATTTTGAATGCTGATTTTCAAGGCAAGCAAACATCTCCTTCCCACTTAAAAGATTACTGTAATACAATCCTCCATTGCATTTTCATCCAAATTATATGAACTAGCAAAAATATGTGCCCTCTGGGCACAAGTATTTAAGTTTTAATATAACTAAATATTATATTGAATCAGAAAGACCAATGAAATTAAATATGAACACAAAAAAAATTACTCTTATTTTTGACTTTATTCTCATTGATTTCAATATAGAATTATACATAGGATTGGTTTTAACTCTTAACATCCTGTTGAGAATTTTCTAAGTCCAGAGCCCCATTCCTATAAATATTTATCAATAAATGGCTAAAAATGGCATTTTTATTTAAAATTACCTGTTATTTCCCTTAAATCAAAGACTTCTAAATATGTTTAATATTACATTTAAACAAAGGCTATTGTTTGTGGGGGATTAGGAAAATGAATGCGACTTCTGGACGGGTGGAATGAGGCGGTATAGGATGTTAAGAGTTAATACATTGGAGAATAAAACAATAATGGTCGGGTTGTCAGCAACTAAACTAGCACCCCCATCAGACACACCTCAACTTGTCTAGTGAGGGGGGTGTTGTGGGCACCAAACATCATTAAAAACAAGAATTGTCAAAGGGCAGATGAGCCCCAGGGGAGCCAATGGCCATCCAAACTGATAGTACATAAATCTTCACATAAATCTTCAATACAACTTGGCGCTGGGACTTCTGGGGAGGCTTGCCGCTCATGAAGTGACTCAATACTACCTAAGACAACACCCTGCAGCAGATTCAGCAGTCCAGTCTTCTCAGACTTTCTCTTGTCACTGGACGGACTGCTAAGACAGTGGACTGAAGTCTGTTCACCCTTTTTCTACTTAAAATATCTCACGCACAAGTTTCACTCCGTGTCGAGTAAGGTCATCATTGTCTGAGACTGACTTCTATAAGCAAGAAAGCAAGAAATATTTGCAACAAGTCCAGAAGTGTGGAGCACCCAGTGAGAATTGAACTCACTAACAATTGTCTGCTAGCCTAACTCAATAATCTTTACACCAAGAAATGAACTCATTTCACCATCTTCATATTTTTATTCAAACATAATTTTACAACAAATGTTTATTCTTGTAAATGTCACATATTTTATATTGAACAATGGAGGTCATCGCCTATTTTTTGTATTTCTCTCAATTTATAAGCAAGATTTTTCTTTTTTTTTTGCATTTGGAGATTTTTATAAGAAAGTCAGAAAATCCTCAAACAAAAATGTCTCTTAGTCGAATCCATGATGCTTTGCAGTGAAAATGAATAGAGAAAAAATCTTGTATAACAAAAACAACAACAACAACATTAATAATAATAATAATAATAATAATAATAATAATAATTTGTAATATTGTATGCAGATAATATATCGCTAATGTATTGTAGTAATAGCAAACGTAAACACAATGTCACTTTGTAAAAGTCAGACAATAAAATGGACATTTTCTTTGATTTAATTTTGTCTTTTATGTGTTGCATTATTCCTGCAAGTGAAAATGGCTTTTAATGGTCCTCTCTTAAAAATCATCTCTTTTTAAAATATCACTTAGAAAGGGGAGGAAGGGAAGGAAGTAGAAAGAGAGGAGGAAGGAGAAGGGGAAGGGTGGGGGAAGGGGGATAAAGGGAAGGAGGAAGGGGAGGAAAGAGAAAGGGAAAGAGGAGAAAGAGGTGAGGGAGAAGGGGAGGAGAGAGGAAGGGGGAAGGAGGAAGGAGAAAGGAGAGGAAAGAAAGAGGGAATTAAGGAGAAAGTGGAGGGAGGAGAATGGGAAGGAAAGAGAAAGGGAGGGAGGAGAAAGGGAAGGGGGAGAAAGGGAATTGGAGGAGAATGGGAGGAAAGAGAAGAGGAGGGAGGAGAAAGGAAGGGGAGAAAGGGGAAGAAGGAAAGGGGAGGAAAGAGACTGGGAGAGGAAGGAGAAAGGAGAGGTAAGAAAGAGGGAATTAAAGAGAAAGTGGAGGGAGGAGAAAGGGGAGAGGGGATAATGCTGAGGAAAGAGAAAGGGGAGGGAGGAGAAAGGGGAGGAAGAGTTGGTGAGAGTGTATGGGTTTAAGAAAAGAGAGATGGAAGAATATCAGAAGAGAAAAGAGAAGAAGAAAGAGAGAAGAAGAAGGAAAAGAAAAAAGAAAAATATTGTATTTTGAAGAAAAACTGAAAGAAGAAAAAATAAGAATAGGAGTTAAAAATAAAACAGGAAAATAAATAAGAGAAAAGAAAGAAATTTTGCATGAAAAAGAGATGAGAAAGGAAGAAAGAAAGGAAGAAAGAAAGGAAGGAAATAAACAAACAAATTTTTAAAAAGAAGAAAAATAAGGGGGAAAATGAAAGAAAGTGAGTAAAGAAGGAAAAGAGAAAAGAAAAAGTGAGAGAAAGAGATATAAAAATAGATAACAGACTGAGAGTGAAAGAAAAAAAAAGAAAGAAAGAAAGAAAGAAGAAAGAAAGAAAGAATAAGGCAAAATTAAAAGTTAATGGAACGCAAAAGGAAAAAGTGTAGAAAGAAAAGATGTGAAAGAGTGAAAATGAGAAGGTATGAGAAAGAGGAGAGAGAGAGTGAGAAAGGGTGTGAGAAAGAGAGAGAGAGAGAGAGAGAGAGAAAGAAAGTGAGAAAGGGTGTGAGAAAAGAGAGAAAGAAGTGAAAAAGAGAGAAAAGATGTAAAATAAAGAAAAAAGTTGAAAAAAGAGAAAGAAGATAGAAAAGATGTTCAGAGAGAAGAGAGAGAAGAGAGAGAGAGAGAGAGAGTGACAAAAAAGAAAAAGAGAAAGAAAGATAGAAAAGATGTTACAGAGAGAGAGAGAGAGAGAGAGAGAGAGAGAGAGAGAGAGAGAGAGAGGTGACAAAAAGAAAAAGAGAAAGAAAGATAGAAAAGATGTTACAGAGAGAGAGAGAGAGAGAGAGAAGAGAGAGAGAAGAGAGAGAGAGAGAAGGTGACAAAAAGAAAAAGAGAAAAGGTGATAGAAAAATAAAAATTTTCTTTTTGTGACCAAAAACTGATTTCTTAAGTGATGAAGAAAAAGGCGGGAAAAAAAGAGAGTGAAAATGTAAGAAGATATTGCTTTTCTCCACAGCAAAAAACCTCTTCTGATGCTTCCATTTTGGGAAGGCAAAAAAATGCCGAGCGGTGAGCAGAGGAACCAATATTCCCTAAAGAAGTCAGTGGAAAAGCACAAACCATTTCTTATCACTCTATTGCAGGTGTTGTTGCTATCCAACTCACCTGTATTGACCTGAAGCAAAAAAAAGAAATCCAAAATGGAAGCTTGTAATAGTAGCAGAAGTAAAGACCTTGACCACCACACAAAACCTCAATGGAGATTTTGGCACAAACTCAAGAATTCACACAAATGACAAGAAGTAAAAAAAAAAAAAATATTGAAAAATAGAAATATATATATATATATGAAGTATATTAGGAAAAATGAAAAAACACAGGTTTAAATGGGTTAAGTGGTGAGTTTATTGGCCGACATTGCAGTGTTTCGATCTATTAATTAGATCATCTTCAGGGCATTTGTTGGTATATGCAAGGTGATAATAAATTATTTATCACAGAATAACGAGAAAAGCGAGTGGTAGTTATGTGTTATTCAGTTTTAAAATTTTTGAAGTTTGAAAGAAGAACGGTTTTGAAATGCCAACAAATGTGCTGAAGATGATCTAATTAATAGATCGAAACACTGCAGCGTCGTCGCCATTTAAACCTGTGTTTTTTCATTTTTCCTAATATACTTCATACTGTCGGATTCACTTCCTTTCTTCACACATATATATATATATATATATATAAATATATATATATATATAGCATTTACTTGCCTGTTGTTTACAGAATTGAGTTCTCTGTTGATGGTAAAAATATATATCCTGTAAGTAGGTATCAATTAATTGTTCACCCTGGACTGACAGTCGCTGACGGCAGCCAGGGTAAGGAGCTTGGCAGACGAAAATTCTGTCGGGTTTCGCTCTCGGCTAGATGTAGATGTTAAAAAAGTCGAGCCACACCCAATGAGACATAAACGTCGAAACACATGTCTGTGGATAACTATATATATATATATATATATATATATATATATATATATATATATATATATATATATAAAACGAAGAATGTGGGAATGGCAAGCTAGTGTAACGGTTAGAGACTTCGCCTGTCAGCTTGACAGTCGAGGTTTCGAGTCACACACAGAGCAGTCTCCCATGTCTATAATCTTGCTGATGAGACCTAATAGGTCGAAATGTACATTCAGGGATTGACATTTTCTCGATTTGTTTAGCCTTACATTTGAACATATATGCCCCCTAAATTCATTAATTATTAACTAATTAATTTTCAAAATTAGGTATGACTTCAATTAAGCATATATCCTCCAAAAATTGTCAGCTTAAAGCCATATAAAAAAATTTTTAAAATACACACATTTGTTTGTTTACTTAACCTCATATATATATATATATATATATATATATATAAAGTGTTGTTATGGGTCCAATGGGAGAAAATTAAATATTTTATAAAAAGAAGGTCTGCAAAATGGATTATGTTTTTGTTTTTTCTAAATTTTATTATTATTTTACATTAGTGACACATCTTTCAGATCTTCTGATATCTTCAAGTGTTAGTTAACCACATTCTGAATGTGGTTAACTAACTTATATCTTCTTCAGGTGTTAATTAACCACATTCTGAATGTTGTTAATTAACGCCTGAAGAAGATATCAGAAAATCTGAAACACATGTCGCTAATGTAAAATAATGATAAAAATCTTTTTTAATAATAAAAAACATGTCTATAACTCAAAATTTGAGTAAGCAATTTTTAAATAGTTTTTTACTTTTCCCCGTTCTTTTTTTTTTTTTTTTTTAGTAACAAGAATTTTATTAAAAAGTTTACAAATAAATAAATACCAACGATTTTGTTTGAAATTGATGTGCAAAATATTCAAAATAATTATTTAATTAATAATTAATAGATGCACGCAACATTTTATTTGAGAGGGACAGAACTAAGCTTCCATTTCAAATTGTTTTATTTTTTTTTTATTCCTTTAACTCTGAACATCCTGTTAGGAATTTTCTAAGTCCAGAGCTCAATTCCTATAAGGATTTATCAAAAAATGGCTAAAAATGGCCTTTTCATTTAAAGTTACCTGTTATTTCCCTTAAATCAAAGACTTCTAAATATATTTAATATTACATTTAAACAAAGGCTTTCCAAGTCCAGAGCCCCATTCCTATAAGGATTTATCAAAAAATGGCTAAAAATGGCCTTTCATTTAAAGTTACCTGTTATTTCCCTTAAATCAAAGACTTCAAAAATGTTTAATATTACATTTAAACAAAGGCTATAATATGGGTGGATTAGGAAAATGAATGTGACTTCTGGCCGGGTGGAATGAGGTGGTATAGGACAATAAGAGTTAATGAATTTGATGATAAAACCTCTCTGACATTGAATTTTTATCCACCCTCCCCTAAGGTAATTTCTTCAAAAATTATTTTTACGCTGCCCATAGGGCGTTTTATTGTTACTAGTAAGGATAATGTTTTGTGTATGTACTTAAAAAAGTTATCAGATGTTGATCTACTCATTGGATATCATCACATTTTCTTGAACTGATTATTGTTGATGTCTGTATGAATATTTGACATTTCGGTTGAGCTAAGATTGATCTCAGCTCAGTTCTGATTTTGTTACATAATTATTAGATTCTTAATATTTATGTACAGTAGTGTAGAAATCAAAATGGCTGTTATAAGTTGCAGCTGGTGGCCTTGAAGGATGAGTGACAAGGCTTGACCTCAGTCCTGATCCTACTTCCGGTGGATACCGTGAGAATCGGTGGAGGAGACCCTCTTCCGATTTAGATTAGAAATAGATTTTAGTCAGTCGGTCAGAAACCACGACGGTGGTGAGTCGTGTATTGCACGCTCCGACTCGATCTGTGCAGGTAGTCTGGTGGGGGATTTCGGAATAAAAAATGATCTAAGTAAATCGAAGTCTTGTGTTATTATCTAAAAACTACCAATGACACAGGGCTTCTGATAAAGAGAAATCCCCAATGGAAGACCAGACACGAAGTCCCCAAGAGAAGTCCAGACGCTAGAAGAGATGTTAGAGAAAATGTAAGATGTCAAAGACGTCAGAATAAAAGAATAGAAATAAAATAAAGGGGTACACAACAATTTGATTAATGATCCAGGATTTCTTGATTAGTTCATCAATTCATCAGTCTTTATTTAGAGAAATCTTTGCTTTGTTTCAATTGGTACTTGTTTTCATATTATTGTATTTCATTTGCTGATTCTCCCATTGTTTGTTTAATCTATTTTGGAATATATATCAATATTTTGTACCGAGATTGACTCTAGAAGATTAATCCATATTCCAGTTGCCCTCAGGATGAACACATTCTTCTTCCTCTTTCGGAATAGAATTTTAAGCTCTTACCTCTGTCATCATCTTTCCACAGTTTTTACAAATGCTGCTTCATCTTTATGATAAAAAACTATTTAATGTTTTGCACATTGTAATAAGTAATTGAGAGTTACCTCCACTATTTTATGATTACCTCCCCTTTGGAGAACTCTCTAGGGAACACTAGACTATATAAACTCTCAATAAGTGTACCAATTATTCTAAGTAGAATAAATTGTTTGTCATTACATACATTTCTATCCCTTATCCCCACTTATCCTCCTGTTGATTGGTTGGTTGGATTTTAGGGCATGTCAACCCTTCTTGGGTTAATATATGCTGAAGACACTTTTTTCAAACTCATTGTTTTTTCAAACTCATTTTTTTACTATCTAACCCATAGATGGGACCCTAACAGGTACTACCACTCCAGGTCAGAGGAGGCCTCTTACCAGCCCATCTAGCCTAAGTAAAGCAATGGGAGTGACTTAATGGTCAACTGGTAATTTGAATAAAAATCTCAGACTCATAAATTCTTAAAGTGGATCCTGAATGCTGATTTTTCAAGTTCTTAAAAAGAAGCAAAAAAACTTTCTGCATTATTCGGACTATTGTCCTCATCTTCATTGTTATTTGTACAACGTTTCAGCCGATGTGCCCTCCGGCCTTTTCAGATATTTTTTTCAGACTTGGGGACCTTCTTTTTGAACTCAGAAACCTTCTTGTCATAATCAGGAGCCATCATGGAACTTTAAACCTAACCCTTTATTCAATCCAGGGGGGTATCCTGTTCTCATTACGCTAACCATAGCTGGGGTAGAGGCATTAAGCTGTGTTAATTATTATTCTATGTTAATGGGGTGTGGCTCACACAGGAAGCACCCTATACTTCAGCTATGGTTAGCAGAATTAGAACATCATCCTTCTTTCTAAAGAATGGGTCATTTTAGTTCATAAATATGGTGTTAACATGAATTAGTATTAGGAAGCACATGGACACAACTTGGAATTTCAAATAATATTGTATTACATTTATACATAAAGAAAATACAGTTATAATATTTTCAGTTGCAAACAATTGTACTGTTTGTGGCTATATTGTATTATATAGATATAAATGAATATAAGTCCACTTAACTGAGTCTTTGGTAAATGGTTATGTTAAAGTTCTCATACTTACAAACAGCTCTTCATCTTTTCTCTGCTTAATTGTAACAGCAACAAGTTCATGTCTGCCTCTATTGAGATATTGGTTGAAAAAGAGGAAGATACCTATCTTTGATTTCTGATGTCAAAAATTGCAGGTCTGTGATTGGTTGGTTTGAAAAGGGATATGTCAACCAAGGGAGACAATCCATCTACCTTAGATATATTTTTTATACTCAGGATATACATTTAAAGAAGTCTCAAGAATTTCTACTTTCTCCATGTCATCATCCCTTTTTCTAAACAATGGATCATTTTTGTTACTTCAAGAGAAAAAATATTCTGGAAATAAAAGAAATAAATTAAATATGGTGATAAAAAAAGTAAAAATGGTTGACTGACAATGGCTCAGCTCAAGATTTCAAACAATGAAGAAAACTAAAGAATTCACCTGGCATTGATAAAAACAGAAAGAAGAAGAAGAATACAGATTTTAATAATTAATCAAACAATGACAGTGATTCATCCTATATAGAAGTTTATTGTGCAGTTGTAGAATAACAGTGGAAATAAAAAGGTTTTAGTTTTTATATTTATTAATAAATGAATATATTTGAAAACAAATTATTTCAGAATTGAGGCAAAATCAGCTTGAGAGAGAGAGAGAGAGAGAGAGAGAGAGAGAGAGAGAGAGAGAGAGAGAGCGAAACTGTAAATGAATATAGATGATTGTTGAAAAAGAAATCCAAGTTTTAAAGAGAAAAAGGAAAGGGAGATAACCCTTTCTTCAACATCTTACAGTCATCTTTAAACTCACCCTCATTTTCTGACCTTGTCTCTGCCTTAAGCAATTTATTTAGATTATTTTGTACAACAAAAAATGATTTTGAAAAATTTGTTCATTCAATCAGAAAAAAATGTCACCTTATATAAATGCAGAAAAAGTTGTAAAATTGTCTTTTTTTTTATTAATATGTATTTTTCTAAAGAAATCTAAAATAGCATTTTTTTTCTTTAATAAATGCTAATGAATAAAGGAATTTTTTAAAAGATTAATTCAAAATTTCATAATTTTTATATGAATTTCTATTTATTTTTAACAAGTTTATTAAAAAATTTTCATTTAAATTGTCTTTTTTAAATAAGAACTTTATAAAAATTCTGAATTTTTTTTGCATTTCTATGTATATAGATATGGACGAGAGATCTCTAAAAGAATTTTTGGGTCATATGACCTTTAGGCCCCTTTTGCGATCTCGATTCGTGGGGACATTTTTTCCATTTACACCGTCAAAATCCGATTCATGGGGACATTTTTTCCATTTACACCGTCAAAATCCGGTTAATTGTTAACAGACAATTTTTATAGTTTTTTTTTTTAATTATAAAACTAACCCTTAACCCTAACCCTAACCCTAACCCTAACCCTAATCCTAACAAACAACTGAATTTTGACAGTGTAAATGAGAAAAGTGTCCTTGTGAGAAGGGGTGCCTAAAGGTCATATGGTCCGATTTTTTTTAAATTTAGTATCGTTAAACTTTAGCGAAAGGGATTTAGGGTAAAGGTTGTAATAATGTGTTCTTTGAGAATTCTAATCTGTTTTGAGATGTGTTGCATTTTGGGTAAAATGGAATTTCAGCTTTGTAGATGCATGCTGTTGCTAGTAGTAAAATTCAGTTGAACTGTTTTGTAACTATCTAGAACCACTTTTCCCAGGAATGATGAAATGTTGAAGAAACCCGATCTAGTATTTATTGTGGTTAAGATAACAATAACTCCTGCTTCATATATCTGTATTAATCTTTTGTTGTTGATGTTAGCTAATATTGTGACACTTTGAAATTAAAATTGTGATTAGTTTCAGACGTGTTGAAAGAGACTTTTGTCTTAGTGTTTGATTTTTTTTTTTAAAGAAAAAGGATTTATTGGTTCTCATTAGATAAACGGTAAGACGTTAATAATATTTACAAAGTTTAGTTTAGTCTGGCACAAGGCTACAAATATAGAGCAGCCAGTGAGGATTAAATTCATTAAAGTAATAATAGTCTGTAAGGTGAGTTTACTAACTATTGCTCAATGGCAAGATTTTTGATCATATGACCTTTAGGCACCCCTTTTGCGATCTCGTTTCATAAGGACATTTTTTTCATTTACACCGCCAGTTGTTTGTTAACAGATGATTTTTAGAGTTTTTTTTTTAAATTATAAAACTAAAACCTAACCCTAACCCTAACCAACCCTAACCCCCAACCCTAACCCCTAACAAACAACCGGATTTTGGCGGTATAAATAAAAAAAATGTCCTTATGAAACGAGATCGCAAAAGGGGTGCCTAAAGGTCATATGTTTAAGATTTTCTAATGATATTTATGATGCTTAGCTTAGCCTAGCATAAGGCTTCAAGTACAGAGCACCCAGTGAAGATTGAACTCATGGCTAGAGTCATGGTCTGTTTTTCTATTTCTGTGATTGCATTCACCCTGGATTGGTTGAATCGGCTGCCTATATCAAATTACCAGAACTACATGGTAAAATTACTACGTGACAACCACTGATGCCATAAGAATTGGCGCGCATTTCGTTTTCCCTTTTTTATCTTTGTTCCTTGTGTCATTCTGTTCCGTGAAGTAAACCAATGGGTAAGCACGTCTGTTGAGTATTTCTGTTAAAATACATATTGTTTTTTCATTTTTACTAACACTATGAGTTGATTAACCCACACCATTTCAAGTAGCTATGTGCCTTCATATTCAACAATTACGAAAAACGATCTACATTTGATCATTGATGAGACGAGTGTTCACATCGCATGATGTGATTGTGAAGAATGCTTATTTCTTTTGTGTGTCTCAAATAAGGCTTATATCAAAATCAACCTGAAAAATTACGTTAGGTCTTATTTTTGGGGAAACAGTAATAATGATCTGGTAAGTAAACTTGCTAATTCAGTAGTTCATAGTACATAGAAAGAGATTCTGATTCACAGTGAAAAAATATTGGAGAAAGAAAAGAGGAGAAGGAAGAAATAATTTTTGACACGATGCAAAATGCATTTAGGGTCACATGATTAAGAAAGGTCATTGCCTCATTTCATATGCATAGGAAAACAAATAATGAAGAAGAAGAAAGAAGAAGAAGAAGAAGAAGAAGAAGAAGAAGAAGAAGAGAAGAAGAAGAAGAAGAAGAAGAAGAAGAAGAAGAAGAAGAAGAGAAGAAGAAGAAGAAGAAGAAGAAGAAGAAGAAGAAGAAGAAGAAGAAGAGAAGAAGAATGAGGTGGGGGAGAGAAGATTAGAAGAAGAAGAAGAAGAAGAAGAAGAAGAAGAAGAAGAAGAAGAAGAAGAAGAAGAAGAAGAAGAAGAAGAAGATAGTCTCATTTAATTGCTTCCCTTTTCTTTTTTGCTTTTTTTTCCGTATCTTATAAAAAGTCCACACAGTTTGTAGCTACAAAATAGGTTGATATAATAATTATCATATTTTCCTCTATAAAAAAAACCCAACTTAACACAAGTGAAAAGCAAAAAATAATTCAGTTGTCTTCAAAGCTGATAGCAATGACAAACATTCAAGTGAAATAACAAAAAAAAAGAAGCCAAGACTGCAAATACAGCATCTTTTTTTCCCAGAATGCAATTGTACAAATTTTACAGATCAATAAAACTGAAATTCAACATTTTTAAATAATCAGTAAAAATTATCTCCCATCAAATCATTGTCTTCTTCTTCATATTTCTTGGGGAAACACACCTTCCAGCAATTAATTTCTTTTTACATTTACTTTTAAATCATGTGATTAGATTCGGAATATTTTAAAACCAAACAATTGATAATATCATTCTGTATCGATAAAGTTTCATAACTAAAATTTATGCTTAAAAAAAACCCCAGCAACATCCAAATGAAATTCTGTCTGAAATTCAGAGATAAGATACTATCACTATTTCATAATCATTCAAACTAGTATCCTCTTTATTATTGTTTTGATCACTATTTTTCAGCTAATACATTCTCCCACCTTCTGACTATTGTCTGAAATTCAGAGATAAAATTGTAGTAATAAGTAAACACACACGGTCGGACTTGAGTAAGCTTTATTCTACTTAGAATACAGTAGCAGTTTTCTTGGGAGTTTATATAGTTTCACAAAGCTAAATAGTTACACAAAGGGGAGGTAACTCTCAATTACTTATTACAAAAATATTGTCATTATTCCATGAATTAATCAGATTTGTTGTTTAATTTATTAGGTCTTGATCAATGTTTTTTCTTAGTCTTACCAGAGGTAAGTATTTATCCAACCCATTACCAACAGGTAGGATGTGTTTCAAGGTCACAATTGTGGGGCTTCCAGCAAGGATTGAACTTGCTGTTCAGTATTAATGGATCTGCAAGATTTGCTTGCAAATTATTATACTATGATGGGATACCATCTTCTCCAGGCGTACGCAGCATTTGTTAATCACCAAGAAAATGATAAAATACTATCACGATTTGATAATTATTCAAACTGCTATCCTCTTTATTATTGTTTTGATCACTATTTTTTAGCTAGTGCCTTTTTCAGCTTTCTGACTATTTTAGAGATAAAATATTGTCATTATTCCATAGTGTTCTGCCTTTGTCTAAGGTTCCTCTTCTCCCCCACAAACATCTCTCGTTTAGACCCATACCAATCTGTCAAGGTCAGAGGCCCCTAAAATAGGTTGAAACATGTATTGTGTTAGTATAGCATTTAATTCTAAGGCTAACAGCAACAAATAAACGAATTAAAACTTAGTTTAATTCTAACAATTTATTAATGACAAATAAAACAATGAGTAACAATATAAAGTCCTTCCTTTGTATAAAGTTGAGTTTAAGACTTTCCAGCATGATGGTGAAGATATCTGGTATCTTAGGGTGATTTCTTGGAGAGGATTTTAAGTCACTGCCTCATTGGAGTTGGTCTGGGGTCTTCTGTGATTTTTGGTATTTTCCGCCAAAACTTCTGGGTTCATCATGTGATTGGTATATCCAATCACAGAAAGCGTCTCCCTCACTCAACTCAGGAATTACCATTTTACTGACCCAACATGCCTAGCAACAGAAAGGCAATCCTTAGGCCACCTGACAAACACGTCATTGAATTTTGGCAGTTTCTTCAAGACTTTTGCAATTCCCTTGATTTCATTGCATAACCCAGACATGTAATTGCAACTCTTGAAAGAGACATTCTTGTAATCTTTTTTTTTTTTATCCTGAGGTTATCAAAGAATGTTCAACTCTTATACGTTTCTTCCTTCAATGTGTGCATTTGTTTGATAACATTTCACTTTCATATTAAACAGTCTCAAGTTGTCTTTCAATTATTTTATTTTATTGTTTTAAATTTTTTCATCAACATTTGGTTAAGCAACTGCCCAATAGGGTAGGTCAATTTTTGAACTGTAACATTTCCCATGTGACAAAAGTTGCAAATTAACATAAAAAAATTAGCACAGAGAATATTTTCCTTCAAAACTTTACCTTCATTTGAGGAAATAGATTTCAATCTTTTAAAATGTTATCCCTGTTACTGCTTAATTAATGAGGTAAAAAGCAGCATTGCACTTTTTTTTCCTCCAAACTCAGCGAGTTGAGTTGATGACAAAAAGCTCAATTTAATCTCATCTGACCACAGCACTTTCTCCCAAACCTCTCTGAATCATCCAGGTGCTCAATTGAAAACTTCAGACGGGCCTGTCCATGTGCCTTCTTGAGTAGGGTGACCTTGCGAGCACTACATGATTTCAGTCCACTAAGAAATCATGTTTGGAGAAAAAAAAAGTTGACTTGGATCCCAAGAACACCATCCCAACCATTAAGCATGATAGTGGAAACATTATGCTTTAGGGCTGTTTCCTTGCTAAGGGGACAGGATGACTACATTGGGCCGAGGGAAAATGGGTGGGGTCAAGTACAGGGAAATCTTTAGTGAAAACCTCATTGCCTCAGCCAAGACACTGAAGATGGGTCATGGTTGGGTATTCCAGCATGACAATGACTCAAAACATACGGCTAAGGCAACATGGGAGTGGCTCAAGAAGAAGCCCATTAAGGTAACGGAGTGGCCTAGTCAGTCTCAGGACCTTAATCCTTTAGAGAATCTGTGGTGGAAGCTGAAGATTCAAGTTTTCGAACGACAACCTACAAACCTTAAGGATTTGGAGAGGATCTGCAAAGAAAAGTGGGCCAAAATCCCCCCCCCCTGGGATCTGTAAAAACTTGATAACCAACTACAAGAAACGTCTGGCTGCTGTGCTTGCAACAAGGGTTTCTTCACAAAGTACTGAGTTATATTTTGCTATGGGTTGAAATACTTATTTTTTAAATAAAATACAAATAAATGTTAAAAAATTGATTAATGTGATTTTCTAATTTTTAAAAGTATTCTATCTCTCACTTTCAAGAGGGACCTACCCTGTTTTTGTAAGGAAGCAAACTCAGAAAATCAGCTGGGGGTGAAATACTTATTTTCCCCACTGTAAGTGGATTAATATTTGTTTATATTTATATAATACAATATAGCCACAAACAGAATAATTTGTTTGCAATTGAAATTATTACAATTGTATTTCTTTATGTAAAAATGTAATACAATATTCTTTAAAACTCCAAGTTGTTTCATATGTTTGCTGACTTATGTTTTCTCCTTAACCATTTGCAGCCTAAATCACCAAACGTTTGTCTGAGAACTGGTTTTAGTTTGATATTTTCAAAGAAAATAGCTGATGAGACAGATTTTCAGATGGAAATAAATGCCTCATATTTCAAATTCTACAAAACTGAACCCCTCCCCCACTACCACGTTCTGATAATTGTTCTCTTTCAACTTTTGTACTAAATCTAGCATTTCTAAAATGTTGGATTATGGTAAGAATTAATAAGTCTATAGAATTTAGTTTCATTCTTTTTCTTTATAAATTAAATTTAATTATTACAAAGAAATTTAAAGACATCTTGACCTAAATTCTCTTCACAAAACCTGACCTGAAAAATAATTTCAAGTACAAAAAAAAAGAAAAAAAAAGAAAAAAAAAGGAAAAAGAGCACTATAGAATTGCTTAGATTCTTACCAAATCTAAATTTAATTCCGTTTTTTCTTTCTCCCCTTTAGCTTCACTTAAAAGCATTTAGAAAAAAAATATATCAAAATAAAGACAAAGAAAGACTTAAGATAATTGAATTTTCATTTTTTTATTGTTTAGAAATTTTTTTCTTTAACTGTAAAAACTATTGATATTTTACACTTGATATAAAAAAAATGAAAACTTTTCTATTTCATTTATAAGAAAGTAAAAATCATTATCTTGGACATTTTTAAATTGTGAAATAAAAGACAGAAGAAAATGATTGAATAAAAAAATTTTGAAAAAAAGAGAAATTTTAGGTGATTGCGTTCTGTGGTTATTATCTTCAATAAAATTTCACTATCCAACTCAGACAAATTATTATGGGATTCTGGAATGAAATTTTTCATTTTTATTGGCCATTTTTTTTGTTTTGTTTTTTTATTTCATAATAGTTTCTTCATTTTGTTTTGTTGCTTTTCTTCATATTTTTCGACAATCTTTTTTTTTTCAACCATTAAATTGAATTAAATTACCAAAGAAAATGGAAGAAAATTTCAGACAAGACTTAAATTTACATCTAATGCCAGAAGCCATTTCTTTCCATTCAAAATAGGAAAACTTTTAGAAGAAAAGTTCTCATTTTATGTTTTATCTTCTGATTTTATTCCATGCTGTATTGTTGATTGTCTAGTAGCAATAATACTTTTGTTCTACCTTCATCATCCACACATAGCTCCTCTCTGTTTAGACCCATCCCTGCCAGTTTGTTCACAGCTCTTAACTGATGTTGAAAACCACCTAGCAACAGAGGACAATCCTTAGACAATCCTTCACTAACCACATCATCTGTTAGCATCTTTTCTCTAGTCTTCTTCAGTTTTCTTAATTTCACCAAATGTGTCAATGCAATTCTTGAAAGAGACATTCCTTTAAACTTTTTTTTTTGGACCATATACCTTTAGGCACCCCTTTTGTGATCTCGATTCATAAGCACATTTTTTTCATTTACACCATCAACATCCGGTTGTTTGTTAACAGACGATTTTTAGATTTTTTTTTAAATTATAAAACTAACCCCTAACCCTAACCCTTAACAAACAATCGGATCTTGACAGTGTAAATGAAAAAAATGTCCTTATAAATCGAGATTGCAAAAGGGGTGCCTAAAGGTCATATGGTCCTTTTTTTATCCTGATGCTGGCAGTGAACACTGAACTTTTCTGTATCTTTTCCCGTACTTTCTTCTTCTTAAATGTATGTACAGTGGAACCTTGGTTCTCAAACATAACTCCTTCCAAAATTATGTTCAAGAAAAGATTTTTTTGAAAACTGAAACAACATTTTCCATAAGAAACTGTAAAGTGGATTTATACATTCTTGGTCATCAGAAATCATCAATTTCACCATTCCATATTGGGTTTAAGATCAGAAACTCGAACACCATTCTCAAAATTGACAATTATCTCTGTCTTCAATTCTATCGTTTCTCTCACAATTTTTCTCTTTCCTTTTCCGGTAGTATTACTGTTGCCTTTCTTAGGATCCATGAACAAGGGTTACAGTAGTCGTAAAATAGAGAAAAAACACAAACGAAGCAAAAAATTTGCCAAAAAATAATATCAGAAACTTGTTCAAGATAGTAACTGACACTAACTGATGCTGCTTGGGTAGATTCAACCAGCCATTCAGCTGTCCTTGGTTTGCCTCAGCAGTCATTCACATCCATTTTCATCGGCTTGACTGTGTTTAAAGTCGGAAAAATTTGTTCGAGAACTAAGGCCTTTTTTACTCAAATTTTTTATTTGTACTCTGAATTGTTTGACTTTAGAGTTGCTTGAGAACCGAAGTTCCACCTGTATTTGTTAATAATACCTTTTACATTATATTTACAGTCTCTAGTTTTGTTTCCATCATTTTTGTTTCATTGTTTTATGTTCTTTCAGCGCCGTTTTGTTAAACTATTGTCCAATTCCTTTGCACAAGTAAAAAGAATAACTTTTATAAAATTATTTTATGATTAAAAAAATGTAATATTTTCTTTATTTTTAAGATTCTTAACACTTTTGTCAAAAAGTATTTACCAATGTGCTGGAATTGGGTGTGTGGGTCGAGGAGTGTTTGCTGGCATGCTGTGACAAATGAGAAGCCAGAAGGAAGGAGAGATACTTTCTTATAGGAAAATACATTGCATCGAGGGTAAGTAGGTGGGGATAAAAGACACCCGTTCACCTGAAGAGGTGAATCTGGTCATTCAATGAACAGGTGTCAGTGAGAGAAGAAGGAAGCCAAGAGAAAAGAAAGAATGAGGGAAGAGCATGGAAAGCAGCAGGACGAGGCATAAAGAAAGGAAGAGGGAAAGCAGTAGGAGGAGGCAAAGGGGAAAAGTACTTACTGATGTGCTGGAATTGGGTGTGTGTTCAAGGAGTGCTTGCTGGCATGCTGTGAGAAATGTGAAGCCAGAAAGGAAGAAAGGTGCTTTCTTATAGGAGAGTGCAATGCATTGTGGATAAATGGGTGGGAGATAAATGACACTGGCTTACTTAAAGAGGTGAATCTGGTCATTCAGTGAACAGGCGTCAATGAGAGAAGAAGGAAGCAAAGAGAAAAGAAAGAACAAAGAAAGGAAATCAGCAGGAGGAGAGAAAGCAGTAGGAGGAGAGAAAGCAGCAGGAGGAGAGAAAGCAGTAGGAGGAGAGAAAGCAGCAGGAGGAGAGAAAGCAGTAGGAGAGAAAGCAGTAGGAGGAGAGAAATCAGCAGGAGGAGAGAAAGCAGTAGGAGGAGAGAAAGCAGCAGGAGGAGAGAAAAGAGAGAGAGAAATACAACACTTTATCACAACAAGGAAGTGTTTTTGTATTTTTCAAAAATAAATTTGTTGACCAGAACAGATCAAATTTTCTTGCTAAAATAAAAGAGCAACATCCAAGAAGAAAGATTTTGGAAATCACAGAATGTTTTTTTTTGATTTCATGGAAAAATTGTCTGTGTTTACCTAACCCATCTGATACAAACAGAACATTTTTTTAAATCCATAAAGAATCTCCACAACAGTCATATGAAAGGTAAAACAGCATTTACAAGGTGTGTCAAAAAAGTATCAACATTTTTTGTACTTTTTGACACATCTTGTATTGTGAAAAAATTAACGTTCCATTCATTGTTCATTTCTATCTTGGTAAATACATCTTCAATCTTGTCACTTTTATGACACACCTTGCATTCTGAAAAAAATTAATGTTCCATTCATTGTTCATTTCTATCTTGGTAAATACAGCTTCAATTTTGGCACTTTTATGACACACCTTGCATTCTGAAAAAAATTAATATTCCATTCATTGTTCATTTCTATCTTGGTAAATACAGCTTCAATCTTGTCACTTTTATGACACACCTTGCATTCTGAAAAAAATTAATGTTCCATTCATTGTTCATTTCTATCTTGGTAAATACAGCTTCAATTTTGGCACTTTTATGACACACCTTGTATTTGAAAAAAATTAATGTTCCATTCATTGTTCATTTCTATCTTGGTAAATACAGCTTCAATTTTGGCACTTTTATGACACACCTTGTATTTGAAAAAAATTAATGTTCCATTCATTGTTCATTTCCATCCTGGCAAATACAGCTTCAATCTCACCACTTTTATGACACACCTTGTATTCTGAGAAAAAATTAACGTTCCATTCATTGTTTATTTCTATTTTGGTAAATACAGCTTCAAATTCTGCACTTTTATGACACATCTTGAACATTAGCATTTCACTACCTGTTGAAAATAAAACTTTTTTTTTCCTTGTATCTTGCAATTTTTTTTATCTGACCTGAAGGAACTTGAACCAATCATTTTCTCTTTGCAGAAACAGTGAATAAAATCAAATTTAAATTTTATGGCTCTTTTTTTTGCCTACTTCCAAGAAGATATATATATATATATATATTTGAATATATTATTAGATTTATTGATTTTTGTGGCCAAAATATCAGATGACACTCTTTCTTAAAATCTTGAAAGCTGTAAAAAAAAAAAAAAAAATTTTAAATGAACAAAGAATGAATATTAAGTATAAAAGCATCAAAATCTTTCTTTTTTGTTGAAATTCTTTCAGCAAAATTCCCAACTTGAATGAATTCAGATTACATTGTTCAGATTTATGATGCTTGCTTTCAATATTAGATGAAAAGAAGACAAAAAAAAAACAGAGAATAAAGATGGTTTCCTTTAAGCAAGACATGATGTGAATAAGACATTTTGTAGAAAGACTATGATAATCAAATTGAAAATTGAAAAGATGTTGTTGAAATATTTAAAAAAAAATTAATGTTTGATTACAGAAAACAAAATATATCTCTAGATAGAAAGCTGATAATAGAAAGAAAAAACAAGTTTTTTTTTTTAATCCCTGTTTTGTATTGGTGTAATCTTAACTGGCCAATTGTTGGATATATTATTATTTTGGTTATTCTAATATTGTATACCCTTTTCATTACTTACTTACTTCTATTCTTCTTCTGGCGTCTTTGACATCTTAAGTTCTTCTAGGTCTCTTCTAACATCTTGACTTCGTCTTGGTGATCGGCCGCACTTAACTCATTTCTTCTTCTAGATCAGTCTTGTTACCAAGACATTCACCAACCACAAAACTGTGTTATTTTCTTAAGCCTTTATTTACTTAACTAAACATTTCATGTAACTAAACATCTGACTAACATAGCACGCGTATGCAGTGAGTTCCAGTTACGGCAGGACATCTTCTCTGCCTGACGTCTAAACTGAAACTGAGGACCCAACCAGGTCCCACGTGACTTCACGTATTTCGCAGGCTTTCTGTACTATTCCATGGAAAGTCCCGCCCGTGATATGAAAAGTGCCATCCCTTTAGAAATACAGGGGATTGACAATAATCTTATGTAACCGCATAGATTATGTAACACTAAGAGGTTAAAGCATCATCTATAAAATGTGAGCAAAATGGCCGCCCCCATAAGATTATTGCCTGTTCTCTTTTTATTTACTTTTTAAAAGATTATTATTTGAAGTTATTCCTTTGTTCTGAATTCTACGGCCAAAAGATTTGGTTATAAACATTGTGAAATATAAAACAACAAAATGATCAAGAATTAACTTACAAACAGGACAAAGAAATAACCTCAGACAAGACTTGAACTCATACTCCATAATTCAATTTTTGTCTTTCATAAAAAAAGAAACATGGGTAAGAGTAAAGATATTCTCAAAATTTCAAAATTACTTAAAATTATTATTATTAATTTAATATGAAAAAAAAGAAGATTATGTTAAAAATGTTATAAAAAGTTCTGAGGTTATTTTCTATAAATCCAACATAAACAAAGGGGAACCACAAATTATTTATTTATTTATTGATCTACTGGGAAAAAAGAAGATGGGGTTAGGGTTAGGGTTAGGGTTTAGGTTTAGGTTTAGGGTTTAGGGTTAGGATTTAGGGTTAGTTTAATGGGAAAATAAATAAATAATTTATCAGTCAAGGGTGGTTCCCCTTTGTTTATGTTGGACTTATAGGAAATAACCAGTTCTGAAAAAAATGTAAGAATTCCAAATGTACAGTCAAAATATTAGTAAACTAACAGGATCTATGGATATACCACAGTATGATAATTTAATTATTACAATGTTTGATATATTTACATAAGAACTATTGATAACATTAACGGTTTCCACTCAGGATAACCACTTAAAATCTACACTACATGCAAAATAAAAGATTCCACCAATCTATCATTTAACAATTGCAATAAACTGTATTGATTTTTTGGTTCAGGGAAAAACATTTTTTTTTAAATATATATATTAGGTAAACAGAGGACAAATAAAAGACTATTATTTTATCTACTTAGATACTTTTAAGGTGCCAGTTTAGCTCAGTTGGTAGAGCACCCATCTTAGAATTGCAAGGTTCTGAGTTTGATATCAGCCCCTGCCAAATCAGTGTGTGAGTAGCACAGATTGGGTAATCAAATCTGTGCAGTAAAGTAGGGAGCTGACAGTAGATGTGGCGCTCCACTTCATAAAAAAAAAAATCTCCTTGGTCTTGCACTAGCAAAAAGGCAATAGACTCATTCGATGTCCGGTTGATACTGTCCAATTGGACACTTGGCGCAACTGATATAAGGGTTGAATTAATACAGTTCTAAGTGATAGTCATCAGTAGGTTGCAGGTTCAATCTTGGCAAAGGGCAATAATAACATAGAATACTTAACATAAGTTAACCTGGTCATGGTTAATGGATTGAGAACAGTCTACCCCCGTGGATTGTATAAAGGGAATGGTTTGAAGTTCCGTGAAGGCTCCCATGTTTGAAGAGAAGGTTCCAGGGTTCAAGAAAGTTCCCAAGTTTGACAAGAAACGAAGAAGGCCGGAGGGCACATCAGCCAAAACATTGTGTATATAACAATAAGGATGAGGACAATAGCCCCAAAACTCCAAATAATACAAATTTGTGTACATCATAATCAAATATTATACAAGTTATTTTTTTCTCATTTTATATGCCACCATAGATATTACATTTTGTTTGTATTGAAACTAAATGAATTCCAAGAAGTATTCTTGTTCAAAATTAACTTTCTATTTTTATTCAATGGTAAATCATTTAAAGAACTAGGCATTTGAGAAATAAATTTATGTTGTATAGTGGAACAGATAGTCATCTTGCATCTGTTCTCTTCAAACACTCAACTCAGACAGCCAACTCTTCACTCTCTCTTTCTCTCACTCACCTTCTCACTTTGTTGGCATCCATCAACTAATCTGAGATTGACAGGTAGCCTTTCATTTGTCATCCCAAAAATTCTAGTAACTTTCCACTATTATCTATACGTAACTTAGATTTCTTTTTTTTTGGGGGGGGGGTCCATCTCATTATTTAACATTTAGACCTCTTTATGTTCAATTCTCTTCTCTTACACTGAAGCTGTATACTTATAATAACTCATTTGTGGTGGAAAATTGTTTTTTATTTCAATTCTAAAGATTTTAGATATCATTACAGTCTTATGCAGTGGCTAGAGCATTTAGCCTTAAACGATGAGGTCTGTGGTTCAATCTCTCATGTTAGACATCCGGAATTCATTAGGGAGGGGTGGAGGGATCCTCTTATGTTCGGCTTTGGAGTTTTCTGGGAATGGTTCAAAGACGAGCATGTAGATTGGATATAAATGCAAGAAACAATGTCGAGCAAGAAAATAATGACGGAATTGGAAGTACGTTTTTAAAGATGATTGAATCAATAAATAAAGAGACAAAAATATAAATAAAAAAAGATAAATAAATAGATACAGGTACAGATTTAGCCCCCACCCCACTGCCCCCACCCACTCTTGATCAAAAACAAAAACCTACAAAGAATTTTAAAAAGTAAAAAAAGCAAAAAAAAAAAAAAAAAGCAATTTAGGAGAAACGTAGTGATGATTTTGATGGGAATTCAGATTTATTTTTATTTGTAATTTTTCCATTTGTTTTTCAAAAGAAATGTCTGCATAAAGAAAAACAAATAAAGAAAAAATCTCCAGCAGCAGCAGCAGCAGGAGGAGGAGGAGGAAAAGAAGAAGGCCTAGAAGAAAGGGGAGGAGGAGAAGGGATGAGGAGGAGAAGGGGCGAGGAAGAGGATGGGGTGGGAGGAGGAGGGGGAGAAGTGGAGGAGAAGAAGGAGGTTCTCCGTTGATAAAGACAGAAAAAAAAAACTATCATTCTAGAATGAGAAATTTCAAATCAATTTTGGAATTATTTATTTATGTTTTTGTTTTATTGTTTCCTTTTTTTTTTCTTCTTCTTTTCTGAATTTGAAATTGATGTCCTGATGTTAATGGCATTTTTGTTAAAGAGAATGTCACAAGAATCAAATATAAAAGAACGGTTACAGATTTGGTTTATTGGTCTTAGACACAAAATGCTAAACATTATAGCACAATGATTTCTTGTAGAATCAAAGTTTAAGAATCAAATCTTTAACCCAAAAGAGTTTTTCTATAACTGATTTATTTTCCAATTTTGGTTGTTACAAAATGGATGATTTATATTCATCAACATAAAAGATCCTTTCTTGGTTTTGGTTTGTTTTCTTTGTTTAATGCCATATTAACCTTCATTTATTTAATGCCAAAGCCATCCTTGTAGAAAAACAGTAGTGGTATTATTTAACCCATAGCTGGGGGGATGATTTAGTTTGGTTTGTTTTCTTTGTTTAATGGCATATCAACCTTCATTTATTTAATGCCGAAGCCATCCTTATAGAAGAACAGTAGTGGTATTATTTAACCCATAGCTGGGGGGATGATTTGGTTTGGTTTGGTTTGTTTTCTTTGTTAAATGACATATTAACCTTCATTTATTTAATGCCAAAGCCATCCTTGTAGAAGAACAGTAGTGGTATTATTTAACCCGTAGCTGGGGGGATGATTTGGTTTGGTTTGTTTTCTTTGTTTAATGGCATATCAATCTTCATTTATTTAATGCCAAAGCCATCCTTGTAGAAGAACAGTAGTGATACTATTTATTGTAATGCTACTGTAGTTGGTTATTTAAATTATAATTCAAATCATAACTTACAATGGAAAACGTGTTTATTTTGATGAGAGATACAAGAATGATGAACAGTTGTATAATACAAGCTAGTCTCACTAGGAAAGATGGGTGTATTTACCTCAACCTTGCAATAGGTAAGGATGTGACACAACGTCTTTTTAACATGGGAAACCATGCACAAATCGAAGGTCATGTGATGGCTAGTGCAAAAAATGTGTGGATCCCCTCAGCATTCTCCTTTTGAGGTGCCTCAGGCACTGGGTAATAAACCCAGCCCTGCCCCTTTAAATTGAAGGGGTAGGTGTTGCCAGGGTGAAGGCTCCCTGGGATCACACAATTTATTTGCCCAGCTGTTAAAGGCAGCTTGGAAAGACAGGCCACCAAGACTAACACTGTCAATGATTATATTGTAAATAGGACAGTCCATTCTAGTCCAAAGGGGTATCATCTCTTCTCTACAACATTATTTAATCCCCGTCCTGTTGGCTGGGGTGTTAGAATGTACCGACTGCACCTCTGCAGAGGGGTAAGACTCCTCCAATGGGGCCACCTGTTGGCCATGGGTGGCGACCCGTGATGCTTAAGGATAGAACCCAGGTGGCTGAGCAGTCCATGACATGCAATATTCCACTTTAGGCTTTTCTTGGGCTAGATGGGTGGTCGGAGAGGCCCATTCCGATCAATCGACTGGTCACGTCAAGCCCTAGCACCTATATGATTGCCCCAACCCTATTGCCCTTATGGCAACCCCCAATACTTCTTATCATATGGGTGCTAGAAGGCGGTGGCTGAGGGTCTACATGTCCTGGGAATGACGTTAAATTCTATCTGATGGTGAGGTTCCAGTTTTGGAGGTTTGGGGAATGTGGATCACCATGGCTCCCTGGTCCACTCTGACCCGGTGTGGTAGTACCTGTTAGGGTCCAAAATTCAAAATTCTGGATAATAAGTTATATTATTGCTTTACAAGAAAACTGAATGTTCACTTAGAGACGCACATAACAGAAAAGTAGGAATAAATATATCTGAGTGTATCAATATCAAATACACTTTTCTATAACACCCAGTTTGTTTGTTTTTCTATAAAACTCAAAAGGTTTTCCAAATTTGAGTTTTGTATGAAACTATGTTTTATTCTGAATTGCTGTTGTTTAATTTAATAGGAAATGGATCAGCAAAAATGTCTTGATAATAATACAACAAAAAAGAAGTGTAAAAATAAAGGTAATGATTGTATGCACAATTTATTTATTCATTCATTTTATTCTTCTTTTTTCAAAATGGCTGCCCCCATGAGATTATTGCTTTTTCTCTATTTATTTACTTTTTAATATAAATTTGAGAAACAAGGTAATGTAATCTATTCAGATTTCTGATGAGGAGGATTGTGATGAAAACAAAGATTGTTGACTTGAAATCTTCAATATTTCATCCTGTTCTCAAATGCTGATGGCAGAAATTCTGTTGAATCATCATCATGTCACATCAGTCGCATGGATATCCATGACAATCTCTCACCAATTGTCCCTATCACTCATTGCCATCTGAGATCCTCTGCGCAGCATCGAGTATCCAGAGCTGGTCAATGTAGGTCTTTACTGGATGGCCCGCACTGGTGTGCCAATGTGTAGTTATGTGACCTGATTTGTTGGTTTGAAATTAGAAAAAGAAAGAAAGAAATCGGAAGTTAAAATCTTCCGATAAACTTGAGTCGGAGTAAGGTCAAAACCGATGGTAGCAATCATAGGACCACACAGTGTAAGTGGAACGTCTGGGAAGAGGTCGGAGCTGGAGAAATTCAAGTGGCTTGGGAGGCCTCCCGGTGAGTCCACTTGAGTTAAATGTGATGGTTGGAGACACCCCTTTGATATAACCAGACTAAAGAGATGCAGCTGAGAAGCTAGATGAAGCCAAGGCGGGCTTGATTAGCTGACTGGACTAGTGGAGAAGATTAATGCAAATACTGAGAGCCAAGAGAAACTGATTTCAGTTAAGACCATTGAAAACTTAGTCAACTTTACAAACTGTTTTGCACAATACTTTGCAGAAGACCGGAAGTTATTAATTACGGGTCCATCACTCACACAGTCTTGAGAAATAATTGTTTGTATTCTTTTGTTATTTGAATATAAATTTTGTTGAGTTTGAAGAAGAAAAAGAGTCGTTTTTTATGTGACCACTAGGCCGCTATTAACCTTGGAAATCAGTTTCTATAGCAGATTTTTTGTTGTTTGAGATCTGAACACAACGTGGGCATTCGGCTAGACTTTCAGCAAATATAGAAACCCTGCAATCCTTGGTTGTTGCAGAAAATCCGTTCTTGATGGCCAATTTCAGAAATTCTGGGAGCCCTTTAGCTCAGTAGCGACCGACGGATTATAGTTGTCTACAGGAGAACATCACTTACGAGTTCACTTTTACTTCTCTAGCATGTCTTGTTCACCTCACTCGTTTGGTTTGTGTGATAAGTGGCAGGTGGCTGTACAGGTGATTTCTTGTGGGGTGTTTTTTTCCAGGATTTGTTTAAAATTCATGTGCAACTCCCATCTTGATTATTTTCTAGGCACTTTGTTAGGGTCCATGTGGTGCAGCCATACAGTAGCACTGATACAACTACGGCATGGAAAAATTGTGTCTTTAATTTGTCAGTGAGATTGGAATATCTATATGACTGATAACCTATCTATGGCAGACCATGCCTTTCCTATACATACACTAATATCGCCTTCTGTGGATGAGATATTACTACCTAGGTATGTGAATTGTTCAACCGATTTTTGATGCTTACCATCAAGTAAGATGAACAAGACATGTTGGAGAAGTAAGGATGAACTCATAAGCAATGTTCACCTATGGACTACTACACATGGACACACCAGTGTTGGCCAACTAGCAAATGCTAACATTTATCAGCTCTGTGTAAGCACTGGATGCCATCTGGAGAATTTGCCAGGAGTAATGACTGATAGGGACAGATGGCAAGAGAGAGTCAAGGGAATCCATGCTATCAACATGACCATGATGATGATAATGATGATGAAAAGGAGGAGGATGTATGTAAATGAGATAATTTTGTCTTTCCTTCTGTCTATTCTGTGTTTGTAAATCATTGGATATATTAATGCAAACATTGGACCTTGGTGAGTTGGGTATGTGATTAAAGATCCACCGAGCACCAACCACCCCAATACACAAATTCGCATATCTAAATAATGTATTAGCAATGAGTCTGACTAGAAAAATGTTCTTTTTTAAGTGACAATCCTCCTCCTCCTCTTCATCCTCCTTCTCCTCCACCACCTCTTCATCCTCCTTCTCCTCTTCATCCTCCTTCTCCTCTTCATCCTCCTTCTCCTCCACCACCTCCTCTTCCTCCTCCTTGAAATGAGAAAGATAACAATAATAGTTGCAGTTTTATTTGATGTTGTTTTTTTTTAAATATTTATATCTTATAAGATATTGAATAACATATGGAAGGATCTTTTCTAAGTGGTGTTTCCCCACTTAACAAAGATAACAACTACAAATCTATGTTATATATATTATATATATATATATATATATATATATATATATAAGTGTGTGTGAATGTGAATGTATGTGTATATATGTGTGTGTATATATATATGCGTGTATATGTATATGTGTATATATATTTATATTATGCGTGTATATATATATATATATATATATATATGATTTTAACCTGAGCCCTTTATAAGACATTTATGAAATTCTTTCATAAGTAGCCATCTGCTCTTTGGAAATAATAATAATAATAATAATGATAATGATAATAATAATGATAATAATAATAATAATATTTTTATGAGACATGAAATACCAAATGTGTCTTCTTCTCAGTGGCTTTTTCTTTTTCTTTAACTTTTTTATAATTAAAGGAGATAACAACCACATTAGAGAGATTTTACTTAATGTTAAATATATCAATGTTTGAATTGCAGAAAACATTCTCAAAAACCAGATGATATAATACTCAAGATTTTTGTGTAAGTGGCCACTTCTTCAAAATGAATTTTTAAAAATATCAACCCTGTTTAGAATCAGATCCATTTCTTTTCCATTTTATTTGAATATAATTCAATTTTATTTGTCTGTATTTTTGAGATGAGGCCATTTATAACCAAATGATATCAAACAAAAGAAAAAACAAACAAAAAAAATAGAATGTATAACCATAACATGAGCTTCACCAACAGAAAAAAAGCCAACATTAACAAATTATCTGAACATGTTTGGCAGATAAAAGACAAAACAGTTAAATCTTCCATAATAAAATGAGATATTGTGAAAAATAATCCCTAGAATATTTAGGGGGTTATAATTGCAGATTTCCTGGGAAGATCAGTTGATGCAATTTCTGAGCAGCTTGAGAGGCTGCTTTATTATTTCCAATATTTTGAAATATTTCATCTTTCTTTTACAAGGATTTTTGTTAGACATTTACTGGGTCTAACAAAAATCCCTGTAAAAGATATATATATATATATATATATATATATATATATATATATATATATATATATATATATATATATATACTTTGGTGCGGTACCAAGTTTCTTGGTACAAGGTGATTCTAGGTGGGTCCTAATTCTCTACCAGTAGTTTGTTGTAGAGTTCAGGTTCCGTATGAGAGCTCAATGTTTAATTATTGTAAACAGAGCAAAGTTATTTGGGAATAAAAGGCCTTAAATACCATGGGTTCGTGGTTATGGACCATTTCCATAGCGAGTGGAAATGGTCCATAACCACGATACCCATGGTATTTAAGGCCTTTTATTCCCAAATATATATATATATATATATATATATATATATATATATTATATATATATAGAGAGAGAGAGAGAGAGAGAGAGAGAGAGAGAGATACAGCAGCTCAATCAGGAAGCAAATCAGTTTTCATGAAATAAAAAAAATAAAAACTGAAATTCCCTCAGAATAAAAGATGAAGAACTTTCTTCATCACAGACAAAATGGGATTTATAGAACAAGAATTTTATTAGAGTTTTTAGGACAGATTTTTTGAAATTGACTTCTTGAAAAATTTTGCTATTTTTTCTAAACTACTTCACTCTTTACTCCTAAAGAAAAAGAAATTAAAGATTAAATTAAGTTTTTTGTATTTACCTTGAAAAAGTGCACAGGAAGTTACTACTGCATGATGGGAAAAGTTTAGTAGTAACTTTATCTAAATTAAATTAAGTGTTTCTATGTTTACAACATAGAAACACTTAATTTTACATGAGTTTAATTTTAAGGAATCCCAAAGATTCCTGAAGATTAAGATTATTCACAATGGACTAAAATTTTTAGTTCAGATATATATTCAGATAAGGGCTGCGTAAAGTGGTGGAGCGATATTCTAAAAATACATTTTGAAAGTTAAAGTAAAGTCATAAAACTACCTCTTGCCTTTGTCTCATTCCTTTCTCATTCCTTTTCGTTCCTTAAATTCTATTTCAGCTTACCAACTCACAAGAACAAGGAACCAGCTTTATTGGGGACAAGATACCAGTACAAACCAAAATAACTTAGCCCCATATGTGATATGTATAAACACAATGTTTCAGCCGCTGTATCCTCTGACCTTCCTCAGGTGTTCTCTGTGTATCCAAGCATAGTAATCACCCAACATGGGAAATCATTTTTAATAGTTTGACAATAGTTTTTCAAGCATTAAAAAGGCTAAATCAAATTGTTTTTAAAGTAAATCTATCAATAATGGAGATTCGCTTCCGGTTTTTGTCTGTAACAAAATTACTCACTGCTTACGTCACATTACCAAAATCATCATAACATAGAATAAATACACTCAAAATTTGAACATGCAACATTAGACAGTCCTCATTGTTTTTAAAACAAGTTTTAATAAATACATGACTGGTATTATATATCTATATATAGTTTGTTTTATTTTAATACATATTTAAAGTTTACATTTCAAATTGTTTTATTTTTTAATCCTTTAATGAATTTGATGATGTTACTTACTTAGGGTACAAACTTGCTGACATTGAATCTTTTACTCCCCACCCATCAGGCAATATGTTTAAAAAATCTATTTTTATATCGCCCGGAGGGTGTTTTTATTTTGTACTAGTTACTTTAAAGATAAAAATATTTTTAAAAAACTGATGTCATTGGATTTTACAACTTGATTTGTACAGGAAATGCCAATAAACTTCTGTTTCTTTTCTAAATGATCATGATTCTTGATAGGCGCACAATGATGTCATTATTTCAATGAGATCTTTAAAAGTTCTTTGACACCTGTTTGATTAAATGTCAAACTATTAAAAATGATTTCCCAGGTTGGGTCAGTTTTGGGAAATTTTGGAAAATCTAACAATGGTGGGAGGAATAGTTTCCCTAGTTTTTAAATTTAATCTCCTTACTTGTCCTCTGCTGGTCACTAACTGACTGATTGCTGACCCTTTTAAAAATCACCAAATTTCAGGGGACCCTTTCTTACACTTTTAAGAGTTCTTGTGGTTGGGTTTGGTTCTTTGTTTAATGGCATATCAACATTTGTGAGCTATTTAAAGCCAAAGCCATCCTTGTAGAAGAACAGTAGTGCTACTAATTAAAGGGAAATGAGGGGGTTCATACATTTCCCAAAAATGAACATAATAAAATGACTTATGATGTCACTTTAACCATTACACCATGAGGACTCCCCCCTCTTATGGGTGACCATTTGTTGTCAGTCAAACAGTTCACTGGGAGCGGGTGGGAAGGCAGCTACTATACAAGGTGTGTCATGAAAGTAACGAGATTGAAGCCATGAACAATGAATGAACTTTTTTTTCAGAATACAAGGTGTGTCATAAAAGTTTGAAGCTGTATTTGCCAAGATAGAAATGAACAATGAATGGAACTTTTTTTTTCAGAATACAAGGTGTGAACTGAACAATGGAATCATAAAGTGCCAAGTTTGAAGCTGAAATGAACAATGAATGGAACTTTTTTTTTCAGAATACAAGGTGTCATAAAAGTGCCAAGTTTGAAGCTGTATTTACCAAGATAGAAATGAACAATGAATGGAACTTTTTTTAAGAATACAAGGTGTATCATAAAAGTGCCGAATTTGAAGCTGCATTTACCAAGATAGAAATGAACAATGAATGGAATGTTAATTTTTTTTTAGAATACAAGGTGTGTCAAAAAGTACCAAAAATCTTGATATCTTTTTTGGTCTACCTTGTACCAATTACCAACTTGACCAACTACTAAGACTGCAATCAAAAAAATAATTGCTTCAAAATTCTAAGGAACAGATTAGATTTCTTGATGCAATCTTTGCCATCAAACAAGAAACATTTCTTAATACTTAATTCATCTTTTATACATTGATATATATATATATATATATACATTGATTTTTTTTTCTTTACAAACTTTATTCTAAGATTTTTTTTAATTAGGAAAGTGTTTAATTAACTTTTCTTTAATATCTGCAGCTGTTATCAGCAAAAAACAAGTGTGAATTGACATTTTGGAAAGATACCCTCTAATTAGAAATTACAACATTACAACCCCCCCCCCCCCCCAAAAAAAAAGCAAATATTGAGAAATTAATAATATCTGTTGATCTGACCTTAAAACAAAAACCCAGTTAAGCAACAATGTAGATTTTTTTGGCAAGTTCTGAAATTAATTATTCTCATTTATTTGTTATATATTGGGTATTTGATATATCCGGGTTAAGGGATATATTCTGAAGTTTGTATTTGGTATATTATCGCAGTAGTAATTGGTACATCCGTCGGTCGGGGTGTCGTCTAGCGAGTAAGTTAGCTTGTAAGCCTAAAGTTGTCGGCTATCGAGTAAGTGTTGGTCACAGGTCTAGAACCAACACAGTGTCGACTATTTATACATGACACTGTCCAATCAGATTATAGTAAAGGGGTACCAAGGTATTTACATATTCATTATATCAGTATTCAATTTTTTGTTCAAACTCTTTTTAAACATTTTAATCATTTAACCCAAAAATGGAAATCCTAACAGGTATTACCACTCCAGGTTAGAGTGGACCTGGCAGTAGAATTGGAACTTTACCACTAGATGCAGTTTAATGTCATAAACAAGACACTAAGACCCTCGGCCACTGCCTTCTTACACATATATGATGATAAGTGTTAGGGGTTTGCCATAAGGGCAATAGGGTCTGGACAATCATATAGGTGTTAGAGTTTGACATGACCAGACGATTGATCAAAGGGGGCTTATCTGACCATTCGTCTAGCCTAAGTAATGGCCAAATTCTAAATTGTAGTATCAACATCATACTCACCTTCACAGAAAGGCTGTGACAAGCGTCCAGTCACCAAACAAACAAACAAAAAAACTGTAACCGAATACAGGCTCTACCAGAACACAGTCAGGTGTTGAATATATATACATATGGAAACAAGTATCCACACTAAAACCAGCAGCCATTTAAATTCCTGGGAATGAGCTTGGCCAAGGTACACAGTGGAATAGCCCAATCTGTTATTTAAACCACCACCAGAGAAGATTAAAACTTGTGACAAAGCTTGACTCAATACAAATCTCTTTTAAGTTTAAGTCCATATAGAAATCAGTGATCAGAAAAACTAATTTCAGCCCTTACGGCTTTCCATAGAATCAACACAAAACTATTTGAAGATCAGTAGTCCTAATAAAATAAAAAATCATTCATTTACGCCTGCATAAAAGTTTGTAGCAAATTAACCATTGTGGTCAGGAATTGATATAGGTCAAAATTTGTTATAAATTTGTTTGTATTCAGTATAAATGAAATGCAAAATGCCTCGTTCAGGATTTGAACTCAGCTCGATGAGTCCATCTCCTACGACTAACCATTACACACATCCAGCTTGCGCGGAAGGTTTTGTGTGTGTGTGTGTGTGTGTGTGTATGTATATATATATATATATATATATATATATATATATATATATATTGAATTTTCTGAATTTTTTTTTGATTTTCCTTGCATTTGAAACATCTTCACCTGAGGATTGCATCACATGAAACCAATATGGTCATGAATGTTCCTTTGTCACCTAATAAATAGATATGTAAAACCTTTATATATTTATCTTATTATATTATATATACTAGCAAATATATGCACCCTCCGGGTGCAAGTATTTGAATTTTAATGTAATAAAATATGTTAAATTTGAAATACTTTTGAAACTAAATAAAAATCCAAATAAAATGATTTGAAACAGAGGGGGTATAATCGAAGAATAGAACAACTTTGAAACTAAGTCTTCCGTCATTTTTCATCACTCCCTCCTTTTATTGCTGAATTTTCCTAATTTAACTATTTAGTTAAATTAGGAAGTAAAGAATAAAATTACTGTTATTTCTTTTTATTAAAGGATTTCTTTTAAGATTTATCCCCGAGTTTTTTGCTCATATTCATTAAGAAAAAAACAAACAATTAGAAATCAGTAATACCAAGCACATATTTAATAAAATTAAACTTTTAATATCAATATGCAAATTAGCTTTCCTGTTCACACTGTAACTGGCTATTTTGTTGCATATATAAATACAATTGCATGTTATTAGAATGTAGATAAAGTCAAAAGTATTAATAAAGTATAACAATTTTATCAATAACTGAGGTTTAAATAAAAATAAATTCATGGTGAATGTTACATCAATAACTAAGGGAATTGTGACTTGAGTAGTGATTTAGTTTCGGCTTCAGACAGACAAACACACAATCTCCATTATAATAAGATATATATATATATATATATAATGAGATTTTGTTAGAGCCAGTGCATCTCTTAAATACAATGAGGCACGCTTCATGCAACGGTTATCGTCATCGAGAAATTGAATCAGCAACCAAATTTTAAATTTAGAACGAAACTGTAGCACACTGTTGCACCATTCTTCTGTTGATTTGTTCATTGGTTGGGTTTTACAGCATGTCAACACTTGTTGGATTATTTTATGCTGAAGATGTTTTGTTTTATTCATTCTTGATGGGGATTTAACATTTTTTTAAACTCATTTTTTTTTCAAACTCAAATTATTTTAAAAACTGCAGAGAAGTACTCTCTTGCTCCAAAGAATGGATGGGGTGGCAAGAGGTTTAATGTTTCAAGGTTTAAAAAGTGGATGTGTTCTTAGGGTTTGCTTTTAACCCCCATCTTATTTGGTGGTCACACTGAAAAGAAAGGAATTCAAGGAAAGAAAAAGAGACCAAGACAGGTGGTTTCAGGATTTAGGCTTTATTCACCGGTCCTGGCCACCACATGGCAAGGAAATATTTCCCTGACCAGTTGTAGTGACTAGACACACAGTTAAGGCCTAAACTCGATTCTCTTGGGGGTTGGAAGTCGGTCCTGTAACTGCCGCTAAACCGATCAGTTAATTATATCTTATTTTTATATAGTTATTTTTTGTTTATAAAATTAACTACAACCACAGTATCCAATTTACAGTAGTTCAACTCTTAAGATCCTGTTGAGAATTTTCTAAGTCCAGAGCCCCATTCCTTTAAGGATTTATCAATAAATGGCTGAAAATGGCCTTTTCATTTAAAGTTACCTGTTATTTCCAATAAAACAAAAACTAATAAATATTTTTAATATTACATTTAAACAAAGGCTATCATTTGGGGTGGATTAGGAAAACAAATGTGACTTCTGGCCGGGTGGAATGAGGCGGTATAGGATATTAAGAGTTAATGGGTTTTATTAATCCCATTTTGTGCTGACCATTAGTTTCTGCGGTCTATGACTCCCTAACCGAAAAGTAGTAAGGGGAACTCACATACAAATCCTTTTTAGTTTACGCCACTGGTTGGGACAGGCAACACGGTAAGCTCCCATTTCTTCAGGTTTTCGATTTCTTTGAAATGTATTTGCTGTTATCCCTTTATTGAATGTTATTTGTTTTTCCTTGTACAGTTTCACGGTGTTTATTAAATAAACTTAATGACATCAGTAAAGAAGCTTTCTTCGAGACCAGTAGGCAGTAAAAGGTCCTTTTTTCTGTATATGCGCGGAGTTTTCTTCCAGTGAAGGCTCATGGGAGTTTTTTTTTTTTTTTTATCTAATTTTATTTTAATCCCCACAAATGTCCTCAGTATGATGTCAAATTACATCTGATGTTGAGGCTCAGAGAAATTGGAGGTAAAAAGTTTAGGAGAGATTCGTTCTTGTTCTTAAATATAACAGAATGCACAACACACTTTTTGTTCAGTCTAAAATCAAAATTTATTTTTTATAAATAATTCAACTTGATGTTGAAATAGAATAAATTTAAAAAAAAAATCCCCTTGTACTTTGGATAATCAGTTTTGTTGTTAAATAAAGAGATAATTTTATTGTTCCATATGTTGTATACCCAACATTGGGTAAAGAATAGAGAGAAAGTTCATCTCGGTAATAGAGAGAGACAGACAGAGAGAGACTTATTAGATTAGAGAGGAGATGGCCTTACTTGATTCATTACTTGTTACTCTGGTGATTCGTCTAACTCGTTACTGCTAACGGTTTCCTTTCTGTCTCGGTCCGCCATGTTATCTAGTTGACTTATCTGCTGGCTTCTTCTTCCTTGCTGAGCTGGGTATTGCTTGTTTTTACATTTGATAAACTAACAAGACTTGTGTTTGCTTGATCAAGCTTTTATTAGCCCATATTTAATTCACCATAAAATCGCATGCCTCTAAGGGTGAAGGGTTACCAACAGTCCTTGGTAGTTTTCTATAAACTCCCTGATTCTAAATCGACAGACCTCAATTTAATTTTAGCTATAGGGTCTGTTCACAATTCATGACCTCTCATGAATTGAAACACATGAAACATCAAATTTATTTCCGTTCATCTTAATTTCAATTGTTTTTTATCACAATTTCTCAGGCCATTATTTTATGCCAGGCATCATAAAGTCAAAATAAAGAAGAAGCATTTGGTTGGTAGATTGGTTGGATTTTATGGCATGTCAACCTTTGTTGGGTATTTTAACCCGAAAGCGTTTTGTTTTATTCATTCTTGATGGGTACTCATTTTTTTATTTTTAAAAAACATTTTTTAGACTCATTTTTTTTTATCTAACCCATAGATGGGATCCTAACAGGTACTACCACCCAGGTCAGAGTGGACCTGAGAATAATGGTGATGAAGGGATACTACACATTCCTCAAAGCTCCAGAACTGGAACTTCACTATCAGAGAGTTTAATGTCATACCCAGGATACTAAGACCCTCGACGACTGCCTTCCAGTAAAAACATGATAAAAAGGGGTTCAGGTCTGCCATAAGGGCTCAAGCTATTATCTTTTTTTTTTTAAATAACTCAAAACAAATAGATGTGGAGATATATATTTCGTTCCGCGTTAAGCGGTACTTCTTCAGTCAAATTTATTAAAGCACCGTACACACACTTGTATTTATAGAAGAGGAAGTGAGTGGGTTGGGGAGAGTTTGGTGAGTAATTCAGGATGGAAGGGAATGGTTTGTGAGGATTTGGTTGGTCAGAGGACATCTATCATGGAAAGTAGAGGGGGAAAGATCAAACGATTGGGATTTGTTCGTGGTGATAAATGAGGAGGTGGCTGAATGCTTGTTGGTGGTGGGGTGGGTTAGATAGAAGTTGGGTAATATTCTTGGTTGGTTATAAGGAAATTTTGATTCATTGTATATATATATGTGTGTGTGTGTGTGTGTGTGTGTGTGTAGTAAAGAATGTCGGATTTACTCCAATCCTCATAATATATATATATATATATATACACGAAGTGAATTGCTTGCATGTTGTAATTAAATTGTATAAATCTACTAAATAGAATTTTTATTATCCACATTGCAGATGAGATGTATTATGTTGTATAAAATTCCTAAATAAATTTATCGCCCTGTCAGTATGACTTAAAACACACTGACTGTATCCATCTCCAAAAAGGGGTGTCCTGAGTATGACACTAAACTGCATCTGATGAACTAAGTTTTTATTATTTATTTGTTGCTGTTAGTCTAAGAATAAATGCTATACTAACAAAATTTAGTTTATTTTGAATGTTTATGCAGAAAAGAAATAAATGTGTTTGTTTAAATGTTTTTCTAAAACTATTTAGTATGATAAAATGGACTGAAAAAAAGAAAAATTATTCATACAGTTAACAATTATTATGAAAAATTTGTTGGTGACTGATTTTGTCATTTAAAAATAAAACACTTTTTTTCCTTAAAACATTGAAGAGTGATCTTCTTTTCTACAAAATAAGTAGAAAAAAACAAATGTGTGAGTTTTATTTGGTTTATTAATGTTTTTGTTCATTCATTTGTTTGATTGTTTAAAACGAAGATTAAATATCTTAAAAATGACAAAAAAGAAAACATGAATAAAAGCTACCATGATAGCACCATCATAAACACTTCAGTGTTTCTTCTCCACACATAGATCATGTTGTTGTTGTTGTTGTTGTTGCATATAAAAGCAATAAACACCAGAAGCTACACATTTATTTGTGAAGAAAGAAAAAAAAATTCTGTTATCTCAATTTTTTTTAATACTTTATTTGGTTATTTTTTTTTTTTTTCGATAGTCATTGATTTTCCAGCTATACACATCTGAAAAATGTGTACACACATTCTCTCACACAGACACACGGACAGACATATACAATGCACAGAGTGGGGACAGAAGTGACCCTAGCACATTAAAACAACGGGGGCGGGAGGTGAAGAAAGAGACTGGAATGCAAGAAATTTTTACAAGGATTAAAAATAAAAAAATACAGACTTGTGTGTTTTTACATCATCAAGTCTGCACTTCATGACCTTTTTTTGAAGAGAAGAAGAAGAAGAAGAAAAGATTTTTTGTGTCTATTAACAATAAAAAACATTGAAGAAAATTCAAAAAAAAAAAAAAAGCCACTGAAATTATGGAACAAGGAAATGGAAATGTTATAAACATTGAGGAAAAAAAAGAAAAAGAAAAAAGATAAATATATTTAACGTGACCTTCACAGACTTTATTTACAGATTGAATATGAACCTGCCATTTTAATTTTCAGCAATTCCAGTGTTTGGTTTGTTGATAGAAGAAAGAAAGAAGTGAGAAGAAGAAGAAAATGATTTTGTTCAATGACAACAGAAGAAATAATAATGAACTGATTTTTTGTTTGTCTGATATCAATTTAAACACCCTCCCTCAAGTATCTTTAAAAAAAAAAAATTTTTGTTGACTCAAGTAAAAAAAAATTTCAACCAAGATTTTCTGAAATAAACACAATTCTTAATTCAAAAATTTTTTTGTTTAGACCTACATATTTTATTCTTATTGTTTAACAATCTTTCACACCTTAACAAATGTGGATATTTGTTTATTTTCAAAATATCTTTTATTTTGTAGGCAAGTACTTTAAAACTTTTAAAACATAAGTGAAAAAAATAAAAAATAAAAAAGCTGTATATTGACAAACTTGGCTTTATCAAACTCTACTGAAGGCAGTTAATATTTAACCAATGTATTTGCCACAGGTAGGATGTTCTCGCTTGATTCCAGAAGACCTCCCACAGGAAAAAGGGTCAGGTTTGGGTTTATTGCCCGGTGCCTGAGTCGGCAATAGTCAGAATTTCAAGCAGTTTATCTACCCGACTTGTCGCACATTAAACAACCTTGTCAAATTTGGCTTTGTGGGTAGTCAATGAATACCCAGTCAAAGATCCTTTACAACTGAATAGCGATTTCAATCCTCACTGGATGCCCCATACTTGTGACACATCCTATCCTGAGGTACAGGTTGGGTAAATACCAACTGCCTTCAGTAGAGTTTGATAAAGTTTAGCTGTAAGACAATTCTGTTTTCAAGTACAATATTGTTACATTCGCAATGTTTAAATCTCGCACATGGGCAAAATTGGAATATAATGCCTTTTTGAAAATTTATTTTGTAATTTGATATTAATTGTAAAAAATGAGAACTAAAAAAAAATTGAGGAAAAAACAATTATCTCAGCACCAAATTTCAAACAGTTTTGACTTTAAAATTAAAAACTATAAAATATACAGATTCCTTCACAGTGAGATTTTACAATTGATTTGTATACATCAAAACCAAACATGTAGAAAACTTTTTTTTTGATTGATATTTTCAGTTGAACATAGAAATAATAACTTCCTTTTTATTCTGATCAACTATAGATAAAAACTTTTATTATTATTTTATCTATACATTTTATAGTAAGTATTTACTGACATCCCACAAAGTTCTTTTTACGTGGGTAGCCATGCACAAATCAAAGATCATGTAGTGGCGAGTGTAAAAATTGCATGTATCCCTTTGGCATTCCTCTTTTGAGTCACCTCAGGAACCAGGCAATAAACCAGGCCCTGCTCATTTAAATCGAGGGGGGTAGGTGTTGCTTGGGAGGATGGCCTCCTGGGATTCATGCCAGTATTATATATCTTACCAATCCAATGGCCGAAATATCAATACTCATTTCAAACCAGATGAAAAATATAGTTTTGCAAGACGCAAGACTTTTATCACAAATACTGACATTTTTCAAAGCAAAGACGCCTACTTATCTAAATATACTTTACGCCAATTAATATAGTGTTTTGTTTTGTTTTACGCATATCAACCCTTTTCGGGTTATTTAATGCTGAATCAAGTCATTTTGATAAACAAAGACTCCGGCTGCTTACAGAACCTGCTGTTGCTTAAGTGGTCACCCAATTAAGTACTGAACAGGTTCATCGCCGCTTAACTTCAGTGATCTAGCAGGTTGTTTTGTTTTACAGCATATCAACCCTTTTCAGATGATTTAATGCTGAAGTCATTTTGATAAAGAAAGGTTGCTTACAGTAGCCAATTAATAACAAATTCTTATGGGTAATGATGATGATAATGATTATGATGATGATGATGATAGCAAATGACCCCTCCCCCTTACTTGAACCACACCTGAGATATCACCTGGAACTTAATGATCAGACTTAATATTATTATGCACATTATACAAATGAATAAAAAAAATTAAATATATATATATATATATATATATATATATATATATATAAAGCAATACACCAAGTAATAAAAATGATGTTATAACACAATAGGGGAATATCTGAAAAATTGCAGCAATGAATATCTTCATGATTTTTTTGTTTTTTCTGTAATTATAATTGACATTTTTTTTAATGTGACAATTCGTTGTCTTAAATTTGGAGTTATTTTAGTTTTGTTTTTTTGTTTTTTGTTTTTTCCACTTTTGTTTTCCGTAAGCTGCAGACAAACACAATTTATTCTTTAAAAATATTGGCAAATAACCGATTGAAAGAAAAGAAAAAAAAAAAGAAGCTAAATGGATATCACAAAATTTCACATATTTTTTTAATTTTTATTATTTTAATTTTTGTAACAGATGGGAACTGTCACACGGAGTAAAAATAGCAAAACCTGTTGGCTGATCTGTCTGTAAGAATTTTGAAGTTTTGAGAAAATGATAAAGAAAATGGAGAAAAATATAAATAAAGGAAATTGAAGAGCAATGAAAAAGGGAGATAATTCGGGGTTTTTTTGGTGGCAGGAACCATCAGCAGTAGTAGCAATAGTAATATTTGTAATTTCTTTTATATTTGCATTTATAGTTTCTGATTTTAGACAGAAATAAGCAAAGCAAAAAAATATGTGAAACAAAAAGCTAAAACCATTCTCTATGTCCACCCATCTTCCTGATTGCAATCACCCGAGCTAAATTTGCTTTGGGTGGTGGGGTCTTCCATATCCAACTTCAATGGGAGAGGGTGAAGAGAGAGAGAGAGGTGGGAGAGAGAGATGTATACAGGGAATGAAAAACAGTTCTTGTCTGGACAGCAGTCAAAAACAAATTACTTTGCAATCACAAGATCTCTATTTGTATATGGATAACCATATATATATATATATATATATATATATATATATATATATATATGCCCACATGTGCCATTGCCAACAAAAACCTTCATCTGATAATGACTCTGGGGTCAGGCATGATTTTAGGGCCAAAGCATAATTACCACAAACCTAGCGTTCTCTAATAGTAACTTATGATACTAACAGACTTTGTTGGTTCTGCATAAAATTGTACTAATGCCAATGAAAATGAAATATTGTCATCATATTAGATTTCATTTTGTATTCATAACTTTCCATTGAAATGTTGATGAGCGCAGAAATGAAATGTTAATTCAACAATTTCAATTAAATAAATGAAAATGTTAGAACAATGACAATCACACACACACACAAATAACCTTACCTATTGGTCCTAATTACTTGACGAGTATTAAACTAATCCATAGATTTCTTTTACTAATTAAGTAAATTATTTTTATACATCAAAAACCTCCAGATTATCTTCATGCTGAAAATATATATACAGGGTGATTGAAAAGTAACTCCCTATTATCTCAGAAATTTTCAGAATCGATCCAAGATAATGGTATGGTGGGTCCTTTCATCGTTTGCAATACCATGAATGCTGAAAGGTATCTCACCATGCTGCAAGATGAAATCTGGCCAGTTGTTAATATTGGCAGAATATTGAAGACTTGATTTTTTATGCAAGATGGTGCTCCTCCATATTTTGCTATTGTTTTTTGTGAATGGCTGAATTACTAATAAAATTCCATGTTATGTGTGTTCTTCTCATATTCACTTTAAAAAAAAAATAATGATTCAGAAATAAATTATAAGATTTTTAAAATAGGGAGTTACTTTACAATCACCCTATATATATATATATATATATATATATATATATATATATATATATATATATAATGAATAGAGAATGAATGAGAAAAGTATTGGCATGAAAAGGTGCTCAATGCTAATAAAGCAGAGCAGATTTATAATCAATTGTAATATTATGGATTTGGACTCATCACTTAAAGTTTCATGGTTATGCAATCATCAGATGAGTGAAGTAGTTGAGATCTTAAAAACCAGTAGTCAAATGGTCAAAAACTACTGGTTTTTAAAATCTCAACCATTTAAAAAAAATCTCAACCATTTGACTACTGTTTTTTAAGATGATTGCATAACCATGAAACTTTAAGTTATGAGTCCAAATCCATAATATTACAATTGATTATATATATATATATATATATGTTATCATCCTTATTTGGATGGAATCAATAAAGTCTCATATAAATTTCTGATTTCTTGGTCAACTTATCCACCAGATCAACTTATAAATACACATAAATGAAACTCATAAAAAAAATAACCTCCAACCCACCCTTGCAAACATATTCAAAAAATAGGGGATTAATTATCTGCCCTTGGCAGCAAGGATTCAATCAATGCACAACTGTAGATTGTACCTAATTTGATTCCTTTTTTTTTTTTTTTAGAGTCATTGGAGTGTTGACCATCACACCAGTGAGACGTCTTATCCAGTCTCTCCTAGAACCAAGATAGACTTTAGCAGATAAGTCTGGCTGCAACGCCATTAAGTTGTATTTTTTTAATATGTATTTGTACTTTCATATTGTTTGTTGAGTCTTCTTCATTTGAATTTGAATACCCATCTGTTAATGTGGGAAAATATATGGTGCCCAGCAAAAAAGACCCTAAGCAACACCGAATCAATTTATTTGTTTCATTGATTTCTCAACAGAAATTCAATAAATGATAAACATTCTCAACATTTATTGTTCACCATTTTAAATTCCACAAAAAATGTTGTCAATCATTTACGTCAAATGCCATGAAAAAATGGCAACAATGGTGTTGTGTGTTAACCTGTATTTAATTCTTGAATTTTCGAGATAAAATCTCTTTTTCAAAAGATCACTGGAACTAAAGTAGTCTAGTTATGGCATTTCTTTTTAAATAGATTTTTTTATTTTTTATTATTTTTTAAATTCATTTAAAAAGAAATGCCATAACTAGACTACTTCAGATCCAGTTATCTTTTGAAAAAGAGATTTATCTCGAAAATTCAAGAATTAAATACAGGTTAACACATTAACTGCCATTCTTTGTGTTATGAAGTTGTCCAACTTTAAGATTTAAGAGGGAAGTTTATTGTAGGTCTTTATCCAACCCATTTACCACAGGTAGAAGAAAGAGCAGAATGTTACACAATGTAGGCAAGTTAATTGTCTACCTGTGAACCACTAGCAGCTTTTATGGAAAATGGTGAACCCACTTCTAATAAAAGTTGTCCAGCATGGATTCAATAGACAAATTAATGGTTGGTTTAGAATGTAAAGACAACAAAGTAATACTAGTTGTCATGATTAGTAGTATTAGTATTTACACTAAGATACTTTCCAGCATTCAGCATGAATACGAGTTCCCCAGCCTCTAAAAAGCCAGGCTCTTATATACTATTGGAGGAGGTAAGTTATACAGTTTACTGCTTCCTCTAGAAGCCCCTATTACTTAATGGGACAGTCCATTTTTACTCTACAGTAGGTATTTACCCAACCCATTTTCTAGATTGTAACATAAAGTAGGCAAGTTAAAAAACCACCAGCAGCTTTTATGGAAAATGGTGAACCCATTTCTAATCAGTAGGTGGGACAGGGTGATTGCTAGCTAATGATGGTGAGTTCAATCCTTGGGAGGACCAGCATAAACAATCTTCACAACAATGAAAGGTAGAAGAGCACAGTTAAGACTTTGGTCAAGTCCAAGATGGCATCAAGATTTTCAGTAAAATTGGAATCGGTTATGCCAAATCCATCTTTAAAAGGAAGAGAAATAAAGTTTTTTCAAACCAATATGAAGTTCTAAAATAGTGATACACTAATGAGTTGGCCATTAAATTCTACAAAAAGAAGCAAATATTTAGATTTGTGTAAATCTCTTATCTTCTATGATGCACAACTTAAAAGAAAAATGTCAGGAAAATCAGACAATAACATTTACCTGACTGTCAATAAATTTCATTAAGAGTAAAACAAATTCTATTTGAAGTGAAAAACATTAAATTGTACAAAAAAAAAAATCCAGTTTCATTATAAAATCAAATAAATCTTTTTTTCAACACTTCACAAAAACAATTTCTCTTTAATGTTTGTAAAATGGCAAATGATGAAGGAGGTTTGTTTTTTAGTTAAATTAACTCTAAAAAGGTAAAAATAAATAAAAAAACAAGGGACATAACTCAATATTTCAAAACTAATCATTTATACTATTACTAGAAGTGGCTACCTGGTGTCGCCTGGGTAGAGGGGGGATTTTTTAAAAGTTAGTCTCGCAGATTTCATTATTACTTATCGCGAGTGAGATCCTCACTGTTTGCCCCATAAAAATCCCCACGGAAATATATAACAATATAGTAAGAAATTTCCCTTCAATGATTTACTATTAAAAAAAAAAAAAGAAGATATAAATGATGCAATTAATTCAATCAATCAATATCATATTTCAAAGCGAAAAAAAAAAAAAACATACAAAAAAAAATAAAAGATAAACAAAATAACATGCAAATGACTTTCCCTTCTGTTACTTTTCAAATTAAAATTTTTAAATATCTTCCCAAATATAACTCAAATCTCCATTATTTTTGCTCAAAAACCAAGCCCTGGTAATATTTAATGTGTATATATATTTACTTTGTCGTTAATTTTTTTATTTTCTTAGTCTCCTCCGGACATACATATTTATTATTATTATTATACTTTATATATGTAGTTTTCAATCTCTGAGTCGTTTGGTAAACACAATTATTTCTCAAACCTTAACAAAAAAAAAATCATTATTAGATAAAAGTTGAACATTTCAATGGTTGGTTGGTTGGTTGGTTTTACGGCATATCAACCTGCATTGGATCATTTAATGCCAAATCAAATCATTTACAGTACCTACTGTTGCTTAAGTAGTCACCCAATAACATTTCAATGTTAATTCAATTAAGTGTGTGTGTGTGGGGGGGGGTTGATCCCCAGAAACAAATTCTCACATGTTAATAGTTAAATCCAACTTGGCATGAGGGGAGACAAGCCTGCTGCTGCTGCTACTGCTTAGAACACATCCATTAAGTTTTTTGGGGGGGAAGGGAAATAACAAAGTTAACATTGATCTTTTCTATTTTTTTATGTATCAGTTTGATATATATTATATATATATATATATATATATATAAATATTTTGAACAATATAAAAGATGACAGACATTATTCTAAAGAAGATCAAATATTGCTAAAATCTTTACAGTCTACCAATTTTTTTTATAGATCACTAATTAGGACTGGGTCTATTCTAGTAGTGACCACCCCAACCGGAGTTTAACAGGTTTGAATTCAGAGTTTTCCTTCTCCTAGACTGGTTGCCTAACCAAGGTTAAAGAGCCAAGTCTGCTCTACTAATTACCCATAGCTGGAAGGAGAGTAATTGGATTCATACCTTTCCCAAGGGTATTAGCACAATGTTAACTGTAGCTTCGTCCAGGAATTGAACTCGGGTCAATGAGTCCATTTCCTACAACGATTAGACTACACACCTCCAATTTTCTATCAATTTGTGAACAAAAGACGAAACTCCCAGCAGTATTTTACAAGTAATGAATATTTAATAATCAAAACAGTTTGACTTTATTAATATTTCAATGTTTATTTACACCATCCTCAGCATACAGGATGAGTGAACTTGACAAAAGGGAATATAAATAAATAATGGCAATTCTTTCAGTCATTCCAATGAGGAAATGAATAAAAATCAAACTCTTCATAAAACCATCTTTTCTTTTCTTTCAAATGGTTCATCATGTCCATTGATCTTACATTTCAACATTCTACTATGATGAGTGTAGTATCTGCGCGGCCTACTTAGTATCAGAGTGTATTCCCTGTACCAGTAGAAATTTAATCATCAAATTTTTTTTTTTTTAAATTTAAAAAGAAATAAGCATCTATATCTGTTTTGTTTTTTTTTTGTTTTGTTTTTGCTTATTCTGTATTTATTTTTGAGGAAATATTAAATTATATATTTTTTGAAATAATAACTATTTTCATCTGTATAGTTTAGTGTCATACCCAGGACACCCCATTTGGGGGAGTCTTCCCCCTCTGCAATCAGCATATCCTAAGACAAGGGCAGCCAACTTTTGAATAAAGAAAAAGGTAACAAAATCTTCTTTTAATTCTGTTTATTTTGACCCTGAGAAATTACTTTCAACTGTGGAATATAACATCTTTCAAATAAAATGGATTCTAAATTTAAAAAAAAAAAAAGTTATTTGATTTCCACAAGTGAAGATACAACACTCTGATCCTAGACAGAAGCGTTGGGGAGTGACACTTTGATCCGAGACAGAGTGTACAGATTCTCGACTCGGATCTGAGACAGAAGTACTAATCCATATAGTAAAAAAAATCTTGTCATTTTTGACAGACCCTATGCTAGTATTCAATAAAGAACATAACTAGTACTTTATTTTTATTTTTGTTTTTTTGATTCATAGTTTTTAATTCTAAAGATTTTCACAGAAAATTAATTTAGTTTTTAAATTTCCAAAGGTGAAAAAATAAATTAAAATTTTTGTTAAAAATCTTCTAAAAAATAAAAATTCTTTAAAAAGCTGAAGTAAACTTTGCATAATTATTCAATCAATATTTTCTTTTTTGTTTTTTTGTTTGACAAGTGACGTATTGATTATTTGAGGCAAAAGCCAAAAATTAAAAATCAATACTGTGACACATTTCAAAGCAGCAGCAATTATTTTGTCAATCACTTCAAGTAATTAACCTGTGGCAACAGCTGTACACACGTGTTCATGTCGTATTGTTAAAAGAAAATAATTAGATGCATAGAAAATACAAATTCTAAACTTTCATCTTTTATACATTTCAGCAGTAATCCACAAGCACCAAAAATTAAATGATTAAAAAAAAAAAAAGAGCTTAATTAAATGTTTGGGATTTGGCAACCGTTTTGCAGGCAGAGAGACATTTTTGGTCAGTTTAGTAGTAGCTCAATGTAAGGTATTTTCCTATTGGCTACTTATTGACAAATTCAATGTTAATGTATAGAAACATCACTAGGAGGTGCCACTGTGGTGTAGGATTGTGTAAAGGTTGTTTTGCAGGCAGAGAGACATTTTGGTCAGTTTAGTAGTAGCTCAATGTAAGGTATGTTTTTCAAAATATCATAATTAAAAGCAACCTTATTGGTTTCATGTTATTGCATTATGACACATAATTGCTAATCAAATTATCAGCTTTGAACATAACTTCTATTTTGGAAATTTTCTGAAAATAAATCCCCCACTCTACTCGGATTTTAAAAAATTGCCTGCCTGCGAAAGGGGTAATAAGAAATAAAAATAACTAGTTACGGTTAATGTGTATATAATTAACCTATTAATTATAATTAACCTATTAATTTTTACATGACTAACAAGTAGGTGATTTAGATGTCCACTGAATGTCTTTCAAAATGGTTAAATGTTTAAGAAGCAATCATTTCTGATTATGAATTTAATAGTTAAACAGTTGATTGTTCACTGTGAAATTTTTTTAAATCAACGGGTACTACATCAGGTTGCTTCCCTGTAATCAGCCAGGCCGAAAGGAACTAATTTCCCCTCAAAGGTCATTACACCTAAACAATCAGGTGAAGGGGAGATGTACAATCAACATATCATACTCGCCTTCACAGGAAGGCTGTAACTAACATCCAGTTACTAGACAAAAAAAGCGACAGGCTGTAACCAAATACAGACCCTGTACAAACTACCAGAACATAGCCATGTGTTGGGTATTTATGGATTAAAGTATCTTTTCCTTTAGTCTACACAGCCAGGGATTTTTGATTTTGCTCAGATCTCTATTGTCAAACAACCCCTTCAGTGGTTGCCTGGTAACTGGACGCTAGTTACAGTCTTCCAATGAAGGTGAATATGATATGTTGGTTTTACAGAGTTGTCAGTTTAATTCCTTTGCTATTTAAAAAATCTCATAATTATTGGTAAGTTCTTACTATATAGACATATTTGTATAGACTAACTAAATGAAGAATCTTGAGGCAAATGTTACTAACAGAAAAGGATTGTGAGTTCAATCCCTACTAAAGGACAGGGGATGTTTCAAGAAGTTTACAGAAATAAAGGTGGTACAGATATCCAATTGACAAAAAAAAATTAACCTTATGTTAAAAATGATTTTTAATAACAAAAAGTAATAATTATTTGTCTGTATTTTTGAGATGAGGATGTGAATAATTTTGACTTGACTGTTGTCCTCATCTTTATTGTGGTATGTATAAACACAACGTCTTGACTTCGGATGCAAAAACAATCTTCCTGGTCTAGTGCTAGTAAAAAGGAGATAGACTCCCTCACTGTTCATTTGATACTGATAATAGGCGACTCTGCTGACTTTACATTTACTTATTTCTTATTTCAAGAGAGTGTAAAAAATTTAAAATAAAAATTAAGATATCTAAATCCCTTTTTGACTTTTAAAATGCTGTATCGAAATAAAAAGTAAATATAGAGAAAAAATTATGAGGGTGGGAGGTAGGGGGGATATATAAGTAATAAAGGAGTCAATAATAATGCAATACAAATATATTTACAGTTAATAGGATTTCTTTTAGAAATCCCTTACTTTTCTTTTTATAATACTTTATGTTACATTGTTATAGACTTCTGATCCACTCTGTGTATATATATATATATATATATATATATATATATATATATATATATATAGAGAGAGAGAGAGAGAGAGAGAGAGAGAGAGAGAGACTAGTATAGTTACTTTTCTTTTTATAATTCTTTATATTACATTGTTATAGACTTCTGATCCACTCTGTATATATATATATATATATATATATATATAGTCGTAGATTGAGCCCTATTGGATTAACTATTACACTATGTTCACATAGTAGTACCCATAAATGAATATATATATATATATATATATATATATAGACAGAGACTAGTAGAGTTACCTGGCATAGCCTAAATTTTTTATTTAAAAAAAAGAAAGGATTACTTTTGAAATAAACTTATATGATAGCAATGGTTGTCCTCCCTGGTATGTCAAGAATCTTTGAATACATCATTGCTTAGAGGATTAGAAAAATGTAGTTCCAACCAATATTCTTGAAACAACATTGGCTAAATCCTCAAGAATTCCTTTTTCTCTATTACTTTTTTTAATAGAAAATTTTAATTCTGTACTTTCTGAATGTGTAACCTATTTTTGTATCCCAAAGATAAAAATTGAGGAATCAAATTATTTAATCAGTGACAGAGTTAGTTTGAACAGATTATGGAATGCTAGAATGCAAGATAGTCTAGCAGACCATTGTTACTGAGTTTAATTCTCACTGGGTGCCCTATACTTCTGACATTGTTTTTTTAAGTGTTTCATCAGTGTAACTGACTTAGCTCAATAAATATCTTTATTAGCAAGATTTGAAATATTGAAAAAGGAAGTGGAAACTTAGTACAATATAACACTACTGCCTTTCACTGTATATACAAAAAAAATTAAAATACTTTTTAAATAAAAAAAATATATATAAAAAAAGTGGAGACAATTTTATCTGAAATCTGGAAAACAGAAAAGCTTCAGTTTTTTTTTTTAATGGAAAAAAAAAAGTGTTTGTTTTTTGGAGCATTTTTTACTAACACAATGTCTGTCAATAATTTATGGTCTCTTTATCTAATTTTATTTATGACTGATTTTGAATCAGATTAATACATTGGCTTATAAAATATTGATATTGCAACTAAGTATGAAGTGTTTACCAGTTTAAAAAAGATATATTTTTATATCGTATATAATTGTGGACAATAATTGTTTAACTGATTCTCATATAAAATAACCCAACATGTCATAAAACCAACCAACCAACCAACCGAACTGATGAATTGAAATTCAGTTTCTATCTTCAGATATTTTGACTTGTTGGTCAGACATAACAAATCAAATTTATTTTTTAAAGTTCTTTTTCATCAATTCATATATTTTCGGATTAATTTTTTAATCTTAATTTATCCAAATATTTACAAGGGAGAGACATTACCATTCCCTAACAGTTGATCATTTTAAAATCAAAAAAATTCAAAATTTCAGAATGTGTCTGTTGTAAAGGGAAGTAACCGGATAATCCCTCACGTATGCAAATGAGTACGTATAAAAGAACAACAGGAGATTAGCTCAGCGTGATGTGAGGTGAGCTTCACCCACAAAGGTTGTTTCGTATTCTCGGATGTAAACACGCGTGCTACAACTCTTCAGAAGATAAGTAATCTTGACCAAATCCTCTTTTACACTCAGAGACTTTTTACCTTGCCGGCCGAGAGCCATTTTTGTTATTTGTATTTATTGTAATAATAAACTATTATTACAACCACTCGCAATCTTCTCGTTAATGTATTTCTAATACATAACAGTGTCTAATCATTTCAGGTTTAAATAAAAGAATGTATATCTGTACAATTTCTAGTTTTGAAAAAGAGGATTTTCAATTTGTAAATTTGAAATATTTGCAAACAAATAATTCATTCACTGTAAATACAATCTCCATAAATTTTAATTTGAAAAATAAATTAAAAAGATTTTGTCCTTTGTACAAAAGCATTTTTTGTGTGAATGCAGTGAAAGGCAGTAGTCACACTAAACACATATATCCCTTATCTGATATATTCTACTTTTAGTATTTTGTACCTATTACTAATCGACCACTTTTGCCAAGTTAGATTAAGTTTTGTAAAATTCCACAGGAAGGAGAAAATGGTTATACTACTAATGTCTTGTGAAGAGAAGAACATATTAACAACAGCTAATTACCAATAGATGTTTACTCAATCAAACTACTTGGTTGGATATAGTTTTCTGCTTACAAAAGTAATGTTACAATAAATATTAATACTAGTCGATGGGGCGGCCTAAAGTCGGTATTAGCCAGTCAGCGAGGGAGTCTATCCCCTTTTCAATAGCGCTAGACCAAGGAGATTGTTTTAGCATCTGAGGTGGAGCGCCACACCTACCATCAGCTCCTTACTTTACCGCACAGATTCCTGTGCTACTCATGCGCCGAGTTGACGAGGACCGGTATCAAACTAGGAACCTTGTGGTTTCTAGCCAAACACTCTACCGACTGAGCTAACCCGGCCCCTTTACACAATCTTATTATAATGGAGATTGTGTGTTTGTAACTGAAGCTACATTACTACTCAAGTCACAATTCCCTTAGTTATTTACATCGCATTCTCCATGATTTTATTTATTTATTTCAATTTAAACCTTTGTTTTATTCATTCTTGATGGATATTCAACATTATTTTTTTGAACTCATTTTTTTATAAACTCAATTTCTTTTTACTATTTAACCTACAGATGGGACTCTAACAGGTACTACCACTCCGGGTCAGAGTGTTGATAAAGGGATACAAATATGTAATTTAATACATTGTTGTGTGGTTGGTTAGAGTAACCTCCCTTTATTGATAGTTAACTTAGAGTGACCAGTCGTGGTGTTATGCAAATATTAGTGGCAGGCCGTTGGTAAGTCTCTACTTAATGACTGGTGGGCGCCGTCATTTGCATTCTGGACTTCATACGTCGTATGAGACGGTCAATTTGTGTTACTCTTCTTACAATTGTAAGTTATTGTGGGTTAGGATTAAAGTTACAAATTGTTGGCAATAGACAATGGTAAATTCCTCTTGTAATATTATCAAAATAAAAGATGAGCTTAAAGCAATAGGAATAATATAGCAAAGTAAAAAAGCTTCTATTAAATAATATGGTTGCCAATTTATTGAAAATGTTATAAATATTGAACTTGATTGAATTGTTTTCAATTAAGAATTCATTCAATTAGACAAAATATTTTCTATCATCAAAATTATGAATTACATTAAAAGAGTTTTTGATTAATTGATGTTGTTTGATGATTGTTAAAATGATAATTCATTAAAGAAAAAAGGAAAAAAGAATCTGTTCTCTAGGAAACAATCAGTGTAAATAATCTGATTTGTATTCAGTACTAATTACGATAAGTGTTTTCTATTACATCATCATACAAGCAAACTAGTCTCATACCATTCATTAGTATAACATTGAATTTTACTTAATGACCTCAAAAACTCTGGCCTAAATTTGGTAAATAATAATAGGAATGTTTTTTTTTTTTAAGAAACCAGATTCATGTGTTTCAAAACAAATTTTGTAAAAAAAAAAAAGAAAAAAAAAAAAGAAAAAGAAAAGCAAATATTTTTTTTGTTAAAATTCGAATATTGAAGTATGAATAGAAAGACAGAAAGACAGAAAGACAGAAAAAAAAACAAAAAAAAAACATGCACGGCCTATTATTTTAAAATCAAAGGATATATTTTGCTTAAAAATAAAAAATAATTTTTTTTAGATAAATAAATAGATAAAAAAATTAAACATCTATTTCTATGGCCTTGGTCTAATTTTCAAAATATAACATTCAAAATCCATTAAAAAAAAAAAACCCAAAAAAACAGAGAAACTTAAAAAAAAAAAAAAAAGACAAAAAAAGATTATATTGATACAATGTGAATACAAAAGATTTCACAAAAATTTCAACTGACAACAGGTCAACCAGAAAAAGAGATTAGATGATTTTGGAATTAATTTTGGTTTAGATTAATTATTGAGCAAAATTTATGAGCTAGAAAATTAACTTTTCCAACAAAAATTATAAATAGATTTAATGGGAATGAATCCGATGGTATGCAGAAAATAGAAAAACAAAATATTCCAAAAAGATGAATTTATTCTTGATGGAAGAGTCCATGTTATAAAATTTCAGTTTTTGCTACCTTCATCGGGACTTGAATTGTGTAGAATAAACAGAAATGTTATGTCAACTTCTTAATCGAGAATAAATTCATCTTTTTGGAATATTTTGTTTTTCTATTTTCTACAAATAAAAATCGTTTTTTGCTGGTGGCCATCTTGATTAATTTCATTTACTCTGAATCACAATACAAAAAAAAAACAAAAAACAACAAAACATTAGTCCAATTTCGAAATATTTCTTGTGATATTTGGGAAACTATTTGAGTTCAGCTTAGGTACTTTCACATGGAACATGTGGTATAGTCTCTCTCTAGATCAACATTTCTTAATCTTTTTACACTTAAGGAACCCTTAAAGTAGTTTTCAGCATATCAACCTCAGTGGGTCATTTAATGCTGACAAAGTTTTGAAATAAATTTGTTCTTAATGGATACTCTGTATCTTTTATAAACACGTTTTACTGTTTAACCCATGGATGAGACCCTAACAGGTACTACCACTCCGGGTCAGAGTGTACCAGGAAGCAATGGTGATAAAGGGGTGCTCCACATTCCCCAGACCTCCAGAACTGGAACCTTACCATCAGATAGAATTTAACGTCATTCCCAGGATATGAAGACCCTCAGCCACCACCTTCGAGCACCCATATGATAAAAAGGGTTGGGGCTTGCGATAAGGGCAACAGGGTTGGGGCATCCAGCTTAGGAAATACCTATATAACTCCGAGTTGGTATTTACCACAGACTTTCTCTTATAATAAGCTATTAGGGCACCTTACATAATCTAATGGTTAGCAACTTGGATTGGCAAACAATTGTTAGGGAGTTTGATTCTAACTGGGTGCCCCGCAAACTTTATTTTGCCGACCCAAGAAAAGTTAGCGATTTAATCATGAATGAAAATTCATGTAACTACCATATTTGACGGCATTTAGGATGCACTTTTTCCCCAAAATTTTGGCTAAAAAAATTGCCCTGTATCTTATACATCGTAGGTGAAGTTTTATTATTATTATTGTCAATTTTATTATTATTAATAGATTGTATGCATAATTAGTCATGGGGAAGTGATTGTATGTTTTAGAATTTAGATAAATATACCTATTGTTAGGGGAGAGTTATCTCCCCTAACGAATGTTTAACTCCTATTATCTTGGGATATAACACCTATGAATATTAAAGGACCAGCAAGTAAAAAGGTGCTGTTGGGTTTTTTTAAAACATGGTTGGTCTGCATATCAAGGTTACATTTTATAAATAAATATATATTAGACCTTGCCGTGGTCTTCAGAAATCCAGGTTATACCCCCCCCCCGAACCCACTTGCAATCCCTGATTTTCTCAATCAATTTCATCTTTTCGTAATTCTTTTCGTCATTATAGGTAAAAAAAGTAGGTGCATTGACTTATTGTCAGTATAAGCCAGACAACGAGGGAGTCTATCCCCTTTTTGCTAGCGCTAGACCAGGGAGATTGTTTTTGTGTCTGAGGTGGAGTTCCACGCCTACTATCAGCTCCCCACTTTACTGCACAGATCCAAGCTGTGCTATACATGCGCTGAGTTGGCAAGGGCCAGTATTGAAACTGGAACCTCGTGGCTCTGAGACGGATACTCTACCGGTTGAGCTAAGCCAGCCCTATTCCTACCCAATTCTTCTATTGGCTAATATTCCTCCTGTTAGAATAGAAATTCCTCCCATGGGAGGCAAGTGTCTCCCATCTGAGAATCACTGTCTTATGGTATTTTAGGACCACTACTACCGTACAGAGACTGGCTAGACAGTTAAGAAACAAGGCTGCCCCCTTGCCCTTCCCCCAAGGGGAATAAGCCAATTGCATATGGTCATATGCAGGGATTTAATGTTGCACACTAGAGAATTGATTTCATAAGAAATTAAAGAGAGAAAGAGAGAGAGAGGAGAAGAGAGAGAGAGAGGAGAAAGAGAGAGAGAGAGAGAGAGAGAGGAGAAAAAGAGAAGAGAGAAAGATAGAGAGAGGGAGAAGAGAGAAAGATAGAGGAGAGGAGAAGATAGAGAAAGAGAGAGAGAGAAGAGAGAGGAAAGAAGAGAGAGAGAAAGAAAGATAGAGAAGAGAGAGAAGAGAGAAAGAGAAGAGAGAGAAGAGAGAAAGAAGAAGAGAGAGAGAGAGAGAGAGAGAGAGAGAGAGAAAGAGAGAGAGAAAGAGAGAGAAAAGAAAAAGAAAACAAAGAAATCAAAGTGAACAGTTTCTTTGTCTTTTGAAACGTAGAATTAGACAGACACTGATCCTGATCAAAGACTTTTATTTTTTTCTGTTGTGAACAAACAAGAGGTTGGCTCAACTGAATCTCAGCATAGAGTGAGTGTACGAGCGATAAAACCAGAAGAGAAGGGTTGCTTGCTTATCATTTTTTGGAAGGTTGCCAGAAAAACATGACTATCCCCCTCCCCTCGGGGTGAAGATACCAGCACTGGCACTACTACTACTACTACTACCCACTCCCCTGCAATAATGTACAGGAAAAAGAGATATAATAGCTGGCAATATGCCAACATAGGCAAGCTGTTTATTGGCACTTGTAGAAATAATGGTTGTTATAAAGAAGTGAGAGGTGAACCATTTTTAATAGCATGTCCCCTTCTCCATCACATCCCCCCGGGGTAAGGCTATCAAAGAAGGTCTGTCCATGTGAGAATTGCAGATTTTAGAAGATGTGAAACTAAGTCAGAGAATCTGTTTTTTTCTAAACGGAGAAAAATATTTATTAAGTGTGATTTATAAGTAAGTAAAATTGGTGGAGTGGCCTATTGTCGGTATCAGCCGGACAGCGAGGGTGTCTATCCCCTTTTTGTTAGTGCTAGGCCAGAGAGATTTTTTTTTGCTGAGGTGGAGTGTCACACCTACCATCAGCTCCCCACTTTACCACACAGATCAGATTACCCAATCCGTGCTACTCATGCGCTGAGTTGGTCTGGTACTGGACCTGGAACCTTGTGATTCCTAGGCGGGTGCTCTACCGACTGAGCTAAACTGGACCAATTTTGATTTATACTTGTCTGTATTTATGCAAATTAAGTAATAGTATTCTTTTTTAAATTTCTGTTTTAGAATAAGAGAGAAAGAGAAAAAGATAGAGAGAGAGAAAGAGAGAGAGAGAAAGAGAAAGAGAAAAGAGAAAAGAAAACAAAGAAATCAAAGTGAACAGTTTCTTTGTCTTTTGAAACGTAGAATTTTTTTTTTTTTGCTGAGGTGGAGTGTCACACCTACCATCATATGTTTTCCAATTTTATTTTTTCTATATCTAATTGTCAATAAGTCTGATATCATTTATGCTGCTTGGAGCCCCCTTAATAAGTGGTAACGATTTAAGCTCTGAAAGCTTTTAAAATATATTACGATTTTAAAATTGTTCTCTAAAGATAAGATTTTGAATAATTAAATCAGAAATTTTTAGAAACATTTTGGAGGTCCCTGTTATCGTAAAACAAAAATATCTGATGATTTTTAAGTAAGAAATTAATTAAACATTCTTTTTTATTTATTTAATTTTCCCACTGCCCTCAGTCAATATCTTTCAAAAATCTAAAAAAAAAAAAACAAAAAAAAAAACGCCCACCGGGCGGTTTTACACCACCCGGTGGGCGTTTTTTTAAATTTTTTCTAGTATAACTAATTGATAGTCAAAATGTCTGGGAATTCAAATTCGGTGAGTTTTTATTTTTATTTTTCAAAAGTAATACATATGCTACAAAGTGTCCCATCGTGGCATAATGGTTAGCAAGCTAGTCTTATAAGTTTGATCCTTTGCTGGATGTCCAATAATTGCGACCCTATGTAACATCCTACCCATGGTGATGGGTTAGGTAAATACCTACATCATATGCTACAATTTTTGTAGCTATAAGCAAATGTTATAGTATTTCTGTCAAGTATTATATTTGGTCGGTCATTTTAGTATTATACTAAACAGCTACTAACAGCATATAACAATAACAACACCAACAATTTATATTCATTCATTTTTCAAATGGGTAAAGTTGGAATAAACAAAGTAAGTATAAAAATTTTATTTTTTTTCGGCTGTTATGTTTGGATGAAAAACATGAATCCATCTTTTTTCCCAAAATAGAGCAGACTGGACTGTCTCACCTTGGTAGGTTACCAGTCTAGGAGAAGAATAAATGAATTTAAAATCAAGAGATGGAGTCCTTAAAGTAGCCTAACAATGGCTTTAATCACATTCAAGCAAATCCTGTAGTGACACAAGTGTCAAGCTATTTTCATATTTGTCCTTCCTTTAGAAAGACTGTCTCATCTTGGTAGGTAACCAGTCTAGGAGAAGAATAAATGAATTTAAAATCAAGAGATGGAGTGTCAAGCTATGTTCATATTTGCCCTTCCTTTGGACGGGTGTGCACCCAGATTTAAAAAGTTGTCAAAACACTAATAGATGTTACCCCATTACTTATGCCACATAATAAAGAACATAAAAGTACTTATCCCCCCTAGGCTTTTTCGAGGTCTGTGTCTGGTGGCTTCTGCCACTGAACTGGGGAGGAATTAATGGTGTGATCCCAGGTGGCCAACCCCCCCAGGCAACACCTGTCCCCTTGATTTAAAGGGGCAGGGCTGGGTTTATTGTCCAGTGCCTGAGGCATCCCTTTAGGGGGAATTCCAAGGGAATCCACATATTTTTTGTGCCTGCCATCCCATGAGCTTTGGTTCGTGGGCGGCCCCAACAAAAATGGACCTTAGTGTCTGACCTGCATGGTGGATGCGGAAAATAACAAAGAACATGATTTTGTTTAGAATGTCACAAGGCTTATTTATGAGAGGAGGAAGATTGTGCCATTATTCCAAGTGGGAAAGATAGCAGTATGCCTGCCTTGAAGATCAGCATTCAAAATCTCAGATTTTATCACTGCTGGATTTTGAACTTGGTTACGTCCCCTTTCTTCACACATACAACTATCATTCTCCCATTTTCGAAAGTCATTCACCCTTACTTAAACAACATTCTTTCTACCTCAAGTCCTGATGAAGGTTTACTAAAACCGAAACATCAACTTCACTATCAAGAATAAATTCATCTTTTGAAATACTTTGTGTTTTTCTATTTTCTTCATACTATCGGATGTATTTCCCTTTTTTACTCCCAAAGTATAAAATGTAAATTTATAAAATATTTCATGTTTTTACAAACATTTCCTACTTTGTTGTTCCCAAGAAAAAAACATAGAAACAGATTTTATTTCGTTGACTCTCATAGCAAAAGAATTCATATTGGCACTGAAGATCCCTTCTAGTGACACCACATCCCCAATGCCATCACAAAAGACCAATTTCAATGCATTCTTTGACAGTTGGGGTTTCTAACAGAATATTTCAGACATCATGAATTGCACACAGACAAAAATATCTTGTATTTTGTGTGTGTAAGGAGGAAGAGGGGGCGGGGAATATATAAAAGAATCGTACCCACAAGTGGTCTACTCTCATTTTGAGACAAGAGTTGGATTTCCTTGATTAAGACAACAATGATTAATTCTAAGCAAACAGTTGTTGGTTGGTTGGTTGGTTGGATTTTATGGCATGTCAACTGTTGTTGGGTTATTTTATGCTGAAGACCTAAGGAAACAGACTGATTTTACCAACTAGTTTGGTTTGTTATCAAAATTTTGACTAAGTGATAAACCTAAAAATTGATAGCTGAATAAAGCATAATATAACAAATTGGTCCTCAACAGGATTGGTTGATTGTTTGGGTTTTACGGCATGTCAACCCTTATTGGGTCATTTTATGCCAAAGACGTTTTGATTTATTCATTCTTGATGGGTACTCAATTTTTTTCTTTTTAAACCCAATCTTTTTTTAAATCATTTTTTTTTCTATTTAACCCATAGATGGGACCTAACCGGTAATACCACTCCGGGTCAGAGTGGAATGGGAGTAAGGGTAATGAAGGGGTACTCCACATTCCCCATACCTCCAGAATTAGAACTTCACCATCAGATAGAGTTTAACGTTATACCCAGGACATTAAGACCATCAGCCACCACCTTCTAGCACATATATGATAAAAAAGGGTTGGGGCTTGCCATAAGGGCAATAGGGTCCTCAACAGAGTGGAAAGGACTATGAGCTAAGGTAAAAAATAAAACCATTTAATCAGTGAAATAAATCAACTTTTGTAATACAGACATAAGAGAAAGATAATTATGTACATCAGAATGAAATTGCCTACTAAAACAGGATTTATCTATCCATCTGATATACACCAATATTTCATATACTTATATGTATTTATGAGATAAGGTTTGATATGAATAATTTGGATATTTTGGATTGTTGTCCTCATTAAAAAAAAACATCTAAGCAGTGCCTGATGTTACTGTGGCCTGAACATTGTGTGTGCGCACAATATAAGGGCGGGTTGGCCTAATGTCGGTATCAGTTAGACAGCAAGGGAGTCTATCCCCCTTTCACTAGTGCTAGACCAAGGAGATTATTTTAGCGTCTGAGGTAGCGCGCCACTCCTACCATCAGCTCCTCACTTTACCACACTGATCCCTGTTCTACTCATACGCTGAAACCCAGAACCTTGAGATTTGTAGGCGGACGCTCTACCAACTGAGCTAAACCGGCGCTAATAGTCCAAAATATCAAAATTCACCAATATTTCGGCTATTCAAAACGAAAATGAAGATATTTCAAGGGTGTAATAGTTTAGGACCAATCATAGAACAATAATATCTATTTGAATCTATTTCACAAATTTAAACTGTGAAATATCAACATTTTAATAAAAGAGACCAAAAACCTTCAATATTCACAATTTTTTCCGAGATGAAAAAAAAAAAAGTATGACATTTTTCACTCACAATGTCGTGCACCAGTTTTTAATAATTAATAACTAAAATTATATTCACCTCTGTACCATAATAGTTCTTACATTTATATTTATATTTCATACACTAAATGGAACAATTATTATGGGACAAACGTAGTACAAACAATTAAACCATTTCATAAAATTACAAGTTCAATTCTTAAGCCTGGGGAAAAACAACTTTCCCCAGTCAAATTAAAATTTAACCCTTAAAATATTGAACTCAAAAAACATAATTTTGCATATCCAAAACGCAATGAAAGGGTTAAAAATGGAGCTTATCTCTAAAAGGCTAGCAGTCTTTTGGGTTTTTTTTTAAGTATTGCTAAATAATCTTTTTAAACTAACTTGGTAGTGAAATAATTTAATTCATGTGAATCTGATTTGTATAGTTTTTAATAATGTCTTTTATATATTATGTTTTTATAATAATGTGTATATTTTAATAATGTTTTTATAATATTATGTTTTATAATAATGTGAATTTTTTTAATAATGTCTTTTATAATATTTTTTTATAATAATGTGTATATTTTTTAATAATGTCTTTTATAATATTTTTTATAATAATATGTATATTTTTAATAATGTCTTTTATAATATTATTTTTTATAATAATGTATATTTTTTAATAATGTCTTTCATAATATTATGTTTTTATAATAATGTGAATATTTTTAATAATGTCTTTTATAATATGATGTTTTTATATGTATATTTTTGATAATGTCTTAAACAAAATGATTTCTTGGCCATTTCATTTGCTCGATTTAATTTGAGATTTTTAGACTGAACCACAAAAATCTTTGATTTGTCTGGAAGAAATTGAAGGTGAGAATAAAAAAACTGAAATAATATTTGATCCCCAATTTATTTAATGTCTTCAAATAATTTTAGAATTGAGTTGAAAAATGGAGAAACCAAATTGATTACCATTAAAAATTAAAAACTGCTTAAAAAAAAGAAAAAAAGTTAAAAACTTGAACATTCAAAATTTTTATTAAATGGTTCTTTTATTTGTATATTTGTTTTGAGATTAGATTCTAAAACTGGTCCATGACTTTATGATCATTGTGTGTTTATAGTGATCAACATTTTACAATAATAAATTAAAAACTTTCATTCAACCCTGATAAACAGCATCAAGACAATGAGTTTTTTTTATATATATTATAAATGAAGAACTAAATTATTAAATATGAAAATATATCTATGAAATCTTCTGAAGAGAAATGCATAAATTTGATTGATATGTGTTTGTATGTTATTTGATATTAATGGAGGGATTAACTGAATAATTGCTTTCTTTCTTTTTGGTGAGATGAGACCTTGTTTAAATATCAATAAAAAGATTTCCTCATTCCTATAAAAATGAAAAATAAAACAATGAAAATGAGGTTGGTTGGTTGGTTGACTTTAACAGTATATCAACCTGTTTGGGGTTATTTCATGCCAAGAGTTGGGAAATAATATATGTTGTGTATTTATATTTACACTTTTGTTGTTAATGGTTTTAACGATGCATTAGTATCATTGGGGATCATGTTGAGGGGTTAATTTTATATGGTATTGATCAGGTTCATGTTTATATTCTATGGTATAATTTTATTTCCCCCCAAAAAGGACAGAATGTCTTCTATGTTGACTTTTTCAAATAGATCTTTCATATTAAAGATAAAAATGAGGATAATATTTTTCTTTTTGTTATTTATCACTTTTTTTTTTTAACGTAGTTATTTTGTGATAACTTGATAGTTTTCTAATAAATAATTTATAATTTGAATAACAAAGAAAAATGGATTAAAAGAATTTTTTTCCTCCCATGAGCTGCCAAAATAAGTAATTAATTTATAAAAATCTGATAGCCAAATTAACCCTTTTGCTGCAGAAATATCCACCCAAAATTCTATTAATGTTAACTGCAGAAAGCAGATTTAACCAATGGCATTGAAAAAACAAAAACAAAACTTTCCTTATGCTGTGAGAAGTGGAAACACCCTTAGTGACTTCCAAACATCTCACCAAACATCACCAACCCAGCATCAATCTTATGTTTTGCTGGATAATTAAGATCATTACAGAAATGATCATTTAATTTAATTGCACAGTGAAAGGGTTAAAAAGAGACTTGAAAGGAGAAAGAACAGAAAAATCTTAAATGGTACAATTCTTTTATGTCTAGAATTTGTCTTTATATTAAAGAAATTTTGAATAAAACAAATATATACTGTATAACAAATTCAAATTAATATTTTTGTTTGTCTAGTAACAAATAGCCTGATATTAAATTTGAGTGCTGCATTGTAAGTGGGGGAACAAGAAGAATTTTAGTAAATAGTCCAGACTTTGGCCTGTTTACTAAAACTTTTCTTGTCCCCAACTCCAAATGAAACCTGTAATGAAAAAATAAGATCTAAAAAAGTTTGTCTTCAGGTTACATTTACTAAGTTTTTAACCGGGAATATTTTGTCTACATTTTAATACTCACTATTCATGTTATCACGAGAGAAGAAACTGTTTAAATTTTATTTATTTTTCTGTTCTAATTTTTTACTATTCTTTTTATAATTATTTATATATTATTTTTATTTAAATTTCATTTTTCTGTTTTAATTTCATTTTCCTGTTTAAATTTTATTTTTCTGTTTTAATTTTTATTTTTCTGTTTAAATTTTTGCTATTTTTCTCCAAAATGAATTGAAAGAAAAAAAAAATCCTTGTTTTTTACCAGAATATAAAATTATCTTAAGTTATTTGTTTTGAATTGGGAAAAATATTAAAACATTTTGGAGGATAGAATGTAAAAAAAAAGAGAAAAAAATATGCAAATGAATTAATTTAAACTTGTGGAATTAATATTAGTTTAAGTCTCATCTCACATGATCGGCTTTTTAATTGGCAAAAACAATTTTGTGTGTGTCACTATTTTATAGAATTTATTCACACAAAATGAAAAGAAAATATACAGAAAAATAATCCTATACACAGGTTTTTAGTAAAGTTATTTTAATTCACAAATGAGGTTTGTTTTTTGTTTTGTATTTTTAAAAAATGATTTGAGCCTTTGCGGAGTTGGGTAAAATGATCCATAGATTATTTCTTTTTTAAATGTTTTATTTATCAAAATAAAATCTTATTGCTTTAAATCCAATAGTTTTATATTTCATTGACTAAACAATTTGTAATTTTGCTCATTGTTTGAAATTTTTCAGTTTAATAAAAACAAAGAGTAACAATTTTTTTAAATATGATAAAAGATTTTTTTTTTTTCAGAAAATAAAGAAGATAGATCATCTTTAATAGATTTGTCTCTTTTGATATTTTTAAAGATTAATTTTTTTTTTTTTTTACAAATTGACCAGCCAACATAATATAAATAATTAGAAGAGCAAAAAATGAAAATTTTTATAGAATTCATTGTGATTAAAAATTATAAATTATCTGAATGTAATATATTATGTATATTTTCTTCTTTTTTAAATTTATTTATTTCTGTTATTCAAGGAAGATTTTTCTGGAAGGTTTTGAATACAAATAAATTTTCTCACTGATGATTTTCTGATTATTTTTGAGATCGGTGATGCATTGGGTGAAAAAAAAAAGAAAGAAAAAAAAGAAAGAAAGACAGAAATAAAAAGCAACAAAGTCGATGATTAAATTGTAGATTTTACAAAACAAAAATTAACAAAATGACATTTAGAGACGGCATTAAACATAAAATGATTGCTCAAGTCAAAAGTGAAATTTAAAAAGTAATGAGAATTTTACAAGAATCCTGAGATTCAAATCAGCAGCTTCCACTCATTTCAAAAAAAAAAAAAAAGAAAAAAAAAAAAAAAAAAAAAAAAAAGATCTCTATTATTCTTGAATCAGGGGAATGATATTGGAACGTTAAAATGATACAAAAATTTACACATAATCAACCTGTCTTTCTTTATATTGTGAAGCTTTATATTGAAATGGGTAGTGGTGATTGAAAAAAGAAAAAGGGAAATTCTGTTTCATGCCTACTTTTCTGAGGGGGATAATCCTTCTTTATTAATGTCATAGGAGTGGCTCATAAATTTTATATTAATTATATATATATATATATATATATATATATATATATATATATATATATATATATATATTATCCAAAGATTGAGTGAAGAACTCTTCCTTACAATGTATTAGTTTTTCTGTTGTCATGAATTACAGAGCTCAATGTGTGCTCTTATTGTCAGAGTCACAGAGCAAAATTTGTGTCGGAAGATGGAGACTGAAAGGTAATTCCCCTAGGTCTCCTGAAATAGTCTATCATGCTTCAATCTAAATTTTCTTTGTTATTTTTTCCTTTATATATATGCTCCTTTAGTATAATCTAAATCCTTTCAATTCTTCTGATCCCCTATTTCGTCTCGTGCTAATCTGACCCCCTATACTAAAACAAGTTTGGTATCAAGTAAAACAAGAAAAGTCATTCACAAAACCACTTTGATGTTTTGTTTTTTGTCGTTATTTTCAAATAAACCTGAAATATTTCAAGTGGATGATGGTCAATGGATGTTGATGAGATAAATCTTGGATACGATAAAAAAAAAAACTTCTATCTTCTATGACGATATTTATTATCAAATACTCACAAAACATAGTTTGGTATTATTGATTTAAAACCACACCCTATGTAGTATGGGTTTTCTGCTAGTTTTATTAATTGCTCAGCTATGAAATTGTATTTACAACAAATATTAAAAAATTATAGGCAATTTTGTTTTTCCTAATCGGCCTGACTAAAAATAGCAGATGTAACTAAAAGTAATTAAACATCTGTTATTGTATGATATCATTTTTGATTTCTGTTTTTTGTTAGCAGACAATTCTCAGATATTGATAGCAAAAAAAAAAAAAAAAAAAAAAAGTCTTTGAAATTGTTGGTAAGTAAAAAAAATGATCAAAGGTTAAAAATAAAATTTTATGGACAAAAGATAAACGTGTAAGATAAGTAATTCAACTATTTGCGATATTCATCTTAGGACAACCAGATTTTGTGATTTAAAAAAAAAATTATTGGGGTCTGTCTCAAAGCTAAAACAGTTTCTATAGGGTGTCTGAGGTGGATGTACAAACCTTGGTAAAAGCTTTCAATGCTAATTTTCAAGACAACTAAATTCTTTCAATTCTTCTGACCCCCTATTTCGTCTCGTGCTAATCTGACACCCCCTCCCCATTTCCTCTCGTGTTAATCTAAACTAAGTACCAAAATATTAAGCTTTCATTATTTGAATATTCTCATTATTACATATTTATATTTGGTGTCACCGGTCAATGGTAAGAGATAGATTGGTCACCCCAGCTGCGTTTTAAGGATGTCTGCAGGAATGATCTCAGGTCCTTGGCATTACCCCTTCTAGTTGGGAAAATTTGGCGCAGGACCGCCCTCGGTGCAGACTGTTCATGACTGAAGTTACCCTGACACAACACCATAAAGCCAAGAGGTCCAGAAGAAAGCGACGGCAACAAAGCACCGGCACATCAACATCTTCAGGGACAGCCTTCACATGTGATATCTGTGGTCGAGGCTGTTTTTCGAACATTGGACTTCATAGTCACAGGAAGCGCTGTAACTTCAGCAGGACAAGAACTATATAGTCTTCCGAGACTGCAATGCTAATACACCGGTCAATGTAGGTAAAAGCTAAGAAATTGCTGATTTTTAAAATAATCACACCCTCCTCCTGATTTGGAAAACTAACATAATGAAATAGTTCTCACCACTATTTGGCCTTGTGCCAGACTAGGCTCAATTTTGTAAAGATCAACCAAGTACATCAGGTTAAAGAAGATCTGTGTTCATATTGAATGTATTAGTTTTACGTGTTTAGAAAAACATGGATGAATATGTAAATATTAAATTATGCAAATTAGATATTTCTAATTGATTTATCATAATTACAGGATTTATTTCCTGATTGTTTCAAAGAGATGGAATGAAAAAAAAAAAAAAAAAGATTTAAAAACTTTGTAGAATTTTCATTTCATTTCTTTCAATTCTTATTAATCCCTTGAAAATCAGATAATATATTCTTTAAAAAAATTTGCATAATGGCAGGTCATCAGTGATGCACTATTATCATAGCCAATTTCAAGTTTTTCAACATCATATTGGCTCCAATAGCAATCCTGACCTGACTTCGGAATTCTCAGGTTGCCTCTCTGAAAGTACCGCGCTACTAGTTGCAAAATCAAATGATAAAATTTGGTCGTTTAAATTGAAAGCCTCCATCAATGCAAGCCAATGAGAAAAGCCTATCCACCCTCCCACTCCCATATAAAGGATTTTTTGGTTACCTCCCGTTTCAATTGGAGCTACCTTACATGGATCCAGATTACGGTATGTTAGCCTCTTCTATAGATTAATAACTGGAGAGAACAGATGCAAGATGGGTGTCTGTTCTCCAAGGCATTTTTACTTGGGATAAAATAAATGGGCTCAGAAAAAACAAGAACGTCTTGTGTTTGTTATTAAAAACTATCAACAGCACAAGACAAGAGATTCCCAAGTAGTTTATAGACTCAAAGAACAGTAAGAATGCCGTGCTGCCAAAAAAAGCCAGCCCAAATCCGATCAAGAAATACCAGCAACTTTGATCCAGAACAGCTGAGTCCAACAATTAGATCCAGCCAAGAGAATAGTTGAACAGTAAGCAGAGATTATTAGTGTTGCAACAAAATCTCCTTTCAATCAAGCCCTGCAACACTACACTGAGGAATATAATAACACCCGAGAACTTTTTATAAGCAGAATTCTTTAGCTTTTTTTCTTTCTTTCATTCTTTCTTTTAAACTTCTTATCACAACATTTTTGGCTGATGTATTTTCTTCATCTGGTTGGTTGGTTGGTTGGTTGGTTGTTTTATTTTATGGCATATCAACCCTTTCCGGGTCATTTAATACCGAACCAAGTCATTTTGATATCAGGTTGCTTATAGCACCTACAGTTGCTTAAGTGGTCATCCATCTAAATATTGAACAGGCTCATCACTGCTTAACTTCCATGATCTAGCGGGAACCGGTGCAGCTGTTAAATTGTGGAAATTTAAAACATAGCAACAATTTTCAAGACGAACATTTGAACTGATATTAGAGTTCAACAACTGTCTGATTATAATCACTTCAAAATAATTCTTACTAAATATATAAGGTTATTTATATCCTACACAATGTTTTTATACGTTTTTTTTTCTTTGTTTCTTTTTTTCACTGGGAGAGTTGCCAAAATATAAGAAGGCTCTCATAGAAGTTGATTCTTTGTTCTAAAAATTCTGTAATTGAATTCGAAGGCTGAAACTATACAGCAATAGGCTTCAATCTAGTACATTTATAAAGTTAAGTATCAGACAGTGAGGGAGTCTATCCCCTTTTCGCTAGCGCTAGAACAAAGAGATTGCTTTTGCTGATTGATTGGAGTGCCACACCTACCGTCAGTTCCCCACTTTATCACACAGATCAGATTACCCAATCTGTGCTACTCATACACTCATAGAAGTCAGAACCTTGCGATTCAAAAGCAGTTGCTCTACTGACTAAGCTAATCCAGTCCTTAGTACAGTTATAAAGTAAAGTTGATGGGGTAGCCTAAAGTTGGTATCAGCCAGTCAACGAGGGAGTCTATCCCCTTTTCAATAGCCCTAGATCAAGGAGATTGGTTTTAGCATCTGAGATGGAGCACCACACCTACCGTCAGCTCCTTACTTTACCGCACAGATCCCTGTGCTACTCATACGCTGAGTTGGCTAGGACCGGTATCGAACTAGGAACCTTGTGGTTTCTAGCTGAATGCTCTACCAACTGAGCTAAGGATTATTTATCTAAAAAAAATTTTTTTCTAATTGCAAGCAATGTTTTAGGCTTTTAAAAATTTTTTAGGGTTTTCCACATCGCATAAAGTTTATCAATTATGAAAAGTAAGATTATTTTTCTAATTTTTTCTTATCCTCCTTTCTTTTCTTTTTTAGACAGTTTGGACAAAATTTTGGAAACAAATAAAGTACATTGTTCAAGTTATAAGCCTAAAATGTTGTAATAAATGTATCCAGAAAAGATTGAGATATCAATAAATAATAAAAAAACGAGGAATTTAAAAAAAAAAAAGAAAGAAAAAAGGTCTGTCTTTCATTAGCCACAAATAATAATTGATTTTCCATCATTCAAGTTTTCAATATACACACTAAGGTTATTTTTGACAAAACCCTTAAAACATTTCTTAGGTTTATATCTTCGATGACAACGATTAGAGACAACCCTGTTGTAAACTCTCCATAGAATTCCTGCTGGGGTATTTTAATATCCTACATTTTAGTAAGGAGGACCCTAATCGAATGCCAACACAAAACCTGTATTATGATCATGCATACAATCAATTTCTTACTTTGATTTACTAACAATGACCTATCATGGTGTAATGGTTAGCAAGCTAGTCTCACAGATCCATTACTACTGAATAGCGAGTTTGATCCTTGGCTGGATGATCCATACTTGCAAACTTGTGTCACATCCTACACATGAAAAATGGGTTTTATTCACTAATCTCAACAAAAAAACAAAAACAAAAAAAAAATATATAAAAATAAAATAAAAGTCATTTCTCTGAATATTTTTTAGATGAGGCTTGATAATTTGCATTATTTGGACTATTGTCCTCCTCTTTATTGTTATCTATACAATGTTTTGGCTGATGTACCCACCGATGAGGACAATAGTCTGAATAATACAAATAATACAAAAGATTATTTGTTTGTCTCTTGAAAATGTCAGGGATTTTTTTTTAATTTTTATAACTAATCAGTTTTTATTTCCAGTCTTAAAACGTTAAAATCAATTAAAAAGAAAAAAAACACTTTTGTTTTTTGGTCTCGGAAACACTAATCAAAGTTTTACCATAAATAATTTACTTTGAATTTTTTAAAGATCTTTTACTTTGAATTTTTTAAGATCTTTTACTTTGAATTTTAAATAACTTACTTTTTTTTTTTTTAATTGAAATGCCTGTACAAACTTTAAGTAGATAAATGGCCAGTTGTTATACACAATGTAAATAATAATGTGACAATATTTCATACATTCAATTAAATTATGATGAGGTTTGAATTTTATAATGCTTTTCTTATGCTAATTTGTATTTGCTACTACCTCTACTAATGCTGATATTGCTATAATCAGTGTGTGAGTGTATTACTTAGTTAAGCACTCTATTGAAACTTATGACTTTCTTGTAGTGTAATGCTTCCAAGTAGGATTTTGTCATAAAACATAGATACAATTTCAGTAGGAAAAAAAGGATTTCCTTAAATAATATTTTTCATGTTTTCTTTCTCAAAGATGCTGTCCAAATTCGTACATGTTAAACTCAAAACTGAAGATGATTCTTAATTCATTTTTATGCATTTTTAAAAAAATTTATTTCCTTGTTAAAACCTAAACTTTCATAGGAACTTATTTACAGATACATTAAAACATAAGTTTAAGTGTATCAAATTTAATACAGGTCAGTCTAGTTTTAAATAGGAAGATCAAAATTTGAATTTAAGAATAAAAAAATAAAAATTTTGTTATGGTGTTTGAAATACGCCTCTGCTACTAAACAGCGCTGGGTGGCGTTGTCAGTTATGTTTTTATTAACTGGTTCATTGGGGGGTTTCAAGTCTTTCAACCTAATACCCCCTTGCCAGTTAGACCCCACTAGAGATGATCAAACTTTAGTATGCCACAAAATGCTGTAAATATCTTAAATTAAAATACTAGAATGAATTTTTAAAAAAGTAAAAAATACAAAAAATAAATCAGACTCACTCCAAAATGCCAAAATTTACTGAATCATTGAAGTGCTTTTTTTGTTTTTTTTTTAAATTTTGAAAAAATAAATGTTTGTATATGAAACGGAAAGAATGGAAAAGAATGAATGAACATCTTGAAGAAATGGAGTTTTTTTGTTTTTTTTAAAGGTGCGGAAATTGAAGGAAATTAATGTTGATATGTTTGTCATTAAATGTGCTGTGAATTTTACAAGAAAATCTTGGGCATGGAGGAATATAGCATATGAAAGACTTGCTGAAGACACAGAGTCAACCATGAGACACTTACTTAAGGAATCAAGACTTTTTACCATATATGAGACACAATCTTGTTTCTTCTACAATTGCTAATAATAATAATAATAATAATTTTCACAATTTACAAAGAAAATTCAGTTTACTTTATACAAGACACACATGGAAGATATTAACAAAAATTAACACACAAAAAAATTTGTTGGGTATCTAGCTTTTTGTTTGTTTTTTTTTTCTTTGAAGAAAAAAAAAAAAAAAGGTTTGTCTTTTTATGATTTAAAGGGATTTCTTGGTTAGCATTTTTGCTTCCATTTATAGTTATTCCCCATTTCAAGAGAGAAAATTCTTAAAAGTTTTTTCAAAGACAGAATTCTTACCGAGTACTCAACAGGAACTTTTTTTTTACCAATATTCAAATTAAGTACATCATTTTTCATTCATAAAATATCATCTATGAAAGTGAAAATGTTTTAAATTTTTTGAATAAATGAAAACTACTTGATATGAGACGTTGATGAAATCTTTGTTTTATAATAAAGCTATAAACCCAATAAACTTATTGGAAATTTTGATAGGAATTTGGCTTTTTATATTGAATGCTGACAATTGAATTTGGACAAAGAATTAAATGAACTAACATCCTCAGTTTTGTTGTTTCAATCTTTTACAGCTGGTGTGTTCTCTTGCCTTCCTCACATATAGATCACACCTGCTAATTGTTTCCCCCCCAAAGTTTCAATTAAATCTTTATCACAGGACCAGTGAATAGGGGAGAACATAAAGCGAGAAAAGAATAATTGATTGGATGAGGAAAGCTCAGGAACCCACCAACTAAATAATAATCATCAAAACAACACAAGTTCTTAAATCATGATCATCTTAGTCTGAATGATTCTTGAATTAACACCCAAGAACTTTGGATTTATTTATAAGCAGATGATATCTTATTATTATTAAAATGAAAATAAATAAAATGAATTTCTTTTGAAGTTGAGCATTTTAGTTGTATGCTCATTGTGTTCTGAGTAAAAAAAAAAAAGACATTGCTGAGCTCGTTCAGTAAACCTCTGTCAAGATAAACTTTAGTTTTCCTCCCTTAAGAAAAAAAAAATATTATTAAATGTTTAACAAACAAGATGGATTCATTCTTTTAGTCAAAGAAATGGTATTTTTTTTTCTCTTGTTTTTGTTAACACTTTCGTCTGTGAAGTCACAAAAATTGACATGACAATTTTTACATGATGAGAAGCTGACTCGATGTTTCTTTTCAAAATAAGAAAAAAAAAAGGAAGAAAAGCTCAACTTTATCTATCCTCAATAATAAAAAAAAAAAACACTTTCATACACATTCATATATGCATACACACATATATATAAGTTGAGGAATAAAAGCGGATAAAACACAAACAACTTCATTCAATTAATATTTTGCCTCGGTGTATTAATGGGGCTTCATCAAAATTCCGAGGCAAAATATTAAGTGAATAAAGTTGTTTGTGTTTTATCCGCTTTTATTCCTCAACTTTTAATTACATTCTGTTATTTCCTCATATATATATATATATATATATATCACACAGACATTAACACACAATATTAGCCATCTAAACAGTTTCATATACACATACACACACACACACTCCCATGTTATCTTTGAATTTCAGTGAATAAGTAATTTTGTTCCGACTGTGATTCACTAGGGCAGTGTGTTTGCTGCTCTGGGGTCAGAGGTTCTGGGTCTGGCTTTGAATGTACCATGTGGGGTCTGTGACACGAACTATTGAAAGGGGTCAGAGTCAGACATGTTTTTAGTCGAGGGAAAAGCTCGTCGGCTATCAATAACATATCGTCAGCATTAGCCTGAGGTAGGGTGCGGTTAAGATTCAACAGAAAACTCCTTTGAGAGGGTGAGCACTTCTGAACGACAATCTCACTCTCGAGGAGTCTATCCAAAATGCCAGTGAGAGTCCAAGAACTATCAATGTCAATTAGAAGAAAATGTCTCTGACCCCCTAGTTCCACAAAGCGTACAATCTTGCCCTCAAGCAAGGTCATGCCTCCCAGAACAAATTCATGCGTCTGGGCAGAGTCAGAAAGAGGAAAATGGGTTTCGTGATTGTTGCCTTTGGACGGATCTTCCAAAGGCAAGTCGGAGGAAAACTGAGAAGAGGTTGGGGGGTCGGAACCACAGCTGTTGTCGTCGTCGTCGTCATTATTTCGATGTGCTTCGGAAACAAAGTCTGCAGAAATGGGTCTGGAAACAAAATCACAGTAATCGGAAGAAGCTGACACTAAATCGGAAGTACTCAGTGCCAAGAGAGGATTTGAATACAACAGTGACTCTTCTAAAGAAATGGTACTTCTACTAGAATCTAGGGTGGTATCAAGGTTATCTCTTTTGATGAGCTTTGTTGAAACCTCATCCTCTGGTTCAGGGAGCATCGAAGTTATAATATCTAGTGGAGACGTTTGGGTTGAAGATGAATTTGTTGTTCCAAAGATAGGAGATTGAAACGAAGGCTCAAATATACCCGACATAGGACGCTTTACTGGTTTGCGAGCAACAGTTCTGCATTGTCCTAAAATGGCAGCAAAATTGTTGCTAGCTTGATTGCATGTGCACAAATAGTTTGTAGGTAAACCCGTTTCTGAGGCGCTATCTAGTGATTCTGTTTTCGTAGATACCGTTGGAGCCACATCAAGCACTTTGAGCCAATCCTGGTCGTAAACACCCCTATCGTCTGGATCCCAATCCTGGATGCATGCCGACAGACTGCACTCTCGGAAGCTGTAAAAAAAGTGATAAATAATTTCAGCATCGCTAAGCAACATGATACCCATGGGTGTAGCTCTGTTCCCGGTCAGTAGAGTCCCAGACTCGAGGAGATATTTCAAAACAAAAGACTTCATATGGAATGGAAGCTCTAAATATGGAAAACTGTAGTCACGGTACTTAGTTCTATAAAAGATAACTTGGTTTTTTCCCTGAAAGCACTTTTGAACAAGCTCTCTAACTATGACATATTTTTTCACATTAATGATAACGCATAACAGTTTGTGTCCATGAAATTTAACAAACTTGTGTATAATGGGTGGGGAGGGTCGCCTTTCAGTTTGTCGATAACAACTACCGTGAAATGCATGTGTTAGACAACCGTAAAAAGGATTGTCCGTTTGACACTGCTTGTCTAGAGACACCTCATAGTCATCTTTCTCCTGAACAGATTCCTGTAGGGGAGAACGAAAAATACGTCCACGTCTGTCAGGACACGAACTTGAGAACCTTGTCCGCAAAATATTCGGTTCGTTTTTGGCCAAAGAAGTCTGAGGACCGACTTCGGAAGCAACTTGCAATGTAACTTTGTCATCTTCGTTTGTGTCGGTGACGGATTCTATATCTTCCTCTTTATTATTTGGTGGCGCCAACGGTTCTTGAAATTTTTCACGGTCAATCCTCATTCCAAAAGACATGTATTTTTTCTTGAATTGGCGGTACATTTTTTTGGAGTGGCGCATTTTCGGTGAAATCTTTTGTTTTTTGAATTTCTTTAAAAAGTTTTTAATTTTTATTTTGTTTTTTGGTTTTGAACTGTTGTTATTCTTTTTATTTTCAACTTTCGGTTGCTTTCGGCTTTTCTCCTGATTTTCTAAGGAATGATTAATGATTTCAGTGTCAGAATTTGATTTGTTTTCGCATTTATCAACCAAAGAAGAAACAAGCGGCACGGAAAATTCTTCAGCAGAATAATCCATCGTAGAAGACGGCTGTTTCAGTTCCACAGACATAATATTCAAGCCAAAGGCAGAATTTGGGGGTTCAAAATGTACAACTTGATCATCGATTCCGCTGCGAACAGATTGGGACGAGAAGAGAGTGTGCTGTTTCTCTTTTGGTGTAGGGTCATTCAAGACAGCAATGTCTCCGTTACTGTTCTTGGAAAAGAGATCCTTTTCCTTATGACAGTTCAACAACGAAGAAAACAGTGACCCATTTCCTTTGGCATTTTTACATTTATCAATTTCTGCTAAACTCACCAGCTTGGACTTGTGAAATTCCTTGCAAGGGGAGACGTTGGTGTGTTCGGAATATTCCAACAGAGAATCTTTCTTTGATGAATCGATTGACGTGACGATGACACTTGAATTTTTACCCAATATACCGTCGGTGTCAGTAAGTCTTAGCAGATTATCACAAGCAGACTCCTCGTAGTCGGTTACAATAGCGATCACTTTCATGTCTCCATTCTCACTAATTTCCAGACAAGGTGTTTGATCTATTTCCTTCAAATTGTTACACGACGGAACTTTCTTGGAAAGGTTTAAGATTTCCAATCCAGGCTGTTGCAGGGTGGGAGTCGGGACTATTTCGTTACAGTCCGTTAGAGAAGTCGTGCTTTTATTTTTGAGGGGTGACGTTGTGAGAGTGAAGATGTTGCTGCTTTTTGAAAGAAGTAATTTCTTTGTTTGCTCTTTATGGAGCATAGAATCGGTCAAAGAAGAAGAAGAAGAATTGATTTCTTGCCATTGTGGCGCCGTTGTTTGCTTCTGTTGCTGCTTCTGGTTTTCCAGACTCTCAACAACTTTACTCGGCATCATCTCTCTATCATTTGACACATTGCATGGACTCGGATTTTCTTCAAGTGGTTGGTCATCACACAAGTCGTTGGCTTTGGCGGCAGTTCTACATTTCGGATCAGATTCATCGACAAGAGAATTGACCTTGAGGGAAGAATCCCAAATTTGTTTGATCTTTGCTATATTGAGATCCGCAGCATTCTGGTCAATAAGGCTAGCCTTAGCAGCAGCAGTAGTAGTAATAGCAGTTTCCTTACCGTCCTTTTCTGCCATTTTATGGTAAGATCCAATCCCCTCAGGGAGCGGGCTCTCAGAGGGTGAACGGCCAATGAGCAAACTGTCATCGCTCTCATTACCGACAGAAGGGGCCTCTTCAGAATTTTCTAACCTGTCATTAATGATAGCTATTGAATTCTCTGATGAAACATTGGTGGGTCTCGATTTTTCTACAGGTATCTTTTCAGACTCAACAGAAGCGTGGGTGTCCGACATTATTATCACATCATTTTGGGGTTCGTCTTTGTTTGGAGAACCAGCCTCTTTCTTTAGACAGCTGTTTGAAGTGGTAACAGTGACATTTTCCCCAGATGCTTTTGTTCCTAAAGATTCTAAAGTCTCTAGTTCTTCATCGGATATTCTGTTTTCTATTGGCTGTTTTTTGATTGGAAGGATTGCTTTGGGAACTTTGCAGACTGCTGGTTTGGTGAGGCTCACCGTCGTCCATGTTGACTTTTTCACTTCCTTATTGGAACTAATTTCAGGTGACATCTGTTTGTTATCATCTTTCTGTTTAGTCAAAGAAGAAATGTTTTCCTTAAGCAAAATATTTTCTGAGGTGGTTGAATTGCGGCCATCTTGGTCTTTGGAATGGTCTTTGACAGTCATTGGTGAAAATGTTATTTTCTTTTCAGGTGCTCCTTCTTCAACGACGTCATTGTTGTCTAAAGAACTAGAACTAATCGTAGAATCATGAAGTGAATCTACAGAATTATCTGCAGTGCTAAGCGTGTCCAGAGACTGCCTAGAGCGTATTACCGTGCACGGGGTAAGCGTCTCCCCAGACTGGGTACCATCCGAGTCATCGGTATCATCCAGCGTAATACACTTGTCGTTTCTTATGGAGTTCGTTGTTCGGATGATTTTTCTTTCCAGTATTGAGTCTTTTTTCGGCAACAGGCTTTCTTTATTGCTTGCATGCACCCCCTGAGAATTCGGACCCGATTCTGATAAGGAATGCAAAATATCAACAATATCACAATACTCAGGGGCATTATCACTATCAATCTTATTAGACTGAACACTGGGAATGGTTTTCTCTATAACGTTCCGTGTCAGGACATTTTTGTCATTTGAATGGAAATTCGAATCTATCAATTTATTCATTGTTCCTGAGACCCAGCACGAAGTGTCATCTTCGATTGTAAAGCTATCCCGTTTACGCGGCTCGTACTTCTTGCGTTTTGACCGCCCCTCGGTTAATTTCATCTGGAAATCGTTTATCGAGTCTGAGACAATTAGATTCTCTTTTTGATTGTCTCCATGCGTTAAGGGTTTCGTATCGGGTAGTTTTCGCTTTGTTGGCGAAAGTCTAGCACCAGTCAAGGACGAAGGATTGGCAGTTTTGTTAGAAACGCCAGAAAATGACAATGAGTAACTATTAGTGATGACAAGGTCACATGATGCAGCCTCATTCTGATGACCGTTCTTGTTTGGCTCGCTTACAGTAGGCGGTGAATCTCGGGATAAATCAATTACATCCTCGATGATTCGATTACCGATTTTAGAAGTATGAGATTTTGGTATGTGATTTTTGCAAATGGGGACACGTGATGCACGTTTCTCTGGTACTTCTTTAGGGACGCCTTGAATGATTGCACTTTGTGCGTCAGACGTCCTCGTGTCAGAGACTGTTATTTTTTTCATGTTAGACTCTTTCTGATGCTTCTTCATAAGTCTTTTAAGAAAATATTCGGTAAAATTACTGGATGAGGAGGTGTTGTGATTTGGCACCTCAGGTAAACAATTTGAAGATTTTGAAGAGGAATTTGCAGCTGATAGTTTTGAGCAATAATCAGATGACAGGATTACAGCATCTTCCATTTTTTTAACCTTGCTTGGCAACACTGCTGATTCTACAATGTTAATATTGTCCGTTTTCTCACTTGTCTTTATTGGTTTCTCTTTGATTGTCTGTGGAGGACTTTTTTCTGGCATTTTGTACCAAGAGCGCCGTGTTACCGTTGTGCCACAGACCGATGCCGTCGTCTCACATTTTTGCACAAGAGTTTTCTCAACAAAGTTGTGATCTGCTCTGATATGGTTTCCAACATGCCGTAAGCATTCGATATTGTCCAACTGCCCCGATGGAACAACCATTGGTAATTCTTGGATAGGAATGTCATTCGGATACCTGGCATACCACCCTCGAAGATTATTTGATGCTGGAGTGTGCATTGGCCCTAATAGGGGGTCAATCACAGGTGTCGGCTGTGGAGGCATCGCAGGAGGATTAAATGGAGATGGGGGTACACGGTTAGGAACCCTGCAAGGGAATGACTGGGGGGTTGGTACCATACCACCATTGCTTACCGATGTCATCCATGTTCCAGGGGGAGGTGGTGTCCACCCTGTCCAAGGAGGGGCCCGGGATGACCAGTTGATGTTGTTATAACAATTCCGGTCAGGCATGAATGGTGGGCCCACACCTGAATAGTAACCCATCGTCTGATGGTAGTGTGAGATCTGGGTTGTGAATACATTTTCTTCAAGTTGAACTCTATTGGAGCTACGGCGCCGTTCTTTTTTGTTTAGTGTATCTTCATTTCTTGAAGACATTCCACTTGATTAACTGAAAACTTTAAATTCCTTCAGGAGACAATCCAATAAAGTCTGAAAGATAAAAAAGAAAAAAAGAAAAATAATTAATAGATTTATTTTTAAAAGATGAAACAAACACATTACATAAATAAATAATTTCTCGATTTGTTTACACCTTACATTTGATCAGATATATTCACCTAATTCATTAATTATCAACTAATTAATTTTCAAATTAGGTATGACTTCAATTAAGCACATATTCTCCCAAAAATTGTCGGCTATCGCCATCTCAAAAAAACTGTTTGTGTACTCTCATACTGTCGTGCAGTAAGTCTCCAAAAAATGTAGGATATATCAGTTTAAAAACAAACGAGAAATCTGGGAAACCAGCTAGTGTAACGGTTAGAATCCCCGCCTGTCAGCCTGGCAGTCAGGGTTCGAATCACACACAGAGCACTTTCCTGTCTATAACTCTGCTGATGAGGTATAATATGCTGAAATGTACATACAGAGATCAACTTTTTCTCAATTTGTTTACGCCTTACATTTAAACAGATACATTCGCCTAATTCATTAATTATCAACTAATTAATTTTCAAATTAGGTATGACTTCAATTAAGCACATATTCTACCAAAAAATAAATAAATAAATGAAAAAAAAAATCCCTCTTTCTGCAATAATAAATATATAAGTAAAGTTAGCCAGATAGTGAGGAAGTCCATCCCCTTTTTGCTAGTGCTAGACCAGGGAGATTGTTTTTGCTGAGTGGGGCACCACACCTACCATCAGCTCTCCACTTTACCACACATATCACATTACCAATCTGTGCTACTCATATGGTGAGTTGGCAGGGACTGTTTTCAAACTTTATTTATTACAACGCTGTACACTCTATCAAATGAGCTAAATGAGCCCCCCCCCCCAAATATATACTAAACAAAATTGTTCTTTTCTTGCCTCTTAAACATGTAATTTTTCATCAAAAATATTTTGTTTTAATTAGGGTCAATTTATTTTGAATGATGGTATCTCGTGTCAGTTAATTCTTTCAAAATCTCAATGAAAAATAATAAATGCCAGAAAATCTCCATTTTGGATTACTTGATGAAACAATTGCTTTTCGATTTTTTAAAAAATTATCTCAAACCAATTTAGTCTTTCCAAAAAAGATTGATAATTAACTGATTGTATAGAAAAATGTCAAAAATCAATTTATAAAAATGTATCAATATGTAAACAAAATTCAGTTGTCAATAATTTTGATGTTTTGCACTGTTGTCCTCATCTTTATTGTGTTATGTATAAACATGTTTCGGCTGCTGTATCCTCTGGCCTTCCTCAGGTGTTCCCTGTGTATCTGAGTATAGTAACGATCCAACCTGGTATATCATTTTTAATAGCTTGACAATTGATTAAACAGGCTCAAAGAACTTTTTAAGATCTATTTCTCTGAATGTTTGAGATGAGGCTTGAAGATTAGTATTATCTGCGTTATTCGGACTATTGTCCCCATCTTCATTGTTATTTGTACAACGTTTCGGCTGATATATTCTCCGGCCTTCTTCAGGTATTTCTTGTCGGAATCGGGAACCTTCTTTTCGAACTCGGGAACCTCCTTGTCGTGATGGATCCCGAATACGACAAGAAAGTTCCCGAGTTCAAAAAGAAGGTTCCCGAGTCCAACAAGAAATACCTGAAGAAGGAAGGAGGGTATATCAGCCGAAACATTGTACAAATAACAATGAAGATGGGGACAATAGTCCGAATAACGTAGATAATACTCATTTTTAAGATCTCATTCAAAAATTTTACACCTCAAGTTGTACAGTAAACACCAATAAACTTTTTTTTTTTTAAATTTTTTCTAAATGACGTCAACAGAGTTATAATCTTGGAACACTTTAATCTTGCAATTTTTAAATGATCTCATTCCTCCCAATATAAACACATAAATGTTTATTGATTGTTTTCAACCCAAGTATAGGTTGTGAAATTGATTTGTCTAATTTCTTTTTTCAACTTCAAGGTTTGATGACAAACCTTCTCGTCCCGCAACAAACTTCTAGCTATCTTCTTTTCTGTCATCTCCAGGTATAGTGCAAGTGTGTCCCCCTCCAAATACAATGGCAATAGGCTTGTCATGACATCCACCATTTAAAGTCTTGCCACTAACTTCACTTTCTTTAGCCACGCCACCACATCACCCTCACCGGTAAAGGTCTTTATCATATCGCAGCTAATCCATATTTGTGCCATTGGGGCAAGTTATAAATACCGAAATAGCTTATAAATTGTTATAAATTCTTGTGATGCATGTTAGAATGATAGGCGTGCAAAAACAATGACGTCATTTTTTTTAATGAGATCTTCAAAAGTTCTTCGATACCTGTTTGATTAACTGTCAAACTATTAAAAATGACTTCCCAGTTTGGATCATTACTATACTCGGATACACTGGAAACATCTGATGGAGGCCAGAGGATACAGCAGCTGAAATGTTGTGTTTATACATACCACAATAAAGATGAGGACAACAGTCAGAAAAATCAAAATTATTCAAAATTCAAAAGAGAAATATAAATCTGTTTTCAGGAATGAAATAAAATTCTGAAGAAAACCTCTAAGAAGGGAAGGAAAATATATGTCTAGGAAATGTGTAAGAATAAGGTGGTGGTGGTGGTGATGTTGAGAGTAAGAGGAGGAGGAGGAGGTAAAGACGAGGGGGTTAGAAAAAGCTGTAAAAGAAAAGAAAGACCAAAATATGGGGGAAGTTCAGAAGTTGAGGGGAGAGAAAGACTAAGGGCATAGGAAAGAAATGGTGAAGAAAGACCAGAGGACATGAGGGAGAAGTAGAAAATAAAAGGCCAGAAGAGGGATGATAGGGGTAAGAGATTGTGTGAGAATAGTGATAGGAAAAAAAAAGCCAGAAGCCATAGTGGGGGGCCCTGGGGCATGTAGGATGGGGGGTAGCTTATTCA
>CM042140.1:11364862-11397362 GCA_023376005.1 Doryteuthis pealeii
TCTACTGTATGGCAAATTAGTAGAAGGCAGCCGATCGGTAGGGAGACCACGTCTACGCTTTAAAGACGTCTGCAAGAAGGACATGAAGACATGCTAATCAACACCAACACATGGGAGGTTAGAGCAGAAAATCCAGCGGTCTGGCGTCTCCTTGTCAAACAAAGCACAAAATGGAGTGAAAAAGAGAGGAAATAAGCCACCACAGAAAAGAGAACCAGAAGGAAGGAGAGACAACAGCAACTCGGGCAAACATCACCTTTTGTTTGCAGTCACTGCGCCAGAGATTGCCATTCAAAAATTGGCCTGTTCAGACGCTCGTGCAGATGCAGTTAAAAAAATTTTTTAAATGGACACTACACCATCTCTAGTAGAAGGAAGGATGCCAACTAGAGAGAAATGTATCATTCAAAGAAGAAAAGAAGATAGCTTTATATAGTATATCCAAGAGACAACCTGCTGATGAAGCCTTTTGGATGTAATTTATAAAGTGTCGTCATAGTGAGACAGACTTCCAGGCATAATGAGGAAAATAAGCTAGAATTCAGTTCACCATTTTCTGCATTTTTTTTTTTTGGGGGGGGGGTGCCATGTTCCATATTTTGGTTTTAATTTAGAAATCAAAACCACAATATAAACATGGCAAAGAATATCCTTCATTCTTCTGAAATACTAAGTTTAGTTCTGCGGGACAAATGGGGTTAAACAAAGAGAGTAATATTGTATAGCATCAGTTTTATGAGTAAAGAGAACCCGCTAACCTGCCTTGAAAATCAGCAATCAAGAGTCTTAGCTTGAACATTGATGTAGGTGGTTAATACAGAAGAACATAATGAAAAGAAGGAAAGGAAAAATAGAGTGAGAGAGAGTAAAATCAAGATTATTATACTTTTTACATATTGAACTATTTAGCAATAGCTCTTAAGTAAACATATCAAACATAATAATTAAATTATCATACTGAGGTATATCCACAGGTCCTGCTAGTTGAATATTAATTCTGCACTATCAATTACCTGTAAAACTAGCTTACCCTTTGGAAAGTGCTACAATATACAAGGTGTGTCATAAAAGTGTCGAGATAGAAGCTGTATTTACCAAGATAGAAATGAACAATGAATGGAACGTTAATTTTTTCACAATACATGGTGTGTCATAAAAGTATTGAGATTGAAGCTGTATTTACCAAGATAGAAATGAACAATGAATGGAACGTTAATTTTTCAGAATACAAGGTGTGTCATAAAAGTGCCAAGTTTGAAGCTGTATTTATCAAGATAGAAATGAACAATGAATGGAACGTTAATGTTTTCAGAATACAAGGTGTGTCATAAAAGTGCCAAGTTTGAAGCTGTATTTATCAAGATAGAAAGGAACAATGAATGGAACATAAAAGTGCCGAGATTGAAGCTGTATTTACCAAGATAGAAATGAACAATGAATGGAACGTTAATTTTTTCAGAATACAAGGTATCAAAAAGTACAAATAAATCTTGATACTTTTTTGACACACCTTGTATATATTTTACTAAAATTAGCCTAGTCTGGCACAAGGTTACAGTTGGTGAGAATGTGAATCTGTTTGGTTTGGTTTGTTTTATGAATGTGAATCTGACTTACTAAACTTTATTCTAAGTGCCCTATATATTTTATCTTTAAGTCTAAAATACTCAAAATTATTTGGGTGTGTCAGAAAGTTAGGCAGATATTGGTTGATAGTAAAACATAATCAGCCAATGAAACTTCATTTAATTCCAGTTTATTTTTGCTTGATTTCTGATTGGCTAATAGCTTGATGAGTCATCTAGCAATCACATGACAACTTCATTGATCCCCTCATCACCCCCAGCACAACCATCAACCACACTATTATTTCATTTTGTGTTTCCTTCGGTTAGAAATGGAAGCAATGGGCAGAAAGAGGAGGACAGTTGTTTTTAATTCCTCTTCCTTCACAGCTGCCGGCAAAATTATTTTCACATTTTTTAAACACTTATCGTTCTAAACTGAGACAAACCGAATTTGGTTTTGAAACTCATTCTTACACGTGTTAAGTAGATACTTTTTTCAGACCTTTTTGCCACTTTCTTAGATTTTCCTCTTTGAAAATTTTTCTTTCAGATTAAATATTAAACAAAAATTATACAGCACTGATTATTGTCTGATAGACAAAAACATTGTTAATCTATCAACACATATATAAAAGGGCAGTTGTGTGTATGTACATCTGGATGAAACTATTAAAATAAAACAATTAATGACAAAGTAAATATATATATATATACTAGCAAATATATGCACACTCCGGGTGCAAGTATTTAAGTTTAAATGTAATAAAATATCGTATTAAATTAGAAAGGTTAATGAAACTAAATAAGAATTCAGATAAAAAGATTTGAAACGGAGGGGGTATAATCGGAAAATAGAACAACTGAAACTTACTCTTTCATCACTTCCGTTTTTCAATGCTAAATTTTCCTAATTTAACTATTTAGTTAAAATAGGAAGAAAAGAATAAAATTACAGTTATTTCTTCTTGTTAATGAATTTCTTTTAGGATTTATTGAAGTCATTTTTAATCATATTCATTAAGATAAAACCAAACAATTAGAAATCAATAATACCAAGCACATTTTTATTAAAATCAGTTTTTTTAATATCAATATGCAAATTAGCTTTACATTTACACTGAAAACTGGTATTTTGTTGTATATATAAATACAATTGCATGTTATTAGTATTTAGGTAAGGCCAACAGTATTAATAATGTCAAACAGTTTTATTATTAATTGAGGTTTAAATAGAAATAGAATCATGGAGAATGTGTCGTTAATAACTAAGGAAATTGTGACTTGAGTAGTGATATAGTTTCGGTTACAGACAGAAAAACACACAATCTCCATTATAATAAGATATACACGTTAAATATCACTGGTTTTTGTGCAAAAATTATGAAAATTTGATTTATATTTGAAAATATTTAAAAATCAAAATATACATAGAAATAGCATTGAAATTCTACTTAAAAATGGCCAGCATTTTGTAAATCTCAAAGGTAAACAAATCAATACACCAGGGTTCCCCCTCGACCCAGACATTGCTGGGTAGCCGCTTATAGTGTATATAAAAAGAATACATTTAAATATTTTGTTTTTCAAATTATATATATATATATATATATATATATATATATTACACACATATACATATATATATATATTTAAGTTAAGGTAGCATGAACATGGAGTCAACTCCTGGTTACTGACAGTGTCTCACCTATGCAATCTTCAGGTGAGACACTGTCAGTAACCAGATGTTGACTCAACACACTATCTTAACTCAAATATAAATGCTCTATCAATGATATTGAGCACTATCTGCTGAGAAATATAGCACCCACATTATCCACTATATATATATATATATATATATATATATATATATATATATATATAGTGGATAATATATGCTCCCAATTGGTAGGGCTATCTGAAAAAGAATTTAGCCGACACTCACCGTCTACGCTTAAAAGCAAGGCTCTCCTATTAAAAAGATATGAGCTCTCTGGTGACCTTGACATATATACGTATGTATACATATGTATGTATTTATCAGTTAAATTCTCATTCGCTTGTAGATGCTAATGATGGCCGAGTGGTTAAGAATTCTAACTGATGATAAAATGGTCGGGTTTCGATCCTGGCCTGTAAAGACTAGCCACACTGAGGAGACGTAATACGTAAAAACACAGTGTATGTGGATGACTATATATATGTGTGTTTGTGTGTATGCATGAAGCAGCATGTGTGTGCGTGCATGCATGTGGGCCTTTAATTTTAAGAATTTTTCACACATTATATATATATATATATATATATATATATATATATATATTATACATATATAGATGAGAAGTATCCAAAACTTGGTAGTAAGGGATGATTCTATATGTGATTTCTAAGATACACTGTATTATTATTGTATGATCCAGTATGTATAAATACAGTGAATCTTTAAATCACTAAAGAGAGCTCAATGTATAATAAACTTTTTAGATTATATACAGAGCAATATTTATCTTAGAAAGGAAGGAAAAACTCAACACCGTAATTCCATAATAAATTTATTTCAACCAAAATTGGGGCCTATATAAATCTAAGTTGATTTAATATAGCTCCCCAAAATCCAGTCTCATCATTGGTCGAAATAAATTTATTATGGAATTACGGGTTTGAGTTTTTCCTTCCTTTCTAAGATATATATATATATATATATATATATATATAATATATATATAGTTTTAATGTTGGTTGTTTGACCACAGATTATTAGTCATTGGGTCTTTTATTCACATCTCTAATGTCTAAAGGATATTACTTGGAAAGTCTCCACCTCCAAAATGAAATAAAAGTAGAATCCCTGATGTGTCTGCAACTTTCTTCATAATAAAACCATATTAAAAGATAGAGAAATTATAAGAAACTACTACATTTGTATTCTTCAGCCTGACTATCTTGGGACTCCACCCATTTCTCTATGAACAGTAGTGTTACTATTTAACCCATAGCTGGGGGAGTGAAGGTTTGGTTTGGTTTCTTTGTTCAATGGCTTGTCAACCTTTGTGGGTCATTTAATGCCAACGCCATCCTTATAGAAGACCATTAGTGGTACTATTTAACCCATAGTTGGGGAGGAGGGGTCCTACCTTTTCAAGGGTATTAGTCTGAAAGTGAATGCAATAGCTCGACTGGAGTTCAAACTCGCTACAATGTTGCAGTCCAGCAAATTAGCTGCTACCCTGAAGATGGTCCAGAGTAGAAAAAATATACATTATTTTTGTTTTAACTCTTAACATCCTGTTAAGAATTTTCTAAGTCCAGAGCCCTATTCTATAAGGATTTATCAAAAAATGGCTAAAAATGGCCTTTTCATTTAAAGTTACCTGTTATTTCCCATAAATCAAAGACTGCTAAATATGTTTAATATTACTTTTAAACAAAGGCTATCATTTGGGTGGATTAGGAAAACAAATGTGACTTCTGGCCGGGTGGAATGAGGTGGTATAGGACGTTAAGAGTTAATCTAACAAACTTTTTTAGACTACAAATACAGATTCAAAATGACAAATTTGAAACTGATGAAAAGCAGACCCCACATTTTTTTTTGTTAATAACTTGGTCTTATGATTTAAAAAAAAACAACTTCATCTATCATTTGTGTCTAAGCAGAAGAATCTTTCAAAATGTCTGAGTGAAGATAATGCCCAAGAGAGATCCAGTTCAATTCCACCATTTTTGGTTTGGCACAAAATCTTCACTTGATAATTATTGGGTTTTTTTTATTGAGAATGGCATAAATCTCATTCAGGATTGAACCCTTTCCAACCCTCTTACCACTCCACCATCCAACTCTTAACCTCATTTTGACAATAGCTTTTCTTGACCCTAACACAAAACACACTTTTATATTCCTTACGGCCATTCTCTTCATTCTCAATTGGGGAATCCTTAACTCAACAACTTAGAGCAAAAGATCTTCTTAAGAAGAAGAAGAAGAAGGAGGAGGAGGAAGAAGATAGAAAGGAAGAGAGGGAGAATGAAGAGGATGAAAGATGGAAGGAGGAAGATGGAAGAAAGAAAGAAGGAATAAAAAGAAGAAGGAAGAGAAGAAGAGAGGAAGAAGATGGAAGAAGAAGAGAAGAAGAGGAAGAGGAAGAAATGGAAGAAAAAGAAAGGAAGAAAAGAAAGGAAGAAGAGGGAGAATGAAGAGGATGAAAGATGGGAAGGAGGAAGATGGAAGAAAAAGAAAGAAGGAATAAAAAAAGAAGGAAGAAGAAGAAGAAGAAGGAGGAGGAGGAGGACGACGACGAAGATAGAAGAAAAGAAAGGAAGAAAAAGAAGAAAGAAGGGGGAGAATGAAGAGGATGAAAGATGGGAGGAAGGAAGAAGGAGGAGGAAGATGGGAAGAAGGAAGAGGAAGAAAGATGGAAGAAGAAAGAAAAGAGAAAGAGGAGGAGGAAACTATTTTTCTGTACAGATTTAAATTCTTTTTGTAAGTTATGTTTTTTTTTGTTTTGTTTTTTACCTGATTTCTATAAATTGTATTTTTTTAGGCATATTTTACATCAATATTCAAAGTTAATTGGGGGGGGGGCATTATTAGGAGAATTGTTGAGTGTAGAAAGAAAGAAATTTACTATGACAAAATCTAATACAGCAACAAGACTAGCAGCAGCAGCAGCAGTACAATGGTCATGATCAAAATAACCCTAAATTGTAGAATGATAGATGGAATTAAGAAAACATGGTTAAGGGGGGATAAGGAAAAATATGGGGGGGGTAAGATAAATTAAAGAGGGAGATACAATATTAAAAAAGCCAAAACCTGATGGTACAAAAGGGGAAAAAATGGGAGAGTAAGGTGGAGGTAGAAGTGAGAGGGAAAAAAAGAGGAAATAGGAAAATGAGTGGAGGAAGGAGGTAAGAAAGTGAGTGGAGGAAGGAGGTAGGAAAGTGAGTGGAGGAAGGAGGTAGGAAAGTGAGTGGAAGAAGGAGTAAGAAAGTGAGTGGAAGGAGGTAGGAAAGTGAGTGGAAGAAGGAGGTAGGAAAGTGAGTGGAGGAAGGAGGTAGGAAATTAAAGGGAGTAGGAACTTTATTTCCCACTTCCTTCTTTTGACCCCTCAATTTCCTATCTCCTTCCTCCACTCACTTTCTAAGGAAGAGTCTAGAAATTGAGGAGTTAAAAAGAAGGAAGTAGAAAAGTGAAGGGGTTAAGAAGGAGGGAAAGGAAGAGAAAAGTAGTTGGAGGAGAAGGAAATATATACTGGAGGGGGCGTGAGTGAGAGAAAGAAGAAGAGAGAGAGAGAGAGTCACAGAGAGAGAGTCAGAGAGAACAGAGAGAGAGAGAGAGAGAGAGAGAGAGAGAGAGAGAGAGAACAGAGAGAACAAAAGAGAGAGAGAGAGAGAACAAAAGAGAGAACAAAGAGAGAGAGAGAGAGAGAGAGAGAGAGAGAGAGAGAGAGAGAGAGAACAAAAGAGTCCGAGAGAATGAGAGAGAGAGAGAGTTTGAGAGAATGAGAGAGAAAGTTCAAGAGAGCAAATGAGAGAGAGAAGGGGGTAGACACTGTGAAAAGCAGCAGATGGTGCTATCAATGAAACAGACTAACCTACCGACCATGCAGAAGGAAAGACTGGCTTTTATTATAGCCAAGTTTAATTCCAAGCCCTCGAGTTGTTGGCAATATGCAAGTATAATCAGAATGGTTGCTACAGAAGAAAAAAATGTTTCACTAATTTGAAAGTAAGTAGATATGGTTGGCTGGTTGGTTGGTGTTGTTTTACGGTATATCAACCCTTTTCGAGTTATTTAATCCCAAATCAAGACATTTTCATAAACAAAGTGTAGAATAATCATACTAGTTCCAATTACTGTCGAATTGGTAAGACAAGGCAGCAAGCAGTTGTAACTTAATATGAACCTGATTTGCTGCTAAGACTACTGCAAAATGGCAGGTTATTTATGAAGCCTCAGAACATCATAGAAACCAAGCAGCCAATCAGGACTCAAGGAATGGAATCACCCAAATGCATGAGTGGACTATTCTGAATTCCCATAAGTACCAGTTGTCTTGACACAAGTTCAGTTGTGCTTGGCCAGTTGCTGTTGTTCAAACCAATAATAGACTGACTGACTGACTGACTTACTCAATACAAACCAACAGTATGCTGACTGACTGGCAGGTTCAGTTGTGCTTGGCCAATAGTAGACTGACTGACTCCAATACAAAGGACCCAGATTGCTTACAGTGCCTGTTGTTACTTAAGTGGTCACCCAATTAATATTGAACAGGCTCATCACTGCTTAACTTCAGTGATCTAGTGGGAACCGGTGCTTTCAGTGTGACTTGACCGAAATCAAGCAGAAGAGGATAAAACACATTTAATAATCATGTAACCTAAATATGTTAAAGTTAAACAAATCCAAACAGATTAATTTTTATGGAGGACAAAAAAAAGTTAAAAACATTTGGAATAATAAATGTACTAGTAGGACCTGTGGATATACCACATTGATTGTTGGTTTGTTGGGTTTTACGGCATGTCAACCCTTGTCAGGTTATTTTATGCCAAAGAAGTTTGGTTTTATTCATTCTTGATGGGTATTCAAAATTTTGTTAAAACTCATTTTTTCTATTTAGCCCATAGATAGGACCCGAATAGGTACTACCACTCCGGATCAGAGTGGACCTGAGAGCAATGGTGATAAAGAGGTACTCTATGCTCCATAGGGTTCCAAACTGGAACCATTAGATACAGTTTTGTCATATCCCGGAAAGGATATACCACAGTATGATAATTTAATTATTACGTTTGATATGTTTATTTAAGAGTTATTGTAAAATAGTTCAATATGTAAGTCATCGGGTGGCCTAAAGTCAGTATCAGCCAGATAGTGAGGGAGTCTATCCCCTTTTCACTAGTGCTAGACCAAGGAGATTGTTTTGGCATCTGAGGCAGAGTGCCACACCTACCATCAGCTCTTCACTACCTTGTGGTTCCAAGTCAGACCTTGATTTAACTCTCTCACACTCTTTTTTCATCTTTTCATGTTTGATTGAAACAAATTAGCATTATTGCTTCCACATGCTCACCCCCTTTCTTTATCTCTCCCCTACTTTCTTTCTTATATTTTTTCTGTGTAGCATGTCCTTTTTCTTCCCTTTATTTCTTTATAATAAAAACGGAATGGTCCATTATTTAGCTGAGGTGACAACATTCATAAGAATTCAGCAGATATGCAACACCAGATAATCAGGATTTACATTATTGCATTTCGTCTTGGATGATTTGGACAGTCTCATCTTTAACCAGAGAGTGTTGCAAGTTGATAACGGTTGTAAGATTAAGGAACTAGTGTATTAATATACAGGAAAACAAAAAATAATTTTTTTTAAATTTGGGAATGATAAATGTATATTGTCATTATGAGAGAGAGAGAGAGAGAGAGAGAGAGAGAGAGAGAGAGAGAGAGAGTTAAATCAAGATTATTATACTTTTTTTATATTGAACTATTTAGCAATAGCTCCTAAGTAAACATATCAAACATTGTAATAATTAAATTATCATACTGTGGTATATCTACAGGTCCTGCTAGTAAAGAGAGTTAAATCAAGATTATTATACTTTTTACATATTGAACTTTTTAGCAATAGCTCTTAAGTAAACATATCAAACATTGTAATAATTAAATTATCATACTGTAGTATTTCCACAGGTCCTGTTAGTAATACTCCATTATTGTTTTAATTACAAGAATATTTTCTGGTTGCCTAGACAACCAGATAATTATTATTATTTAACCCATTCACTACAAGATCAGCTCAGTTGCTATTTTCTAAATGTGTCAGTAATCTGAAAATCACCCCCCTCTTCTTTTTTCTTTTCTTTCTTTTATCAAATTTATTCCCCCTCAATCACCCCCTCTTTTTTTGGTTAATCAATTTATTCCCCTCAATAAAATTGCATGCATTTTGCAATCGACTCTTCGTTTACTTCTTTATTAGTAATACACACATTACATCAGATGATTTTTAATATTATTTCATGCAGCTGGCGAGGCTTAGAATATGCTGACTGTATCACTTGCAGAGGGGGGGTAAGAGGACCAGTAGTACTAACATGGCCACAACTTGGAAGAATTATAAGAGAGAGAGAGAGAGAGAGAGAAGAGAGAGAGAGGTTTAATAAAAGTTGGTGAGGTTCATTAAAACACTTAAAGAAAAAAAGACTTATTTTTCAAACCGTTCTTTTCTCTTTGCATTTAATCTACAAAAAACCTAAAAAGACAATGTGTGTCGGATCCACCTGCAAACTGAATAATAGATGTTGTCCAAAGATAAAGCAGTTTTAGAATTTCTATTGAAAGCAGCTGACATTTGCAACTTATAAAGAGTATAAAATAAGAGTATGAAAATACTCTCTGATTGAAATGTTAAAGTCAAGCAAGCATTCATTTTCCAACTTAAGCTTTTTTTTTTTCTTCTTTTTTTCTTCTTTTTTTAACTAATATTAATAATGAGCAGTTTGGTTTGGTTTACGGCATATCAAGTGGGTCATTTAATGCTGACAAATTTTGAAATAAATTAATTCTTAATGGATAATCAAATTTTGTTTATAAACTCGTTTTTCTATTTAACCCATAGATGTGACCATAACAGTACTACCACTCCGGGTCAGAGTGGACCAGGGAGCAATGGGGATGAAGGGGTGCTCCACATTCCCCAAACCTCCAAAACTGGAACCACACCATCAGATAGAGTTTAACGTCATCAGCCACCGCCTTCTAGCACCCATATGATAAAAGGGTTGGGGCTTGCCATAATGGCAATAGGGTTGGGCAATCATATAGGTGCTAGGGCTTGATGTGACCAGCCGACTGATCAGAGGGGGCCTCTCCAACCGCCTGTCTAGCCTAAGTAAGGACCAAAGTGGAGTATTGCAAGTCATGGACTGCTCAACAACCAGAGTTCTATCATTAATCATCACGGGTCGCCACCCATGGCCAACAGTTGGCCCCATTGGGGGAATCTTACCCCTCTGCAGAGGTGCAGTCAGTGCATTCTAACGCCCCAGACGACAGGGCAGAATAATGAACAGAAAGAAAGAGATTAAAAATTAATTTGATTATTAAAATGCTGAGTGATTAAAATATCAAATATCAAAGCAAAAATCATAAGGAATTTATTTTAGTACAAAAGTCTGATAAACAATAGACACAAAACATACAAATCTATCCATTTAATTTACTAAGCTTTGCTTAGTCTGGGACAAGGCCACGGGTTTCAGTGCTTTTGTGTATTTTTCTATATCCCAAGTAACACAGGATAATAATGTACATTTTTATAGTTTTTTCTATAATGTGTATTTTCTATGTGTTTTTCTATAATGTTATTTTTGTATAGTCTAAGTAACACAGGATGATAATGTACATTTTTCTATAGTGTTTTTCTATAATGTGTATTTTTCTATATCCCAAGTAATACAGGATAATAATGTACATTTTTATAGTATTTTTCTATAATGTGAGTGTTTTTTCTATAATGTGTATTTTCTATATAAGTAACACAGGATGATAATGTACATTTTTCTATAGTGTTTTCTATAATGTGTATTTCTATAGCCCAAGTAACACAGGATGATAATGTACATTTTTATATAGTGTTTTTCTATAATGTGTATTTTTCTATACCCAAGTAACACAGGATAATGTACATTTTTATAGTATTTTCTATAATGTGTATTTCTATGGTTTTCTATAATGTGTATTTTTCTATAGCCCAAGTAACACAGGATAATAATGTACATTTTTTCTATAGTGTTTTTCTATAACCCAATCAACACATGATGTGTATTTTTCTATAGAATTTACCAGATTTCTTTATTCAATAAAAGCAACAATTTGGTTCCTAAGATCAACTAATTTTTCAACCATCTGCGTTTCCATAAATTCTTCACTGGAATTTTGTCTCGCATATAATGTCTCTCTCTCTTGCAGACCATTATTCACAGATCATGGCAACACAACATAAAGGCAAATTGTCAACAGGCCAAGTTTTCTCCACCCCCACACACCTTCAACACAGCTTGAGAGAGAGAGAGAGAGAGAGAGAGAGAGAGAGAGAGTCAATAAACATTTCCCCATTTTATGCTTTTGTTACAATGAAAGTAAATTTCCTGTAACATTTCAAGATGACTGTGACCATCAAATGTGCATGTGCGTGTGTGAGTGAGAGAGAGAGTGTATGTGTGTGAGAGAGAGAGAGTGTGTGTGTGTGTGAGAGAGAGAGTGTGTGTGTGTGTGCATGTGTGAGAGAGAGTGTGTGTGTGTAAATGTGTGAGAAAGAGAGAGAGATAGAGTGTGTGTATATGTGTGTGTGTGCATGTGAGAGAGAGTGTGTATATGTAAGTGAGAGAGAGTGTGTGTGTGTGTGTGTGATAGAGACAGAGAGAGAGAGTGTGTCTGAGTGTGTGTGTGAGAGAGAGAGAGAGTTTGCATGTGAGTGAGTGAGAGACAGTGTGTGTGAGAGAGAGAGAGTGTGACAGTGTGTGAGAGAGAGAGAGAGAGTGTGTGTCTGATTGTGTGAGAGAGAGAGAGAGAGAGAGTCTCTCTCCCTCTCTGCATTTGTTTATCATTTGGTAGCCATATTCACCACTTCTATTCAGTATTCCTCATCATTTGGCAATAAAGAAAGAAAAGAAACCCCAAATGGAATATGAAAAGCCATGTCAATAAACATGAATGTCCTTCAGGTAATGAACTTTCGATGGCAGAGGAAATCATCAAAACTAGACACTCAACGATAAAGAAGAAGAAGACGACGACTAAAAGAAAATGCTGACGTCATGTGGGGCAGCTTCAAGAGACGGAAGGAAAAAAATAAATAAATAAAAATTGGAGTGTGGTTAGAGGAATGGAAGAAGTGTGTTATGTAGAAATAAGAAAAGAAGAAATATTAAAGAAAGACAACTCTTTGAACGAGACAAATGTCAGTATTTCTAAATGTAGTTATAAAAAAAAAAAACTGTATCCAGATTTTTTTTACAGTAAGTAGAATCACTCATACAATAGGGGAAACATTTAACTAAAACGTATTCATCATTTTCTTGCTTAAAAGCTGCCGTCTGTGGCTATTAAGTTTGATGCCAATTCATTTGTGGTATTTATACAATAATTGAGGGTCGGTTTAGTTCAGTCGGTAGAGCATCCGCCTTAGAACCATAAGGTTATGAGTTCGTTACCTGCCCTCACCAACTCAGCACATGAGTAGCATATCTTGGATCTGTGCTTTTGTGTTTTTGTAAAGCATCATTATAGTGCTGTTTCTTTTGGGAGACCATATTCTAGAAGTATTTGCTCCATCTTTTCTCTGTGTATAGAGTCAAATGCCTTTAAGAAACAAACAAAAGTGTTGCTTTGAAATTTTTTGCTCGTACTCCTCCTACGATTTGAACAAATAGGCATTTTTCATAAGAAAGAAGCAAGGCATTATAAACCTTAGCAGCTATGGCAGTAAGACTTATACCTCTATAGTTCTTAGTGATTCTGAGGTTGCCTTTCTTAGGGAAGGGGAGGATTCAGCCTTTCATGCATTTCTCTATTGTGTTTTGTTTAGAAACTGTCAAATTTCCTTGTCTTCCATATTTCAGGAAGTATTTCGTTGAGGCCAAAAGCTTTTTTGTTTTTAGAACTTTGTTGAGTTCATCCACTGTTTTAGTTTGATGTCAAGTTGGTCATTTACAATTTTTTGGGGATGATTATCTGTAATTACAGGGGTGTTTCCAAGCACGTTTTTGGGGTGTTCTTTCGATTTCTAAAGTCTTTCTTGTTAGCTGGCAGAAATTAGAATTTCTGGAGAAGATAGATAATCACAACTAGAATGACAGACAGTAAATGAAGTTAGTGGTAGGAAAAGCACCTCAAGATCAAAACTAAAAGCTGCCAGCCAAGAAATAGACTTCTGAAGTGGAAAGAACACTTCAAGAATCTGTTTGGAAACCCTCCTAAAATCACAGGAAATGATGATCAAACATTATCAACCATTAATATGACATTAATATAGATCAAACATTATCAACCATTAATATGACATTAATTTATTTTTTAGATCAACTAACTCCTACCTTGTAACCTATCCTGTGTAAGTCATTTCTAAGAAACTATTGAAATATATTTACAGTTAATTGAAATAGTGAGGGAAGAAAAAAGAAAAACATTGGGACGCATGGATACGATTTTACTGCATCCTTTTAGATTTTTGTGCGTCAGGTACGCAGAACGCGTACCTATCAGCATCCCTGTATTATAATATTATCTAAAATTTTTCGTTGCTGTTTTTTTTGTATATAACAATAAACATGGGGACAATAGTCTGAAAAATCTAAATAATACATAAAAGTTAATCATTGATTTGAAATGATAGAAAACTATTTGAAATAATGATAATAACATTCAAGGTGAAATGTGATATCCAAGTCGGCCATATTTGCACAATGTGATATCCAAGTCGGCCATATTTGCACAATGGTTGGATGAAGATTGTTCAAATCTTATGAATAAATTTCCAAGAATTCTTGAATGATATATGATCATCTCAAATGGAAATGTCTTATGTCTTTGAGCAGCAAATCCCAGAACTAAATCTCAGACTTCTTTACAATTGCATTTCTACAAGGAATGCATTTCAAATTTAAATTAATCTATCAGCATCTCAAACACAGAACCAGAATCAATGGCTGGTCTTTTAGAGAATGGTAAAATCAGGAAGAGAAAGAATCTTGTTTTCTAGATGAGTAACAATGAACCAAAATATCAATAATAGAATTTTTAAAAAGGGTTTTTATTCCCCCAAGACAAAGCCGACCCCCCCCTTCAGACATATTTTTCTTATTAAGAAAGTCTAAACATTTTGAGAAATATTCATGGGCTGAGTTCAGTGGCAGAGTACTGAATTGAGGAACTTCTATAAACCACCATTCTCTCCTATTTTATTAAATCAATTACAAAATCTACAAAGTAAAAATCATTCAAAAAAATTTCAGGTAATTTATAGTTTTGATTGATTGATTGATTTTAACGGCATGTCAACCCATCCAGGGTCATTTTATGCCAAACAGTAGGTTGTGAGGGATGGTCAAATTTATTGTTATGTCTTTTTCAAACGTGACATAATGATAATGATAATGATGATACATAAGAGAAATCCTTATGTTCACCATCAGTAAATGAGACTTGATTTTCAATAAACAGGGCCGAATTGTAACATTACAAATTTTGGCATTAAATAACCCAAAATGAGTTGATATGCCATTAATCAAGGCTTTCCAACACAATCTTCTTATCTTTTGTGAGCTGAGACCTAACGTCTACTATGAACCATCATAGACAACCCCCACTTCCACCCCAAACATTCACCTCATGTCCACTACATCACCCAACACACACTATCACCACCGCAACAACTACAGCTGACCTCTACTACCTTCCCAAACATTCACCCCCACATCATCAGCAGTTAACCACCACCCTCTTCCCACTCACGACCACAAGACACTCGTCAGTAAGAGAATTGAATCCTTCAATACAAGAACTCACCTTGTGTCCTGAAGAAGGTCTGAAAGATCGAAACGTTATAGCGTTGACATTATCACCAGTAATAAACTTCCCATCCATTGTAACATCTCGTGTTTGTCTACTTTTCTCCACATACTGTTGGATTGATTTCCTTGTTTTACTCCAATAGTTAATAAGCTAATATTGCAGACCATTTACTATTCAAGGAACAGTGATTCTTACTGGATTGATGGCCTTGAACCAGAATAAGTTAAGCTTAGTAAATAACTACTGGCATCACTTGCATAAAGAAATTTACAACACAGCACTCTTTTTCTTGCATTGATTTTGTCTTTGTTTTGTATGGAAAAAAAATTGAGTAAGCGGATAAAAAGTGTGACCGTACATACATTTAGAGAACATTTACAAATAGTATTGCTTAGAAACTCTGCTAAAATTCTCTCTGTCAGTGAAGGGCTTAAATTGACCAATTAAGATAAGAATGAAGTGGACCTGGGAGTAATGTCAATGAAAAAGGCAAAATTCAAATATATTAGAGACAGAACAATATACGAAATATTTTATGAAACAGACATGTATTTACATAGACTAGCAGGACCTGTGGATATATGACAGTACGATGATAATCTAATTATTATAACGTTTGATATATTTACTTAAGAGCTATTACAATAGTTCAATAGGTAAAAAATATAATAATCTTGATTTAACTTTCTCTCTCTCTCATTGTTTTTTTCTTTCTTTCTTTCCTTATTTTCATCTTTTCATTATGATCGATTGAAACAGATTAACGTTATCGCTTCCACATGCTCAACCCCTCACTATCTTTCCCCTACTCTCATTCTTTCTTTCTTTCTTATAATACTTTTTTTGTGAAGTATTTCCTTTTTCTTCCCTTTCTTTCTTTATAATAAAAACGGAATGGTCCATTATTCAGCTGAGGTAATGATACTCATAAGAATTAAGAATTTGGTGGATAAGCAACACCAGGTAATCAGGATTTACATTTTTGCATTTCATCTTAAACGATTTGGACGGTCTCATTTTTAACCAGAGGGTGTTGCAAGATGATAACAGTCGGAAGATTAAGGACAAGCATATTGATATATAGATTAATGTAGAAAGATATCTAAATAAAATAAAGGGAGATAATTTTGTAGTGCCAGTTTTGTTTTTTGTTTTTTTTAATGGAGAGGCATGCTGTGTGTGCCTCTGAAATAGATAAAAAGAGGAGGAAGAGTGAAAGTGAGAGAAGTGATTTTTTGTCCAATAGAAAATAAGTGTACAGATAGTTTATTGCTGATCTAACTGAATTCATTAAATTCAAAGTTGTGTAGCAGCTTAGTAGTAGTAGAGGAGGAGGAGGGAAAATATCTGTTTGGGGCTTTATAGGATTAAATTAGAATTAACATTGTTTTGTTTTGGGAGCATTTTTTTTTTCTTCTTTTCCTCCAAACTGGATAAACAAAGAAATCAAAAATGGAAGGGAGGGGGGGGTATCTGTATTTGTTTGGAAAAGGAAACAAAAAAAATAAAAAAATAGAAAAATAAAGATTCTTTTTCACTACCATACCCCCCCCCACCCACCATTCTACCAACTTCTTTACTTTATAAGAATATAATTCATATTTGACAAAAATAAATCAATATTGTACAAAATTGAATTTTTGACAACAACCACACCCCCAACCCCCACTACCATTTGTCAGCCATTCTGCATTCTTGTCGCACTGTACACCATGGAGGGGGATGGGAGTGGGGAAGTTCAGAACTAGACATTCTAAGAAGAAGTTTGACAAAACACAAAATTCAGCAATAAAAAATTGTTTTGTTTTGTTTTTTTTTAAATAAAAAGTTAATCATAATAAAGTTTTTCTATATACAGTGATACCTTGACTTACCAGTTTAATTCATTCCACTCGTAACTCAATTTCCCTATATATCAAGTCAATTTTTCATGTTGAAATAAACTGAAATGCCATTAATCCATTCCAGACCCCCCCCCCCCGAAAAAAACAAACGCACACTAATTTTTTTTTTTTTTTTTTTGTTAATTTTTAAAAAAGAAAAATAGCACTGTATAATATAAAAATGTGCTGCAATATGGTATTTGGTGTAATAAATTTCAGAAACTTAAATGTTTTTAGTGAACTTTACATAAGCTTATCTGAAGCTCGCTCATACCACAAATTTTCATGCTGAACACAAAGCAAAAAACATCAACTGAGTAACAACTCGTAACTTGGAAAACTGGTAAGATGGGGTACTCATAAGTCAAGGTACCCAGGTACATTAATAACTGGATAATGTTATGAGGTATAGTTATTATGAAACCAGTCTAACAGATCATTAATAGTAAGCTTGATTCTCACTGGGTGCCCCATACTTCTGGCCTTGTGTAAAAGTAATCAAAGCTTAGTCTTGGGTTGGTGCATAATTATTGTGACTTTTTTTCAACAAATTTTATTCAATAAAAACAATTGGCAGTTTGTTTGTTTCATAAGAATAATCCTCTCTTTTCAGAATGTATATAAAAATCATATCCACATTTGTTACATCATGTTCAACCACTTCAAGAAAGATTGGAATGTAGCACAGTCATTTTGCGATCTTAATTAACTTTTTGGTGAAGGAATAAACAGCAGAAGTCAAGTTGAAAGATGGTTCAAGAAGTTCAAATTGGGCAATATAAACCTTGGGATGAAGAAGGAAGAGGTCAACCATCAAATTTCAACGACCAGGCACTTTTGGCAGCTGTGGAAAAGGACGAAAACTTGACAACGAGAATTTTGGCTGAAGACTTTAATGTGGACCATTCGACCATCAGTTGTCTCAAAAAGCTTGGTAAAGTATGGAAATTGGCTGGGGGGATCCTCCACGCACTCTCCGATAACAACAAAGCCAAATGTGTCCAAATTTTTTTGGTTGAATAAAATTTGTTAAAAAAAAGCCACAATAATTATGCACCAACTGAATAAATGACTAAATGAGTAATAACATTCTTTTTTTTTTTTCTTTAACAAAAATTTTATAACTTTTTTTTTGGTATTGTCTATATTTCTTGGTTTTTTGGTTTGTTTTGTTTTACGGCATATCAACCTCAGTGGGTCATTTAATGCCGATAAAGTTTTGAAATAAATCAATTCTTAATGGATAATACAATTTTTTTATAAATACATTTTTCTATTTAACCCATAGATGGGACCCTAACAGGTACTACCACTCCGGGTCAGAGTGGACCAGGGAGCAATGGTGATGAAGGGGTGCTCTACATTCCCCAAACCTCCAAAACTGGAACCTCACCATCAGATAGAGTTTAACGTCATTCCCAGGACATGTAGACCCGCAGCCACCGCCTTCTAGCACCCATATGATAAAAATGGGTTGGGGCTTGCCATAAGGGCAATAGGGTTGGGAAAATCATATAGGTGCTAGGGCTTGACGTGGCCAGCCAATTGATCGGAGGGGTTCTGTGATGTTGTCATGAATTTAACAAATTATTCAAATGATCTTTTCATCTTCATTTTTGATCAGTGCATTTCAATCAATGTTTTTCTCTGACCTTATACAATAAACTATTTTTTTTAAATGTTTTTTTTTTTTTTTGGGGGGGGGGGTAAAATTAAGTTTAATTGGAAGATTGACCTTTGATCAATCGAGAAAGATTTTTTCTTTTTATTCTATTTCTCTGTTGTTCTATGTTCACCTCTCTTGAAATTTCTTAGAAATGTCTGAACTTATAAAACACATAATGTCAAATTTGACAAATTATTCAAACGAGCATCTTTACTTTTATTGTTTGGTGGGAGTGGGGGGGTTCTCATGGTGTAGTGGCTCACGTGCTGGGCTGTGACATTGTAGTAAGCAAGTTCAAACTCAAGTCACGCTATTACATTCATTTTCAAACAAATACCCTTGAGAAAGGTATGAAGCCTCATGTCCCCCCAGCTATGGTATAATAGCACCACTACTGTTCCTCTACAAGGATAGCTTTGGCATTAAATAACCCATGAAAGTTGATGTGCCATTAAACAATATTTTCCAGTGTGCCACAGACCGGTGCCATATCATCAAATGATTTATGATCAAGTTCCAAGTATTTCTCTCTTGTATTGTATAACATTCATTTTCAAACTAATACCCTTGGGAAAGGTCCTCAGGTCCCCCAGCTATGGGTTAAATAGCACCAATACAGACTGGTGCCATATTATCAGTTGATTTATGATCAAGTTCCAAGTATTTCTCTTTGTATAACAGAAAAGAATATCAAACAAGATTTTAATCCTTTTAATTTTTACATTACATTATCTATTATTATACTAAAGCTGAGCAAATCAATGTTTGTCTCCTAAAGGCTTTTTTACTATTTAGTTTAATTACACAAAAGTTATACTAAAATATTCCTTAGTTTTAGGATTGAGTTATGTCTGAAAAAAAATTCCATTTTAATTGGTTCTAATTAGTTGTAATTTGCAATTAAGTAAAAAACTGACCCGTCTCTTGACATTCTGCCTGTCACTTTTCCCCTTTCTATGTATATCTTGATTACCTCCTCGTTATATATGTTAGTTTCTCAGTGAGAGTGGAGAGAGTGATATTAGAGAGTTATGAAACGTATTTATATGTTACATTTCATAAACAGCAAGCTGAGCCAACATGTTGGCTCTTAATAAATTTAAATTAGGTCAAACATTTCCTTTCTTAGAAATCTTACAAAATGATTTTAATGTTTTTATTTTTTTAACTCTCCGGTCGTATTTATTTATTTATTTCATTTAATTCGCTTTGCAAAACACTTTTCCCTAATCCCAATTATCTACCCAGAGCTCAATGGGTGACCCAACGGGTTACGCTCTGTTATATATATATATATATCCCATCTATGGGTTAAATAGAAAAATGTATTTATAAAAAAATTGTATTATCCATTAAGAATTGATTTATTTCAAAACTTTATCGGCATTAAATGACCCACTGAGGTTGATATGCCGTAAAACAAAACAAACCAAACAAACCTATATATATATATATATATATGAGAGAGTAAACAAATAGTATGTTTGAGATGGCGATAGCCGAAAATTTTTGGGAGAATACGTGCTTAATTGAAGTCATACCTAATTTGGAAATTAATTAGTTCATAATTAATGAATTAGGCATGCATATCTGTTTAAATGTAAGACGTAAACAAATCGAGAAAAAGTCGATCTCTGTATGTACATTTCGGCATATTATGCCTCATCAGCAGAGTTATAGACAGGAAAGTGCTCTGTGTGTGATTTGAACCCTAACTGCCAGGCTGACAAGCGGTGATTCTAACCATTACACTAGCTGGTTTTCCCCAGATTTCTCATTTGTTTTTAAACTGATATATGCTACATTTTTCGGTGACTTACTGCACGACAGTATGAGAGTACACAGTTTGTTTGAGATGGCGATAGCCGACAATTTTTGGGAGAATATGTGCTTAATTGAAGTCATACCTAATTTGAAAATTAATTAGTTGATAATTAATATATATATATATATATATATATATATATAATAATATATATATATATTATTGTATATTGTACGAGCAGAAGTAGGATTTTCCGGTTGGATCGAAACAAAGAAAAGACGACAAAAATGACAAAGGACTTTTTTCCCGGGAAAAGCGAACAAAGAAGTTAAAAAACGGAAGCAAGGCTTTCCGGTCAAAGAAGCAGGGAGAAGATAAAGAAATATATAACAAATGCCCATTATCAAATCAAAAGATAAAGATGCGTAGGAGTATTTATCACTATAAAGGCCAGACGGTTTGAGCCGACAGTCAGTCAGACAGCGGACAGAGAACAGTGAGTGACCGATGCTCACAGTCCATCGCGGCCAAGGGCGGTGAGACCTCACCAGCCACCCCTTTACCTCAACATCGCCAGTAGTAGTAGTCATTGTCAACTTTCACCACCCACCACGTGAGGAAGAAAGAAAATAACTTTTTACAATACCCATGTGTTGTGATTTTCTAAGTCCGACTACTACATACTTCGCTACGTGACCATATATATCACAACGACTACTAACATACACGATTTAGCAGCGTGAATTTGAAGCCGCTATATAACATATAGCCATTTGATGCTGCCAGTATATAACATTATGATAATGTGAATTTGTAAACTTGGCATGTATCTGGCAATCAATGATTTATGTACCTCCATTTTGAATAGCACTTGTATAGATCTCATTACATTTTGGCCACTGGGAATAAAAATGGCTGATCAACTCACTGGTCTCAAAATGTAGGGATTTTGCAAGAATATGACAGAGGAAAGTAGCAGTAGTCAGTCCTTCTGATCACTCCCCAACCCCTGAATAGCGCAGTGACCTGGGTGACTTTTTGCTGCCATATCCACTCTCCTGACATCAACACTGTCTTTGCAGCATCCTTAACATCAATTGCAATGATTTCATCACAAAGGTCAAAGGCCTTGAAACTGCCAAAATCACTAATATTGAAGTAATGTTGCTTAAGATACAGCTGTATGAGACAGATCACTTAGCCAGAATTGGAAGACTACTGCCTTCAAAAGATTAGATTTTTCAGAGAGCTATCCAATGGTTGCTGTGTCAGAGGAGCCTCAAGAGATGCACAGACACCCTTAACCCTTTATCTACTAGAGTGCCACAAACAGCCCAACGATCAAAATACCAAATCGCCTGAAAACAACCAAGATCAATAAATAAAAGGGTTATTTCCTATAAGTCCAACATAAACAAAGGAGAACCACTCTTGACTGATAAATTATTTATTTTCCCATTACCCTAACCTTAACCCCGTCTTCTTTTTTCCTAGTAGATCAATAAATAAATAAATAATTCATCAGTCAAGAGTGGTTCCCCTTTGTTTATGTTGGACTTATAGGAAATAACCAATAAAAGTATTAAAACATCTTCGTAAATTATCATCTTACCTTATTAAAAAAATCTACTTTAAGGGAGGCAACTTTTAATTAATTACATTAGTTACTTCCCTTCATTTTGTAGAAAATTCGGACCATATGACCTTTAGGTACCCCTTTTGCAATCTCGATTCATAAGGACATGTTTTTCATTTACACCATCAAAATCCAGTTGTTTGATAACATGATTTTTAGAGTTTTTTTTTTTTAATTATGAAACTAAACCCTAACAAACAACTGTATTTTCACAGTATAAATGAAAAACATGTCCTTATAAATCGAGATCGCAAAAGGGGTGCCTAAAGGTTATATGGTCCGAAAATTCAATTCTAAACAGTAGTAGATAAAAGGTTAAAAAAAGGCTCTCACCTCTTGTGAAATCAACCACTAACAGTAGACTATTACCAAAGCTAGTTCATTCTTCAAGAACAGCCATAGAGTCCAAGAGGAGGATGGTGCTGTCGGCTGGGTCTTTAGAATACACCAACTGCACCTGTGCAGAGGGGGCCATCTGCAGGCCGTGGGTGACAACCTGGTGGCTGAGCAGTCCAAGACATGCAAAACTCCACTTTGGCACTTACTTAGGCTAGTCAGGTGGTTTGAGAACACCACCACCGCCCCTGATCAATCAGCTGGTCACATCAAACCCTAGCACCTATATGATAGTCCCAACCCTACTGTCCTTATGGCAAGCCCCAACTCTTTTTATCATATATGTACTAGAAGGCGGTGGCTGTTTTAGGTATGACGTTAAACTCTATCTGATGGTAAAGTTCCAATTTTGGAGCTCTGGGGAATGTGGTGTACCTCTTCAATGCCATTGCTCCCATGTCCACTCTGACCCGGAGTGGTAGTACCTGTTAAGGTGACATCTAGGGGTAAATTGAAAAAAAAAATGTGTTTAAAAAAAGAATTAAGTTAATAAAAAAAAAGAAATTGAATACCCATCAAGAATGAATAAAACAAAATATCTTCAGCATAAAATAACCCAATAGTGGTTGACATGCCTTAAAATTCAACCAACCAAGTGGATGAAAAGGGGCAGCAACACAGAAATGACAGTGTTGCAATGGAACCAACAACTTTTCAGATTTTCCTCTGCAGATTGTCAGGTCCTGTCTATCTCAGATAGGCCTCATTAGTCACCAGCACGTCTACACCATCAAAAAACACCTTTCATTTGTAGAATCAATATATCATGCTCACCTTCACAGAAGGACTGTAACTAGCATCCAGTCACCAGACAAAAACAAAAAAGAGGCCAGTAACCAAATACTAACTACCAGATGTGTTATGTGTTGGATATATATGGATCAAAGTATCCACACTAAAACCAACAGCCAATCAGAATCCTGAGAATGAGCTTGGCCAAGGTACACAGTGGAATAGACCAACCTGCTATATAAACCATCAGTCTTCAGATGAAAGGCCATGTCATCCATATGCTTCTATTTTTCTGAAATTTTGTAGGTGTTGACTATGTTAAAGTAAAACAATTCCCAAAAATTTGAGCTTCTAATTCCAAAAATTGGCTGAGTTTATTCAATCTTTTTTCCTTGTTTGATACCGGACCTAACCAACTCAGCATGAGTAGCCCAGCTTGGATTTGTGCAATAAATGGGGAGCTGATGGTAAATGTGACACTCTACTCCAGATGCAAAAAAAAAAACAGTCTCCCTGGTCTAGTGCTAGTAAAAAGGAGATAGATTCTCTCAGTGTCCAGCTGATACCGACAATAGGCCACTTTGCCAACTTTACTTGCTGCTGCTACTACTACTACTACTACTACTACTAATAATAATAATAATAATAATAATAGGCAATTCATATTAATAAACTGGTAACCATAGACACAGCCAAATTCTGATATTTATTCCTTAAGTTGTGAGAATTAAATTTTAAAAATAAAAGTAGTAATACACCATTAATTTTAATACACCATTAATTTTAATACACCATTAATTTTAACCTGTGTGAAATAATTCATCAGATGGGGGTTTAAAGGAAATAAGTTAGCAAGGAAATTCAAATATAGAATGATAATATGTCAAAAAGCACAATAAAAACCATGACTGTAGAGAAAACCATACAACTAAAATGACATATTCAATAGTACTAACCCCAATAAGAATTCATTTGATTTCAATATTACTGCGCCACAAACATAATCAACCCAATAAGAAGAGAATGAGAAAGATTGGTTTCAGTAAAATATGCCTAACTAGCATAACCTGTGCATATACCATAGTATGATAATTTAATTATTACGTTTTATATGCTTACTTTATTACGTTGATATTACTTAAGAGCTATTACTAAATAATTCAATATGTAAAAATAATAATAATCTTGACTAGCAGGACCTGTGGATATACCACAGTATGATAATTTATTTTTACAATGTTTCATATGTTTACTTAAGAGCTATTGCTAAATACAAACTAAAATGATGTTATATTGGTAAAGGAAGAACTGAAAGATTCCGTTCTTGAAATAGGAATATTGGAATTGGGTGGGTGAAGAACACCGAGCTTGTTGTTATGGAAGAAGAGGGACAAGATAAATTTATTGAAACCAGACCAATTCAGAGACATTTAAAAGCCAGAATCCCCCACACACACACACATATATATATAACCAATGCCGAACACACACAAATTACATATTCATGTGTGTACGCATACATACAGAAATCATTGTATATATGCGTATGTATAAATCTTTTCATACATGTATGGATACAACTGCGTATACAATTCTTTCCTTCCCCCCTCTCTCTCTATATATATAGGTGGATAAAGAAATCTATTTTAAAAACGTTTTTCTTAAATCAAGAAAGTGCTCAAATACTCGCCAGTAGAGCAGGATAAAACCTAAAAGAAACTGTTAACCCATTTCCTAATGTTGGTTTTATTACTAAAAGTTAAATATATTAAAAATACAATTTTCTGATGAAACACATGAGTATACACATGACAATTGTCATTATGTGAGTTGGTATATATATATATATATATATATATATAATATATATATAGGTTATTTCCTATAAGTCTAACATAAACAAAGGGAACCACTCTTGACTGATAATTATTTATTTATTTATTGATCTACTAGGGAAAAAGAAAACGGGGTTAGGGTTAGGGTATGGTTAGGGTTTAGGGTTAGTTTAATGGGAAAATAAATAAATAATTTATAAGTCAAGAGTAGTTCCCCTTTATTTATGTTAAGACTTATAGGAAATAATTTATATATTTTTATTCTGTGTAGCTTTTCCTTTTATTTCTTTATAATAAAAAAACGGAATGGTCCATTATTTAGTTGAGGTGACGACACTCATAAAAATAAGAATTTGGCAGACAAGCAACACCAGATAATCAGAATTTATATTTTTGCATTTCATCTTGTACAATTTGGACAGTCTCATTTCTAACCAGAGGGTGTTGCAAGATGATAACGGTCGTACAATTAAAGAATATGAGTATTATAATTTATGAGACTTACTTATGAGAAACTTTATAATCTACTACAACTGGAACCTGATGATTGCCGGGTGATTCCAGCCCTCACCAGCACAACACATGAGTAGCACAGCTTGGATTTATGCAATAAAGTATGGAGCTGATGGTGGATTTGGCGCTCTACCTCAGATGCAAAAAAGCAATCTCCCTGGTCTAGTACTAGTGAAAAGGAGATAGACTCCCTCACTGTCTGACTGATACCAACAATAGACCACACTGCTGATTATACTTACTATTACTACTACTACTACTAATAATAATAATGGCGGCCAACAATAGTAGAAGTGACAGATGGACAAACAGAAAAACAACAAAGACTAGAAAACAAAAATGGGAAGAAAAACAATTATATGGACACTTCAAACGACAAATCGAAGAGGTTGCACATGGAAAGACTTGGACATGGTTAAGAAAAGGAAACCTCAAAAGAGAAACAGAATCATCAATAATTGCTGCACAAAATAATGCCATAAGGACAAACTATATCAAAGCGAAAATTGATAAGACCCAACAAAATAGTAAATGTAGACTTTGTGGTAATAGAGATGAGACTGTGAACCATATACTCTGCGAATGTAGCAAACTAGTACAACGAGAATACAAAACTAGACACAACTGGGTTGGGAAGGTGATCCACTGGGAGTTATGCAAAAAATTAAAATTGGACATGCAACAAAATGGTATATGCATAAACCAGAATCTGTTCTTGAGAACAAAACGCATAAAATTCTCTGGGACTTTGAAATAAAAACAGATCACCTTATCCCAGCAAGAAGACCAGATCTAGTGTTGATAAACAAAAAAGAAAGAACTTGTCAACTGGTGGATTTTGCAGTGCCAGCAGATCACAGGGTGAAGCTAAAGGAAAATGAAAAAATGGACAAATATCTGGACCTTGCCAGAGAACTGAAAAAGTTATGGAACATGAAAGTGAAAATGATACCAATTGTAGTTGGTGCACTTGGAACAGTCCCAAAAGGATTAGAAAAGGGTTTGGAAAGTCTGGAAATCAGAGGAAGGATTGAAATCATTCAGAACACTGCACTGCTGCAATCTGCCAGAATACTCAGAAGAGTCCTGGAGACCTGAGTAGACTTGCTGTCACTCAGACTCCAGTGAAAGACCATCAGCTAATGCTGATGTGAAATCTCAAAAGGAGTAAAATAATAAATAGGTTTTTTATCATATGGGTGCTAGAAGGCGGTAGCTGCGGGTCTACATGTCCTGGGAATGACGTTAAACTATCTGATGGTGAGGTTCCAGTTTTGGAGGTTTGGGGAATGTGGAGCACCCCTTCATCACCATTGCTCCCTGGTCCACTTTGACCCGGAGTGGTAGTACCTGTTAGGGTCCCATCTATGGGTTAAATAGAAAAACATGAGTTGATAAACAAAATTGTATTATGCATTAAGAATGAATTTATTTCACAACTTTGTTGGCATTAAATGACCCACCGAGGTTGATATGCCGTAAAACAAAACAAACAAACAAAATAAATAGGTGAAGTTGGTGGAATTCCGATTATCAGCTGACAATAAGGGAGTCTATTTCCTTTTCACTAGTGCTCAACCAAGGAGATTGGATTTGTTTTTTTGCATCTGAGGTGGAGCAAAAAAAGAGTTTTGCTCTGACCTCGCACCCCCTTAAAAGAGTTTTGCTCTGACCTCGCAGCCCTTAAAAAAGTTTTGATCTGACCTCGCATCCCTACAATTTATACTTTTGTTCAAAAATATAGAATGTGAATCCATTCTACAGTTTTATCAAAAGATCATATATATTTCACTCCCTAAATCGAATATAATATGTAATATGTTTTTCGTCAAGATGAAGGGTAATGATAATAATCTGAAATAAAGAAACGAAAATATAAATAATATTAATTACAAAAAAAAAATTTAATCTAAAGTTAAACGGACGCTTCTCGTACCCCCTGGAATGATGCTTGCACCCCTGGTTGGGAACCTCTGGTCTAAAGGAATCAATGGTATTATCAGATGAGCCAGTACCTTGCAGATGGTCTTCTACCTCTTCAGTTGCTAAATAGACCTTATAAATGTTTATTGTCTGGTTTAACATTTGTTGGGTAAGAATGGCAGAGGTCATTATCTCTCATATTGAATGAGAGAGAGAGAGAGAGAGAGAGAGAGAGAGAGAGAGAGAGAGAGAGAGAGAGAGAGAGAGGAGAGAGAGAGAGAGAGAGAGAGAGAGAGAGAGAGAAGAGAGAGAGAGAGAGAGAGAGAAAAAAGGAGAGAGAAAGGGAGAGAGAGAGAGAGAGAGAGAGAGAGAGAGAGAGAGGAGCATACACACAATAGAGCAAAAGAGGCAAATTCTTTAAAAAATTTCACAAAGCCTATATGCTACCAATATTGAATAAAGAATTCTTTCTAAATAAAGTTGAAATGGTAAAAGAGAGAGAGAGAGAGAGAGAGAGAGAGAGAGAGAAATGGAACGACTGAATAAAGGAAAAGTTGAACAACAACAACAAAAACTTAAAATCATGTGACTACATCTCCCCAACCACCACCTCCTCCTCCTCTCATTTTGGTTCAGTATTTCAACAAACTAAAACATCTCCTACCACTACCACCACTATTAATAACTTAACAACACCAATGCTGCTATAAAAAGTAAAGAAAAAAAAACATTACTACTATTAAGACTACTACAACTACTATATTATTCTAATAATCAGTACACTAACTATTACTATCACTAACTGCACAACCATCATTTTGGGATTTGTTAGTATCGTCAGTTTAATTCTCACTGGGAACCCTTCTATTATAGCCTTGTGCCAGGTTAAAAATAAACGCATTACCATGACAATTAAATTTCTAGTACTAGTATTAATACTAGTATTAATTTTCTAGGACCCATAGGTTAACCAAAACTATTTATACTATACAAAGTAAAATCAATATTATTAATACTAAAACCATTACTCTTATTTCTGTTTATATTACTAGTCCTACTGCAACAACCCTTATAGCACTATGAAACTACAATTGCTATTATTAAACTATTACTAGTATTAATAATAACATTATTGTTACTACAACTAGTGTTCTGGAGAGTAATGTTGAAAATGTAGCAGCTTATAGGAGAGAAATGGTAGTGGTAGCAGTGAGAGGAGAATATGTGATGAAAGGGGAGAGGGATAGAGTGTGTGGGTGGGGTTTATGAGGGGGTGGAGGGGTTGTGGCAGCTAATGTAGAAGGTCTGGCTGCTGCAGAACAAAGTGAACAGTTTGGAAACTGGAGTCTATTGATTGTTTAAAACTGAAATTCATGTGCCACTGTCTCTCGCTCGCTCGCTGGCTCTCCCCTCATTCTCTACGGAGACAAGCGAAACCAACTCGACTGACATTTTGTAAGGTCCGCGGTTTGGTGATCCCTTCCGATTCAGGGCCGGTTTAGCTCAGTCAGTAGAGCACTTGCTTAGAGATCGCAAGGTTCCTGGTTCGATACCGGCCCTCGCCTACCCAGCGTATGAGTAGCATAGTGATCTGTGCGGTAAAGTGAGGAGCTGATGGTAGGTGTGGCGCTCCACCTCAGACGCAAAAAATCAATCTTCTTGGTCTAGCGCTAGTGAAAAGGGGATAGACTCCCTTGCTGTTTAGCTGATACCGACATTAGGCCACCCCATCGACTTTACAATTTTCTAACTGAATACCTTAAAATCAGTTTAATTGCTCACAAATATACAAAGGTGGATATAAAGATATACTCATCATATATTATTAATATACATATCGGGGCGGGGTGGGAAGCTGTTGTTTGGTGATCCCTTCCGATTCAGGGCCGGTCTAGCTCAGTCAGTAGAGCACTTGCCTAGGGATCGCAAGGTTCCTGGTTCGATACCGGCCCTTGCCTACCCAGCGTATGAGTAGCACAGGGATCTGTGCAGTAAAGTGAGGAGCTGATGGCAGGTGTGGCGCTCCACCTCAGACACAAAAAATCCAAAGGTGGATATAAAGATATACTCATCATATGTTATTAATATACACATCGGGGTGGGAGTGAAGGAGGAGCTGCTGTTTCGTCATGGGTAAGGGTTATCTAAATACTTTATATTGTTACTAGTGGAGGCCCGTGGTGTAATGGTTAGAATCGTAGGAAATCCTGGACAAGGCTGTTTGCATTTCACATAGCACTAATACCCTTTGAAAAGGTATGCAACCAACTACTCCCTCCAGCTATGAGTAAATAGTAGGGCAGACTGGGCACTTTAACCGTGGCTAGGTAACCACTGGAGATGGAAAACTGGGTTATTTCCTATAACTCCAACATAAACAAGGGGGAACCACTCTTGACTGATAAATTATTTATTTATTTTCCCATTAAACTAACCCTAAACCCTAACCCTGTCTTCTTTTTTCCTAGGAGATCAATAAATAAATAAATAATTTATCAGTCAAGAGTGGTTCCCCTTTGTTTATGTTGGAGTTATAGGAAATAACCGAAAACTGAATTCAAACCTGTTAAACTCCGCTTAATAAATTTACCAAGTAATCTTTACTGAATCGTCTATAGTTTTCTTTATCTTTAAAAGATTTTTAATTACCGAGGTTACATTTTTTGTCAGTCAGACATTAATGATGGCATGATGGAAGTTAATTTTTCACAAAAATCAACATTTAAAAAAGGTCCAAAACTTTAAGTACACTAACTCATCTTTATTTATTTTTTGTTTTCGACAATTATCTTCAGGATATTTTCTTGCAATTAAAACTGAAATTAAAATTTCCAAGAAAATATCAAATTATCTCAATATGCCTGTGATTATTGCTACAATTTGTAATGTTTTTGCTACTGACCAACATGAGATAAACTCATATGAATTATATCATTTTATATGGATATCTTTTGGAATTATGTATTTAGCTGTGAGATAGAAATAAAAATATATAATAACATGATTTGTGCATTACAAAGTAAGGGACATTGAATTTTTTTACAAGGTGTGCCAAAAAAGTATTAAGTTTTTTTGTACTTTTTGACACACCTTGTATTCTGAAGAAAAAAAGGCCCATTCATTAATTTTTTTCAGAATACAAGGTGTGTCAAAAAAGTACCAAGTTTAAAGGTGTATTTACCAAGATAGAAATGAAGAATAAATGGGACGTTGTTTTTTTTTTCAGAATACAAGGTGTGTCAAAAAGTACAAAAAAAATCTTGATACTTTTTTGACACACCTTGTATATGTTTGTAAATATATAATATATGAAAAAACAATGTTTTCAGAGGATGATTTTATTATAGTTAGAAGTAACAGCCAACATTAAACGTTATGGTTTTTTTATATTAAATATTATACTAATTCATAATATTTATATTAGTATTATATCATTTTATATTAAACCATCATCACAGCATTATCAATATTATGATGTATCTTCTGAATTATATTCAATTTAAATATGGAAAGAAAAATTAGAAAATCTTAGCATTCTATTGTCGTTAGTAGCATTCTGTTTCATGTCTTGTCTGTCTTACTTGGATGGTTTGTGTGATAGGAGGTAAGTGGCCTTACAGCTACTTTTTTGTGGAGTGCTGTTTACAGGATTTGTTTTGAACAGCACACAGCATCCTTGTGTAGTTTCTATCTAGCCTTTTCTGTACGTGTTTTGTCAGTGCTGGAGAAGCAAGGATGGACTCATAAGTGATAGGAGGTAAGTGGCCTTACAGCTACTTTTTGTGGAGTGCTGTTTACAGGATTTGTTTTGAACAGCACACAGCATCCTTGTGTAGTTTCTATCTAGCCTTTTCTGTACGTGTTTTGTCAGTGCTGGATAAGCAAGGATGGACTCATAAGTGACGTTCTCCTGTGGACATCTGCACAGGAACACACCAGTGTTGGCTGACCAGCAAAAACTTATATACAACATAGACACTGGATGCCATGATGAAAACCTGCCAGGAGCGATGATAGATAGGGATGGGTGCTGAGAGAGTATCACGGGAATCCATGCGGTCAGCATATCTTGATGATGATGATATCAATTCACCAAATGATGATGATGATGATGATGATATTGATTCACCATGATGATGATGATGATGATATTAATTCATCATGATGATGATGATGATGATATTGATTCACCATGATGATGATGATGATGATATTAATTCACCAAATAATGATGATGATGATGATGATGATGATGATTAATTCATCAAATGATGATGATGATGATGATGATATTAATTCATCAAATTTTAAATTAGAAATCAACAAAAATTTATCTCACAATGTTATTCATAGTTTGAATTATTAACAGGTACTACCACTCCAGGTCAGAGTGGACCTGGAGTAATGGCAATGAAGGGGTACTCCACACTCCCCAGAGGTCCAAAATTGGAACATTAGATACAGTTTAATGTCATACCCAAGACACTAACTATTTAGGCAGAAATAAATTGAATGACTGTATATTTTAATATTGGAAGTTTCAAAATGAGCAAAACAGAGTTGCACAACAAACCAAACAATAACAGGGGGGAGGGGGGGCTAGTGGGAACATGTCTTTGAATTTTAACTTTTTTTTTTTTTGAGGGGGAGGAGGATCAAGAGATTTCCTCTTTTGCCAATTCTGTTGCAGCATTTGCACATTGCAGTTTTTTTTAAGGGTTTCTTTTTTTATACTTTTATGGCGCATGTAACCTTGTGATATTCAGAAGCCAAAAACCAAAAACCATACACAACAAATATTTGTCAATTCAGAGGCAAAATAACATTGAAAGGTCAAATTCTATAGAAAATCTCAAAGAGAAAACCTACAAGAGTGAAAAGGAAACACAGATTGGAGTGAAGATGATCGCACAAAGGAATCTTTTTTTTTCTTTTTCTTTTTTTATTGAATATCTGTGTAAGTGTGTAAGTATATTAATAGATTAAAAGTATGAAAAG